>OZ007570.1:66083213-66400713 GCA_963931925.1 Onchidella celtica | reverse complement strand
CTGCCCCTGTCCTTCTGTCGGATGTTGTAAAGTATTTCTTTCGAACGTGTTAAAATCTCAGGTTGAAAGCTTTTATGATGGGTGTCGAACACCGAGAGTCATGACCTCGGTGAGGCCAGGGTTCTAGAAGATGTCAGGAAGTTAAAGGACGAAACATCTACTGAAAGAATCCACTCTTCTTCTGAAGATCGTCACCTGTCTCGCTCTACCTGAGGAGATTCTTATCACTAGGATTCCTTTTAACTTGATCAACCACATATTAACCATGAATTTGTCATTGTGAATTGCAGAGCGAGAAGATCCGTACTGTGATCAAGACCCAACAATTGTGGGGACCAGAGAGAATTCTAGAATCTTTGAAAGCTGTCTACACTGTCAATAAGAAGAAACACCAGCTGTCTCTGATTACAATGGTGGGACCCAGTCCTGACTGGTGTTTGGGTAAGCCAGGGTGGGCTATATTGGTAATGGACATAGCTTAGTGGTGGTGGTGGTGGTGGTGGTAATGGTGGTTGTGGTGGTGGTGGTGGTGGTGATGATGATAATGATGAAGATGATTGTGGTTGAGACAGCAGTGGTGCAATGTAGGTGGCGAAGGTGATTGGGTTGGTAGTGGTGGCACTGGTGATAATGGTTGTGGTGTTAGTGGTGGTGCTGGTAGTGATTGCGCAAGATGTACAGCTGCGAAGAATCCATTGAATGTAAAAACCATTTCTTTCACTATCTGTCAAAGACCACGTTAACTGGCAATTAGAGATCATTACAGTGTCCGACGTTCTCAACTACACTTGACTGACTGATGTTTTTGCTGCTGTTGCTGCTGCTGCTGTTGTTATTGTTGAGGTTTTTTGTCTTATGATTGCTGTTGTTGTAGACTGTATCATTGCTGTCATTGTTATTATTGTTTCTGTTGTTGTGGATTTTTGTTGCCCTTGTTATTATTGCTGTAGTTGTTTGTGGTTGCTACTGAACATGATTTCTGTTTCCTTCAAAATCCCATACGAACCACGAACTTGTTAGATGATTGCTATGAGGTAAAGAAAGATCAATTTTTATGTGTGCTGTAGGCTTGAGCAGCCAGAGTATGTGCATGCCCAACTGTACCTGGAGAGATCACATGGAGGTGGATCTGTACCCTTGGGATGCAGGAACTGACAGTAGAGTGACCTACATCGTAAGTGTTACTGTTTTGTAAAGGCCACACTAAGATTAAAGCTTGTGAAATTGCCAAGGCCTCTGGATAGTTATCATAGTAATATTTAAAAACATAGAGAGAGAGAGAGACAGAGAGAGAGAGAGACAGAGACAGAGAAAGAGACAGAGAGAGAGAGAGACAGAGAGAGAGACAGAGAGAGAGAGAGAGAGAGAGAGAGAGGGAGAGAAACAGAGAGAGAGAGAGAGAGAGAGAGAGAGAGAGAGAGAGAGAGAGAGAACGAGAGCGAGAGAGAGAGAGAGAGAGAGAGAGAGAGAGAAACAGCGAAATTTTCATGAAAAGAATTAAACCTCATGTTATTATTTTGAAAAGCAGTTACGCTAATTTACAATATTACATCAAAAATACAGAGATAAAAGACGTTGTCAAATTAATTTGTTTCTATACCATAAAGAAATAATTACATCTACAGCGTAAAATAAGGGTGGGGGTGACAAGGCAAGTAAACGCACTTATTTAACATAAAATATGAGACATTCAGGTTCACGGATCAGAAAGAAGAAGAAATCAGTCAAACGACCCCCCACATGAATTATTACAATTGTTTATGTATGTATGTGAATAAGCTTGAACTTGTTATATGCTCTTTAGTATTGTTGATTGTTTAACCCTATCGGCCCGGACCCCATTTCTGCTTGTGGGAAAGTTCTGATATTTTTAGAAATTGTTCTTATGGGCATAATCAAGGGGTTTTTGTGGTCATTTGGTTGATTTTGAGTCTATTGTTGAAATTACTAAAGATAACCTTTCTTGCCTTGAGTACTTCTGGAAACTACAGCCGAGTAATGCATTCACTGGTGATACCGGGGACTAGTGGTAGATATTTCTTCATTCCTGAATTGCCATACATTTCATACCATTTGAACTTCGTCTCGAGTTCATTACACTATGCTAAGAAAATGTGGACAGTGAAACGTGAAACATACGGTGTTGATCATGCATGATTCTGAACTGGGATACATGCGTTTTTTGTGTATTTTTTCTTTTTCTTTTTTTTTTCTGGCTTGCTTCGTTTCTCGAATTATATCTGTTCATTTCTGACACTATCAATTTAAAGTTTTTATATCTCTTTTCCTCTACGCTTGCGCTCTCCAGGGCCGTAAAATGCCCACCTCGCCCCCAGAGAGAATACATCGACTCACCAGCACATACCCCAATAATATGGAAAGTCCTTTCTACGGTGTGGATCTCAGGCCTTTTGCCAGGTACGTCACTTGTCATGCACTGAAATGCTGCAGTAATCTTTACGCTTGTTTTTCCAGTCATTCCCTTGGGGGGAATCCCCATGTTTTTAGTGAGAAACGGGACAAAAATTTTTTAAAAAGGTCGTTTTGTTCTTTTTGTCATTTTCTGTGCTCGCTGCAAATTTATCGTTGTTCATGCTGTCTGTAAAATGAAGAAAATAAATAAATAAATAAAAACTCAGTTAATGGGTAAGTCTGTGAAATATGAACTGAGGATGGTGCACAGACTAATAAAATACCCAGACTGGATGAGCCCATTGTGTGACGTCACAAAACAGCGAAAGGTCATGAACCATCCGCCACATTAGGTTTACGGTTGCGACCGACGCTTCAGCATAGCTACAATGCAGCGGTCGTTAAAAGTCCAGACGGTCATCATTTATAACAATTTTAAAAAAGGCAGCTGTAGACAATAAAATGAAAGGATAGGCAAGATAATGCATTATCAATACGTCATGTACAACCAATCTTGACAAATAAAAAGAAATTTCTACTGCAGATAGAACTAGAATCGGAATTTCCCGAGCGGCCGCCACGTTGGTTATACGGCCGCATCTCATTAACTTCCGTAAAAAACGACACAGCCCGAAGCTTGTGTTTCCAATCTGGTTATTTATTAGTCTGTGGGAAGGTGGAGTAATGAAAAAAAAAGGGGGTGGAGGGGCTGGACAAAGAAGCAGAGTGATAGATCATCCAGTGGTATGGTCGCAGTGTAAAAATGCTTACAGAACTTTCGATGGAAGAAATGTGAAACAGCAACTTTGTTGTGATTATATACATGTACGAGAGTATGTGGACCTGTGATCCTGGTGTGCGCTCGCCATATTCCTCGTCTAGTTATGTGTGTAGTTTGATGTCTGTGCACCATGTCTAAGCATCAGATTGCACATCATGTCCTCTCTTCAGACTGACCATCACCAAAAACAAAGAGGCCTGCACGGACGATGACGGAAAGAGTAACTCGGCAGAGAACTCTCCAACCACTGAGGAACTGGTCAGCATGATGAAGAAAAAGATGATGATGAAGAAGAAATTAGGTAAAGAAACTTTTTAAAATCTCAGACCATTTATCGCACATATTTTGCCTTCCTGTAAAAGATTGCCGGTGGTGGTATTGAAAATCATTTTGTTAATGAATGTATAAACCAGAGAAATTAACTACTGTACTAACGACCAACAGTGTGGTACGTCTCATAAAGTGCTAAATATTTAGCCAATGTTTGAATAGAGGATGGATAAAGCAAAGATAGTTACGAAGTAGTGTAGTGAAAAATGTGCAGAAATTATGAAAGAAATATACGGTGAAACTTGCTTTTTAGCCGACATTCGGGGAATCAGCTACTGCATTTCAGCAATATTTCATCACTGCCCCACACCAAAGGCAAATAGTCATTTTTAACACTTTTGAGATGTTAAGAAATCACTGTTTCTTTTCCTGTCATTTGGTGACTTGTGCCACTGTGTTGGATTATTGCATATTCCTATTGGCGCATTTCCTTTTCCACAATATTATCTGATAGTCCTAATGCCCCGGAATGCAATGAACCGTTAGTTCCCATCTGGTATAAGTCTGACATAATAATATGCCATTATCGTAGAGCAGTGACGATTTTGGAAAAACAGTAGTTAGTTCAAAATCACGATTTTCAGTCTCTTAAAGGAAAACAGTACTAGGCACCGTGGTGGTTTTACCGTTGTAGTAATGAGAATATAGTTGTAGCAACAAGAACAGTAGAACTGCAAATAAACTAAATAGCAATGTTGCTGTAAGACTGTCTTTGTTTGTTTCCTCAGAAATGGAGAAATGTGCCACCAGTCAGTGGTCCGATTGGTCAGACTGTTCTAACCCCTGTGGTAACGGCATGAGAGAGAGAAGGAGGATGTTGAAGAACCCTGGCATCACAGCTGATATGTGTAACTTGGAGTTGGTGGAAACTGAATCTTGTGTGGGAGATTGTAAAGGTAAGACAGCGGATGCCTTCACAGATTCATCTCAAGGACATACAGAGTTTCATAAAAGAAGTTTCTCCACCCCAAGTGTGGGTCATTTGTTTACGGCACTAATATTATTCGAAAACAGTTGTTTAGAGATTGCCAATTGTATATGGTTGATAATTAATCACAATACAACTGTATGTAGAACAGACACAAACATATTATTTGTACATAACGTTGCGCTGGACAACCGATTCTTTTACATTAAATAAATGGTGTTGTGTTTGCTAAAGACCTTTTCAGGACACAAAAGTACACTGCTTTACTGAAATTATGTTATTGAAAGTGAACATATGTAAAAGTGCTGAAGAATGTCTTCGTATTCTGCAGATGTGGGGCGTAAGAAACTTCACGACAACTTTGTGATGCGCCATGATGAAGAAAGGGACCCAGGAGATGTGTGTGCGGTGACTGGTTGGTCCGACTGGTCACCCTGCAGTGCTACTTGTGGCCTGGGCATGAAGGTAAGCACTATCGTAATATCTACAACGGACTGGATTTTACAGTAACTTACATTGAAAAAGTGGCCTGGTAAGGACATTAAAATTTCTTTACTTGTGTTTTAACTAAATTAATCATTTCTGTGACATATTTCATCTGTTTAACCGCCAGATGTCCAGACATATACTGCCTCATTCAGTACTTCTGAAATATGCAAAGCGAGTAAAAAAAAAAAAACATGAATAATCATCGCGAAAATATATTTACTGATAAACCAAGATGCGTTTCAGAAATAGAGTATTGAACACCGGATTGGATGATTCAAATAAGGAAAGCTGATCGCCAGAGAGTTAAAGCATAGTAAATACTGCGTTATGTAAATGTTTGTAGGGTAACGTTTTACCCAGGTGACCTGTCATGTTCACAGCACTGTATGTTGATCTTTCACATTGTTTCTGACAGAGGCAGGCTGTGTCTGGTCACGAAATTTGAAGACTAAGAACTTTTGAGTCTACCACACTTAATATAGTGACATAATATAGTTTTACATATGCCCTGTGTGTCTTGTACATAGTTTGGAAAGTAATGTTCAATATCCCATACAGGCTTGATTTCTTCTTCTTCTTCTTTCGTTCACCAATCTAAATCTGCAGATTTGTTCTTTTAATAAAATCTACGGTTTTCTGCAGTTCTGGCAGAGCACCATAGAGTTTGATATTCAGGTCGGTGGGTTGGGGCCAATATGTTTCTCGCAGTGCTGAGAGGAGTATGCAGTTCTGCAATATATGCTCCGTGTTTTGAGGAGACTGGCTGCACTCGCATATGGCAGATGTTCCTATTTTGAACTTGGTGAACATGTGGTGGTGGAGCCTATTGTGACCAGTTCTTAGTCTGAACAATAGTACTTGATCCTCTCTGTTCAGGAGATGATATTTATCCTGTTGGTTTATTTGCTGCCGTCTGTTGTTTTTGATGAGGTTTTTCTTCTCATAGTAGTTTAGGAGGCACTGTGGCTGCTCCAGGCCGGAGCCCTCCTTGGCCAGTTGGTCTGCCTTCTCATTGCCTGGGACTCCACAATGTGATGGTATCCACTGTAGGACTATCCTGCTTCTATTTCCAAGCTGTGTAAAACATTTCTTCAGGTCGTTAAGCTTGCCAGCTTGAAGGGCCTCAAGGACTGATCTTGCATCTGTGAGGAAGACGATGTTGCTGTCCTCTACTTGAAGCTCTGTGGCAGCTGTCATGAGGGCTTTGGCTTCTGATCCATAATTATTGCAGAAGGTTCCGGTTGGCATGCTAATTGCCGTTCTTGTCGAGTCTGGATACTCTATATACACTCCGGCACCTCCGTTTGTTACAGCATTCTCAGCAGAGCCATCTGTGTAGACTCGAACCCATGATTCGCTTGGATACTTGTCATCAAGTAGGCCGAGTACAGCAGTTCTTCTTTCTACTTCACTTTGTTCTCCCTTGTTGAAGACACCATCAACGTCTGTGTGTATCTGGACTTGGGTCTCTGTCTCCTCCGTCCAAGGGGTCTGTTCAGGTACAGATGTCAGGGGGTGGGCAATCTGGGGAAGGTGTGATAGCTGTCTTCTTATTCGCTTTGCCTTGTGAATAAAGCTCGTACGTTTCAGCCTTCCCCTTGCCAGGTCTCCTAGCTTCTCTTTCATTGGGTGATTCTCTATGCTGTTGAATTTCTCTGCCTGGATTGCCACCCTGGTTTCTCTTCGTTCTGCAAGTGTTGCTATCTGGGTGATCTTCTCCATCTCCACAATGGGTGTTGACTTCATTGCTCCTGTGATGATGCGCAAAGCCTGGTTCTGAACTTTGTCTAACATCTGAAGGGCTGAGTTGGACGCTGAACTCCAGGCTGTTGAACCATATTCGAGGTGAGGGCGAATCCCTTGCTGATACACATTCTTGAGAATTCTTTCTGTCGCTCCCCATGATGTGCCGCTCAGTTTCCTCAATATGGCTAGCTTTCTTCTAGCTTTTGTCTCTGCCCTCTCGATGTGATTCCTCCATGAGAGCCTGGTGTCGAATGTGACTCCTAGATAGGTTGGTGCTTTGTCTTCCTTGAGTGATGTCCCATTGAGCTTGATGGCTCCAGCAGTCTGTTTTGGAGACAGGGTGAAAAGAGTAGTGGACGACTTCTCTTCGTTGTCTGTGACACACCACTTATTCGTCCATGCTAAGAGGATGTCAGTGGCTCTTTGCAGTCTTCTTGTGGCAACTGTGGCATGTTCTTCCGTACACCACATAACTAGGTCATCTGCATATAGAGCTGTACGTATTCCGCAGGGTAGTTCTTGAACTAGATCATTTATGAAGATCAGGAATAAGGTGGGTGATATTACTCCTCCCTGTGGCACACCGTGTCTCAGCAGTACCTTCTTGCTGTGACATCCATCCAGCTGGACTCTTGCTCTTCTGTTGTGTAGAAGGCTCTTGGTCCACTTGTACATGCTACCAGTCACTTTGTTGTCTCGCAGCTTCCTGAGTAGTCCGTCTTTCCAGACTTTGTCAAAGGCCTTTCGAAGGTCGATCCACACTGCTAATACTTGTTTCTTGTCCTGGAAGGCATCTTCAATGTCCTGTGACAGATAGGTTGCTTGATCCTCTGTGGAATAACACTGACGGAACCCTGCTTGCTGATCAGCCAGTAGGTGGTTGCTTTCCAGGTACCACTTCATTCTGTGGTTGACGATCCGTTCCATGGTCTTGCAGAGGCAGCTTGTCAAGCTTATTGGTCGATAGTTTCTTGCTGTTCCTTTGCCCTTTCCATTTTTGGGTATTGGGACCATGATTGCTTCTCGCCAGATCTGTGGTACTTCTCCAGTTTTCCAGCTGACGTTGAAGATCTCTAGTAATTTATTCAGAGCTCCGGATCCGAGTTTCTTGATCATCTCATTTGGTATTCCATCTGCACCTGGTGACTTCCGCAGTTTTAGTTTGCTAATGGCAAGGTCTAGTTCTTGCCGTGTGATCCTTGTGTTCATGACTTCTGGCTGGTCTCCTTCGTTTCTCTCCGGGGCCTTGTCATTTCTTGCCTCCTTTAACTTGCTTGTACTTACCTCTATGTTACAGTCCTTAGCAAACACATCTGCAAAAACATTCGCTGCTGTTTTCTTGGTTAGGGTCTTGCCATTCTCTTGCAAAGTGACTCTGATGTTACTATCTGTTCCTTCATCATTTAGAGCTTTAACCAGGTTCCATAGTTTCCTGCCGTCTTTTTCAAAGTTGAGGGAGGCTGTTTTCTCTTTCCAGCTCTTGCGTCGTGCCTGGAGCTTTCCTCTTTGAAATCTTGCCTTGGCTTGCTGGAGGGCATTGTGTTGCTGTTGTCCTGGGTTGTTTTCAGCCTGTATTCGTGCCTTTTCTACTTCTTGGTGGAGTTCGTCAAGATCCTTGTTCCAGTATGGTTTGTAGTTCTTTCGTGCTCCACGAGGTATTGTTTCCTTGGCAGCTTGAAGAATAGATGAGTTGAACTCTTGCACAATGGTGTTGATGTTTTTCCCTGTTGAAATTATACTTGTGGCAAGCACGCTTGTTCTGTGTCTGAACATCATCCAATTGGCCTTCTTGTAGTTCCATCTGGCAAGGGTGCTGCTGCTCTTTATTAGCTCGTTTTCCACCATGATGAAAACAGGGCGATGGTCACTTCCTCCAAGTTGTTTCCCCACAGTCCTTTTGATCTTCCAGTCCAGGTCTGGTGTATAGAAGGCTATATCCGGTGTTGAGGTGGTATGCCAGCATCTTGAGTAAAATGTAGGTGGGTCTGTGGGCTGATTTATGAGAAGCAGTCCTAACTCATCCTGCCATGTTTCAACCTCCTCACCTCTCTTGTCCATGTGTTCATAGCCCCAGCTTTGGGAGTGGCTGTTGAAGTCTCCACATGCTATTAGCCTACCTCTAAAGGGAATTGTATCCAGGGACATGGATCGGTCGTTTGGGCAGTAATAATTGAGGATGTGGAATTCCGTCTGATCTGTCCTGATGTGTAGTAGATGATATTCTGCTCCCTCCATTAGCACTTGAATCTGGCTTGCTCTGATGTTGTTTCTCACCAAGGTTAGAATTCCTCCTTTTCTTCTGTCTGTCCGGTCGTTTCTAAAGCACTGGTATCCTCTTACCTTGAAAGCAACTTCTTTGCTGAGGTGGGTTTCTTGGATGCAGCAGATACTTACTTTCTCCTCAAAAAGGATGTTTTCTAGCTCTAACTTCTTGCTGTATCCATCTTTCTTGCTGTTGACTCCTTCAGCATTCCAGTGCATTATCTTTAAAGGTTGCTCCTTATCTTTGATGGTTTGGCCAGTAGCATTCCTCTCCTGCCCCCCGGCTCCCCGGGGCAGTCGAGAGGGACCTCCAGTAGCTTGGGTGGGCCCCTTCGAGGCTGGGGGGCCCGGCACTGCCGCTGCCTGGGGGGACTTCACAGGGCGAGCACCATGACGATAACTAACTGCAGACTTAGACATAATAGTGAAAAGGGTGCGTGGTATCTAGGTTAGGCGCCCTACTCTGGCCAGATACCTCCGTCTTCAGCTTATTTTGCTAGAGCAGAGTTTGCTCATGCTCGGCGAGATGGCTCGGCCACATTTGTTTCACACCCCTGGTGGTGTTACTAAAGCCCCCTCACCGGCGACAAGGAGTGACCTCGAGGGGGACAGGCTTGATAATATCGTCATATGCATGTCGAATGAACCATCTCTTAGGCCTATCTAACTTGTATTCCTGCAATCTTATTTTAGGAGAGGTGGAGAATGTTCCTTCGTCATTCCGAGAAAAGAGTGGATTGCGGCGTCCATTTGATGGAGAAAGACCTGTGTAGAGGAGACATTTTCGATTGTCAGAAAGCGATGATGATGAAGAACTTCACAGGTGAGTTGTATGGTCGTGTGTATCTTGAAAAACAAACAAATACATCATAGAAGCTAACGTTAATCACAATTTTAGCGCTCTTCAGTGTCTCATAACATCTCACTTTACGAAACAGCTTACTGTTCATAGTTAATGGAATTTACTGGAATCTCTCCTACCCCCACCCCACACACAAGACAGGTGGTTAGCACCGTTTTTTGCATACCGTATTCTTAAGCAAACTGTCTTTATTTGAGGCGAGTTCCAAAGTACCCAAATCATAACCAAATTCAGAATCTGTAAAAACCGATCCATTATGTGTTTCATATCAGTTTCTTCTCAGGTATTTACAATCTCAAATTTCAATGAGCAGAAGATAGTTTCTCATAACAGTTTTGTAAAATTAACCAATTTCACGAGGATCAAAACTATGTCTCTTGTGTCAAGTGACTACAAATTTGCTCTCACAACAGTTGTCAAAAGTGCCGGAAATGTTGGTATCTTCAACAGTTTCTCAAAGGTTCATACCATTCTAACCACCTGCCATATGACCATCGGGAAAATCTGAGGACCTCCTTTGTCTCCCTTTCGATTTCCCTCGGAATGAATGACTCTGCTCCAATCCCTTATTAGATGCATTGTACAAAATATTAACAAAGAATGATATTGCTTAAGTGGGCAAGAATTGAAGTATATAAGTGACAGAATGTTTACTGGTTTCTTTCAATTTTCCAGCGATATGCCAGCAGCCAGCAGATGTTGGTCCCTGCAGAGGGGATTTCCCTCGATGGTTCTACAACCACACCATGGAGAAATGCCAAGTGTTTAGCTACGGAGGCTGCAGGGGCAACGAAAACAGATTTGAGACGGAAGAAGAATGTGTGGAACTCTGTGCTGAACATATGGGTAGGTAGAACCAGTAATGCTAAAATATTTAATATGGATGTTGATTTAGTCACCAAGAAGTGATGGAGCTTTGGCTTTAGGACGTGAGTGAAGTTGGTGTTGATGTATCGGGTTATAGGAAGAGAGACATGTCCCTTTGTTTTTATATCAATTTTCTCGATTAAGACAGATGCTATTCATGACGTAAACAGTCGGCGTCTTCTATGACAATAGTAAGGTTGTATAAGTGGCTCAGTGGTTAGAAAGTTCGATCTACTCTCTAAAGGTGTCAGCTTTGAATCCTCCTCACTGCAGTGCTGACCAAACAAATATCTCGCAGTGTTTTGGGGACATTCACTGATGGGGGTTCGCATCTTGCGTCTGATACGGCCTCTGATTGATGGAAATGGCCTCCAGTGAATCAATGATTATATCTTTACAAGGTTTTGGAAATCAGGGTTTAATGATGTAGCACTGGTTTTCTAGAAGGTATATACATGTATATACAAAATTGACAGACTGAGATTTTGAGCCTGGAACCCATGACATGTCCCCTTGATAATGGCTGTACTGCACCGTATTTGATTTAGTGTTGAGATGTAAATAAGACACTAAGGCATGGCCACTATTCATTGCAGTGATTGACAGTGAGACAAAGAGCCAAGGACGTGGTAGATAGTTTAAAAATGAACAGATTTCAGGGTTGATGGATTGATGGATGGGTGGCTGGATGGATGGATGGATGGATGGACGGATGGATGGATGGATGGATGGATAGATTGATGGATGGATGGATGGATGGATGGATGGATGGATGGATGGAGGATGGATGGATGGATGGATGGATGGACAGATGGATGGACGGATGGACGGATGGACGGATGGATGGATGGATGGATGGATGGATGGATGGATGGATGGAAGTACGTAAAGGAGAAGAAATGAGATGGTGGCTCTGCAGTGGTTGGGAAATGAAAGGAAAGTGAATGAGAGAAGTTACAGAAATGAGAGAGAATGGAGAAGGAATATCATAAGAGAGGCGGGGGGAGAGGGGGAGAAGGAGCACTATAAGTGAGAGAAAGAGAGTGGAGAGAAGGCACAGTGTTTGTTAGTTCTGACATACCCAAACTTAATCCCCATTCCCATATCCCGTCCACAGCGGACATTCTGCGCAAAGAACAGATGTTGATAAAACAAGAGATGAGGAATAAAGCAATGGAAATGGAGAAACAACTGTTGATGGAGAAGCAGAGGATGATGGCGCAGCAGATGATGCTGGAGAAGCAGAAAACAATGGAGGAAGACATGAGGAGGAAAGAGCTCTTGATGCAGAAACAGAGGATGATGGAGAAGAACCGAGAAAATCAGGATGCTGATGAGCTGAAGGTAACAAGTTTTGAAAACATACACACCCGCCCATTTTCCACAAATTGTAAGCGACAAAGTTTGTTCTGAAACACCAGCAAACTCTTCCTTCCTGGGCCGGATGAACATCATCTAAGAATTATGAATATTTATTATGCGATGGGTAGATTCATTGAAGACGGCTGGCCCGGTATTTTTGAAACATCCGGTAAACAAAGCAGCTGTACCACGATGCTTAACTTGTGCTTGGATGAAAAACACATTCAGGTTTGTGTAAACCAAACTTATCTTTTGTACAGAGATCAAACTTAGATTTTTGTGTAGCATAATATACTATGCTCAACGCTTAGATTTATAGACAGCTGGCTTGGTGTTTTTAGATATCCAGTAAGAAAAGTAGTTTTTGTGGGATGTTTAAATTGTATGGAAGCGCATATCCGTACAACATGTTGTGCACACAATTCGATGACGTAGAACACACAATGTGAATGAATCTTCTTCATTCATAAAAGAGCGCTTACATTTTAGACCAATCAGGTAGAGCTACCCCAGCCCCCGTCATCGAATGTTGTGCACAACGTGTTGTACGGATATGCACTTCGAAATTGTATAAAAAGAAAAGCTGTACCGCCCTGGTCCTACTGTGCTATTACTAGGGTTGTTTTCGTTCACGCCAGTGCTGTAATCTAGAATTTCATTTTCTTTCATCTTCGTCATCACAGTCAGTTTCAGCTTCTGCTTGATATTCATTTCCCTTCAGCAGGGGTGAAACAGACCAGGCTAGTGTCGGCGCCAGGCTGATGTCTCGCCGCCCACAAATGTTTCTTCACACTAGCACAATTAAGGCACTTCCCACACTGCGACCCGGCAGGACGCAACGGGTAGTGCCTGTTGTGTTTAGTGTCAAGCAAAATTTATGGTCGGCGAGCCACCAGTCTGGTGCCTTCGCCAGCTTTGGTCTGTTTCACCCCTTACTTGGGTGTCGGTCTTTATTTTAGGAGGTTCCGCTGCCCTTGGCATTCACACGTCACTTTTCTTGCTCTTGTTTCTGTGCGTTTTTTTGTGGTAGGGATTAGTTTATTTAGGATTTTTCCCCGGGCAGCGGCCTTGTTCGGCCTGCTCTTCTCGACTTTCAACTGTTAAGGTACCTTTAACGTGCCCAGCGTTTCTTGTCTTTATCCGAGAAGACCAGGTGCTCGATCCTACCTACCACAGAATCAGGGAAAGGACCCCCCCCCCCCCCCCACAAAAAAAAAGTCCAGCATGCCTGCACCGACCCCTTACTTTCTTATGGCTTCCGGGTTTTATTTTTCTGCCCCTGCTTTTTACACGTGCTTTCCTCCAGCTTCTGTTTCTCAAGAATTGTAAATAATATGACAAGTCACTTGATTGATATTGCCACTCGTTCTCAGGCTCAGATGATCAAGCAACAAATGTTACTGAACCAGGGACAATCGGACGCCGATGTTCATACTGGCGGCGAGGACATGGAGGCTGAAAAAGCCCGGATGATGGCCAAACAACAGCGCATGCTCAGAAAACAAGAACGGATGGAAAGACGGCGCAGAAAACGAAGACGTCAGAAAAAACTGCACATGGAAAACGGCGGTAAACAACAATCTGACGGGCCAAAGGTCAACTGCATGGTGACCCCTTGGTCTGAATGGTCAGAATGTTCGGTGACGTGCGGCAAGGGCGTCATCATGAAGACCCGGATGATCAAAGTGGAACCCCAAAATGGCGGCAGGAGATGCCCGCGGAGACTTATTAAAAAGAAAAAGTGCAGGCCGAAAAAATGTCGTAAGTGATGCAACACAATATTTACAAGCACCATGTACACTTTTATTATAAAATAATTGTGTGTAAATGTATTTTTCTCTCTCTGTCTCTCTCTCTCTCTCTTTCTTTCTCTCTCTCTTGCATCTGTTATCTATCTATCTATCTATCTACCTACCTACCTGTCTATCTGTCTATCTATCTATCTATCTATCTATCTATCTATTTATCTATCTTTACATCTAGCTGCCGTTCTGTCTGTCTGTCCATATACTGTCGAATCAACTCTTTCCCTCCCTGTTTGTCTTTCTAGAATAATCTATTTGTGCATCTGCTACAGTACACAGATAAATGTTGTTGTTTGAACCTACCTAGTTACAACACTCTTGTACTGAATTTTTACATCAACCTGATGTGCCTTACAATTATTGTACAACTCAACCTTTCATACACATACACGTCATCTTGCTCCCTCAACCCTCTCCTCTGGCGATTCTTATAATCCATGCCCCCGTATGCTCTTTGACCATGTATTATATCAAAATGGGTAATGAAATTTTATCCAGCATGGGCCCTGAGGGGCCTTCTTGATAGATCCTTTAAGGCTTTTCAGTCACAGTGGCTGAGCTGATGGCCAGCTACATCAGTTTTTCTAGAACTGAAAGTTCAATATATTGAATCACATACTGATGTCCAGTCTGACCATTTGACTGAACAGGTAGATTCTAACTTCTTTTCTAATAGCATGGATTTTCTTCCGTGTCTCCGTAGTTAAATGCATTTTTCCTATGTGAGTAAGGAACGCCTAAGTGCGGGCTCCTGTTGTTTTATGCAAGTCTCTAAGCTCCTAAAAGAATGCCAGGAGTCCCCAGTGTCTGTCTGTGTCACTCAAACATCGCTTTTTCCCTCTTTACATTAATCATTTGTTCTCAAACTGGATGAATGGCAGTATAAACAGTCCGTAATTTCTTTGCGTAAAGTGTCCTTACATACATGAAGTATCTTCTCCAGTTTTTTAATCTGTCTTCACTTTGTCTAAAAAGGACATTCATTTGGCTTATAAAGTAACTTAGCAATTTAATTTGGTTTTCCTGCTACCTGGTCCAGGCTCTACCAAATAAATTGTTATGCATTAGGGAAACACGGATTTTTTATTTAGATAAACTGAGATTGCCACATACCACTCTTCCGATCTGTGGTATTCGCTTCTAGAATGTGAATAAAGTCATTGGGCATTATTTGCCTATCCAACGAATTTTTCTTTTTTTTTTTTTTGATGGAGGAATCATCATGAATAAATCTTTTAACGTTGTGCAAATCATCACTAAATTTCGAGTGGTTTAATTTCTGGTAAACTAATACTTGTACACTCATTCAAATGCAAAAAGTTTCAAACTTCGATGGTTCCCATGACAACATTAAGTATCATACACGTTGAAAATTAACTTCTCCAGTTTGAGAACCGGACATCAACCATTTGTCTTTAACTCTTTGTTTTCCGAAAGGTCATGCAAAAGGCAGCAACGAGCAGAAACGAAACAAAAAAACAAAAAAAGAACTTCAAAGAACAATATACAGAAGAATATGTCTCAATTTCGATCACGCCACCTAGGCATTTACTGCCGTTGTTTATTAGCATGGCATCTTGGGACACAAAGAGTTATTTGTCTACAAAATATAAACATCAGCAACAAAATACAAAGCTTTACCATGCATGGCATCTAAACAAATGAAAAATACAACGGAGTGACTCTTCGCACCATGTGGCCAGATTGAATCATAGTTTCCACAGTGAATTTTTGGGAAAAAGTTTTAGGGGTAAGATCAGGTTTATAACTAACTAGCAACAACAACGTTTAAGTTAGCGAACTAGCCAAAATAACTTTTTATGGAAACTGGCCACAATTTGGTAACAAAATTCCTATTGGGAGTAATTTGGCAACATGGATCGAAGAGTCTCCGTAGAAAAAAACAAAAACAACTGCATTCTTGACATGATTTTGGTAGTGAACATCAGCTTGCACTAACGCCATCTTTCCTCAGCTGTGGATTGCGTCATGGATGAGTGGAACGAGTGGTCGCCATGTTCCAAAACTTGTGGCGATGGCGCTGTACAGATTCGACGACGGAAAAGATTGCAAAAGCCCCGCAGGGGTGGCCTAGCGTGTCCAGCCAAAAAGGATAGGCGTTTCTGCAACGTTCCTATGTGCACAGATTCACATGTACGCAGTGATATCACAGATGTAAACCCATAATATCTAGCATTGGTGTCAGTGTGTGTGTATATAAATATACTATAAAAATGTATTCAATTTTTTCCCATATCACATGTCTTTGTAATACTAGCAGGTGCAAAACTTTTATAGTGTCAGTCGGGAAAATAAGCTGTGGAAGGGTGAAATTCGTTCAATAAACTTTAATCTAATCAGTGCCATTTGACCCACGCTATTTCTAATCATCAGCAGTATAAAAGTGGGATGACAAGCAGATTTGTAAATAATAACTTTGAACAAAATGAATGTATTATCAAATGCGATTGAGCGTGAGATGCGAACATGTCAGATCGCGATTTCTGTCGGTAATGGAGAAAATATTTCCACGGCATCGCTTGGTTTTTCTGCCAGTGTGAGCAAATGCTATGAAATTGTGGCTTTCTGATACAGTAAATTAGTGGAATACATTATTAAGTGGCGCTAAGAAATTACTGCTGGAGGGATGAAGCAGGAAAATCGATTTGCACATATATTTCAACAACAACAACAAAAAGACAGAAATCTCATACCTCTTCTGAAGAAAACATTGATACGCGTCTTTGATTCTGAGTTTTGAGAATATTTGCTAAGCTTTAACAGTTGCCTTTAGTGCAGAATAATTGTAAAATATAAATGAACAAACTTTAATCCTGCTTTGCTTTTGTCAACGTGCTAACTTTGCCAAATTAACTGCTTTATAACAATGTCAGCATTGCTTCCTTACAAACCGCTGAATTAGTTTGACGCCTGCGGTAAGTTTTCAGTGAAACCGGTGCGCCAGAAAAAATATACTACGAAGGCAGTACACCTAAAACAAATATATATACGGTACTATGTTCACATCTGCACTAAACGAATGTAGCGTTATCTTATCCGATACTTTCGGTAAAATCACACTTATGATACAGCACTGGGGATGGCTTAATCCATAGATATTAGCGGCAAATAGAAGTGCGTATAGTTAAAACTGATCTCACTGGTTAATCTTGGAATGTGCAGAAGCGTCGATTGTTTCTCCAGATAATTGAATGTTGATTTGGTTGGCTTGGCATAGTGCATACGAACTGTCAAAAAGAATAACTGTAAAATAAAGTATTTGTAAGGCTTCTAGCAAATATCCTGCATTCTATGCCAAGTTATGTTCAAAATCAAACTGTGAGAATCGTTTCAGTGCCTGTGTCAAAGATCTTATCTGCTTCTAGCCCGACGCCACGATCTCATTCTCATGACCTGGCATCTTTCTTACACCCTGGTAAACTAAATCATTGTGTGAAAAACTTAACAAACAATATAAACTATGGGAAATACAACGAGAGGGTGGAAAACCTCCAGCTGCCATCATGTTATTTTTTTCATTATACGCTTCCCTTCCGTGCATTAAACTTCACCAGGTTTCCAACTCTTGATCTGTTGCCAGGTTGGCGAAGGGAATTTATCACTTTCGTAATTTGCTGATTAACTGAGAGTGTATCTTATTACGTCATACAAAAACAGCGCGTTGAGATATCCACTCGCGACGTGCACAGTTTTGACTCTGACACCTTTGATGACGAGATGAAAATAAATACGTTTAATGTTGCGAGATTTAAAATAAAAAATACTTTAGCCACTTTTTTTTACAATGGCAACCTTGCTTTTTTTTTTTCGGCTTCCCATAAGTGTCTACATTTTTTTTTTTTTTTGTGTTGTAGGAGCTTGCTTCAATGAGCCAGCTACATAGAATTTAGAACAGCATTTTTGCGATCACTAATTGTGGTCGCTGTGGGTTTGCAAAATTCAGGTTTCAAGTTTTGCACCTGCCACGAACAGATACACCGAGTTACTGAATGAAGCAAATTCTGAGTAAGAACTGCTCTGACCTCCATGAGTATCCATTCAATTGGTATTCCAATGTATTCCTCATGTTTACGAGTGTGTCCGTTGAAATCAGACTGAAAGATGGAATTACGAGAAACACTCAAAGAACTGAACGGGATTTAGTTCCGTATTGCTAGACCATAAAATTGCTCATTTTAACATTATTTTACTTTCAAATGACGTCAGCAGTTTCATTGAAACTCATACCTTTCATTGAATTAACTTGTAATTGTGGCCACCTGATTTTGGCATTGCTGGGGAAGACATGCGAGCCAACACGTCACTCAGTAGCTACGGTGTAACTGTTTTGTGTTCTCGGTATTTTTATTCCGGTACTTAAAATTAGGCGCATTATAGGAGAGTGTGCGCGTGAGATCCTGCGTGTGGTTATGATCACTTTGTGCATTTTATGAACATGAAATATCATCATCACTTGTACGGTTGACACCAGAATAGATAAATCCATTACACACGTGTCAAACAAATCTCATCCATTAGGCTTCCATCTTTATATTTATCACTTCATTACTGTCATTATCTTATAAGTATCACGTCATCTTTACAATATTATCTATGTTTTCACTGAATTTGACGTTTTCCTTTCCTTTCACTCCTTATTGAAATATGTTTCCTCCCAACTCCCTTATCTTTGGCTGCATTTTCCCTCTCTTGCATGTTTGCTGTTCGTAATCCATATACCCTCTCCATCCATAGCTGTATAATAATATTAATGATAATAATATTTCGTCATCTGTCATGTTCTTAAAAGATTGCATGTTTTTCCAAAGGTTAGAGATTAAAACTGCCTAACTAGAGGATATCTCCCCACGTGCTCCTGACATGACAGACTTGCGATTGGTCGGTTTTGCTGGCCATGAGACAGTTCGTCTGCCATGCAGTTTTTGGTTCCCACAGAATCTATTTGTGGTTTCTCGTTTTCTGCCTTAATTCGTTGCTGTTGGGTCTGTTCAGCCTTCTTTCCTAAATCTATATCTGTTTTGAAGTATTATTACTCCCAAATAATTTTCCACTCACTTTCCATCTCAAGCATGTGTCTCTTCTTTCTCTTTCCTCTTTCACTCCAGCTCAGATATTAACAATAAAAATGAAAATAAGTACTTTGGAAATCTAGAAAAATCCCGTATGGGTCAACCGTAGCCTCGTGAAGTAGTTTCTTAAACATTCATTGCAAACGAACAAGCTTGGGGAGAAAATGATGCCAGGTACTAGGATCTCACCGGAAATAATTAAAGGATTTGGAAGGATTGGGGATTTGGAAGGGTTGCCTATTACTTAAACGCATTAAATGTAGCTGAATAGTTTGTTCTGGTGTTGTTGTTGTTTTTCGAATAAGGCAATGTTTTTGCGTTGTTCAAAGCTTTAAACAGTGCGTTCTTTTGTATACAAACACAACAGACTATCGTCTTTGCACTGAGCTGATTAAAAAAAAAATACTGACACTATAAATGGGTTAGTTTCACTAGGCTGCGAGCAGTGCTGGATAATTCTCAGAACTTGCACTCAACTAGTTCTGTGCCAGTTTGTGGCTTCAGCGGGGTAACATCTAGTAAGGAAAAGGCAGGGAATGAACTTTAAATGTGAAATGATTTTCCATCCAAACCATATTCATAGCATGCGTTAAGACAATGATCTAACCAAAGTTCGCGTGCCATAAATAATTTTTGCACGAGTAAATCGTGTCTCATCTTTCATTATCTAAATCAAATCAGGTGGGGATCGCTTTCTCCAGGAATATTAATTAAAAAAGTATTTTGTTGTACTTTGTAAAATTGTAAAAGTGTACGTGAAACTAATTTTGATTTCATGTATTAAAAACCAGTGAAGATAAACATTTTGAAACTACAAAATAAATTTTTTTAATGAAAGAAAAGAATTTAATAAATACTTAGAAAAATCAAAAGGCAGCCTAGTTGGGTTTTATTTTAGTAATGACAGTGGTAACATTTATCAGAACGCAACATTAAATTGGCTTATTAATTTTTTAGTTCAATGCTGATGCCCCCATTATCTTAACAGTCTTAACTGAATAACTTGATTATTTTTTTAAATTTATAACAATTTCCTGTCAGCTCGATTTAAAAAAATCTATATATAATTTTCTGGAATAAAGAAGGTGCTCTTTTGTCTTTGGATTTCTACTTTTCTTTCAATCCTGGCTTTTGTGTACTGTGTTTGTTTACAAGTGTGGTGTATTTGGTTTTTAATGTACACCAGTACACACTGTTCCTAATTCCACCCCTATAGTTGAGTTGCACACAGTTTGCTGTTGTTGAAATCCCACTGTCAAGCTTTACACCACCCACTTAAATGTAAACTTTGTCTCCGGCTATACCTTAGTTTATTTTGTCTCCTTTACAGGTTCAAAGCAGAATTGATAGTATGCGTATAGCTGATTTTTTTATAAGCTGAAAGCCTGCAAATCCAATTGAACAAGTTTCGAAAAAAGTATGTTGCATTGCATGTTGAAGTTCATAAAAACTATAGAAACTGAAAGGAATAAATCTAGAATTAATTTCATACATCCATCAAATTTCTTATATTTCTTTGAATAATAAATTATAACATAAGTGGTCATAAGTGTACAAAACAGGGTAAATGATTATTGCAGGAGTTAAATAAGACACCAATTTTGAAGTATCATTACTCTTAAAGGTTAATTAAAAATAATTTACATTTGGTAGCCTACTCTCAAGCTCTAAAGCTCTTCATGATAGAAGATTGAAAAATATTACTATAAAAGTATGTAGGAGAGTTCTGTAATTTAATTAATAATTATTCAAAGACAATCATAATACAGAATAACTTGTTTCATCAATTGACAGGAGTTAACTATGAGTTAACTGGTTCCTTCAGTGGTATATGTGAAGACATGAATTTCTGTGTATGTTATTTGACATGAGCTTGTTCTTTATTTCAGATGGAAGAAAGCATGAGGCGATTCATGATGTTTCACCGCCGCTACTACTAACTTCTCCACCCTCCCACCCTCAAACACACAAACCTCTGTCGCTTATGTCACTGGACAAATTCTGATCACTGATTGGACATTGTGTGCACCGACATTGATCTCCTCGCCTTGCAACACCAAAACCACACTGGACTGCATTATTATACATTGTTATAACTCCTTCCTTACTTTATTTATTCATTTCGTTTCGTTTTGTTTTCCTGCCAAAAACTTTACTGTCCTGGACCAGATATACTGCACTAACAAGTGGGATTTATACACATAATACTGTGTTATATCCTATGCAGAGCATGAAACTGTGAAATGCTATAATGCTTTACTTGAAGTATAGGCCTACCTCTTGTTTGGTGTGACTTGTGCATGAGGTGTGACGAAAGTTAGATCCTTTCCATTGTTAAAAACGAAATAAATAAAAGAATAAAGATGTGGATATCCAGGCTGTAGGGCTATATTAATTTGTATAGTGAGTACACATGCATTGTTACCTAATCTGGATTGTTTCAATGCATAACTGCATGAAGGATCTGGGTTTGTTGGTGTTATTCATGAAGATATTTCTTCTTTTGATTTACGCATAGGTTATGTGTTCACTCATGTTTTAATCAACAGGTTAAAATGTCCACAGATGTCACACTCAAACTTTTCTGCAAATAAAGGCAAAAAATGTCCTTTGAAAACTCAAACATTTCATTGAATGTGAACTGACTTTAAATTTCGATTCTTTAAAGGCATGTTCAGAATATTTCTATTTCTTAGCCTGTATAATTTCTTGCTTAGTTTTCACTCGTTTTCCTCTCTTATGATCTTACTTCTATATCTATCATATATCGTTCTATTTCATGCACCAATGTCCAAAGCAGTCCCTAGACAAAAGAAACACAGGACGATCATAATGTAGAATTTACTTATGCTTTCACAACCAACAGAGAAAAAATCCTCATGCCAAATTTAACTGCCTCATGTTTATATATAATTTATTATGCTTTGCAAATTGAGACAACCCTACTAGTACTAAGCACACCGGCTAGTATATTAGGCCCCCTGCAAGACACTGTTGTAATCTGCGATAAGTTATAATTATTGTTATGTTAAAAACAGGCGATAGCTTATATCACACCAGTTATTTATACAATTATTGCTTAGTCTTTGCATGTATGTAATGCTGATTGTTCTTCACCACTTATGTTGAATGCCAAAAAATTTTTCTCATGAATGAAAATGTGTGGTGCATGTTGTATGAATCACATGCTGGACTACGAGGTAAGGGAAACGAGGAGGCCAGTGCACAGCGGCAAATAACTGGTATAAATGTGGCCAGGTTTCTTTGGTGAAGGAGTTGCCATAATTATAACGAATCTACCTGGGTAGAGTCCCATCAACAATGCCAGCCATTATTCACAACGTGTAATTTATCGTTTTTGTTTTACAATTTGATTCCTTTCAAATGATGGCGAAAACAACAAAATGTACCACTACTGCCAAATGTCAAATTCCGGTAACAAATTTTTATGGTGTAAAAAAAGAGCAGTTCCCATTAAATAATAGATAGAGATTTTGGCTTCAACTACAGTTTGCACTGGTTATACATGTACTGAACTATACACATGATGGAATGGAACGCTGTCAAAGTTATGGCATAAAGCTGTACACCAAGAAGCCTCAGAACAGTATACCTTTTTTTTTTTTTTTAAATTCATTTCATGAGATATACTGATTTCAGCGAAAATCCAGATTTTACAGAACCAAGTTTTCATTCCTAGGACGTCATGGCGCATTTGTATAAAATGGAATGTGTTGATTTAAATGAAAACTCCCACCAAATTTCGAACGTATTAGCCGCAGAAATTTCCGTATGACATAAAATTTAATAAGAAAGAAGTCTTCGTGTTTCGAGAAACAGTGTGAGAATTTGTTATTTCTTATCTCACTTTGAATTATATTTGTGACTTGCACTGGTCTCTTTTTTTCCGTTGTACTTCTAGTCATGAAAATACCAGGTTGTAATTTAATTTCTTCATGATATTTTTTTGTTAGGCCTATCAGTTATAATGTCTCCTGAACTGGGTCAACTCTTCCTTAGTTTATGTGTATGACATTTAAGATAGGAAAGGTCAAATTGGACCTCACGGCTATGTCCTACATTACATGTGGAATTCGTCGGAGTGGATTGTCAGCATTTCACAATAACTGGTCAAATAAAAACTCATTGTGTTTCCTGAAAACTAGTTTCAGCACTAGCTCAGTTTTATCAGAAAAAAGGACAGAGTTAAATGCAATGGAAAAATCCTAGAAGCAAATCGATTATCCCAGTAAAAACTGTTTGGCTGATCTGTAAAGCCTGTACAGTGTCTTGGAAGTGCGGTCTGCATATTAAATGCAGTGCTTGTGAACTTCTCAAAGGCCATTGCTATTTCATGTCTCAGCAAAGAAATTGTCACAATGGGTTTGTATTTTTGTTCCTTTTGTTATTGTTGTTTTTATTCCACATGAAAATTGTTTATAAAACGTTCACTTCGTTCACACTTGCTGTCTTCATAGATTCCTTTGGAATGACTTTGGGTGGTGTGGTATACTTGGTGGAAAACTCAATGAATCAAGTTTTTTTGTGTTGTTGTTGTTTTGTTACATCTTTGTCATTTAAAAAAAAAATTTTTTTAAAGTTCTTTTTCCTGAATATTATATTATTATATGTTAATGTATCTTTCTTTTATGGTGCCTTCATATATACCTCAGATGGATGCAATTGTCAACGACGCATTCTGGTGATGTTATATTATATTTTGATCAGAAAAATGTTCTGAGTAATTACTAGCTGTCCATATCAGTGTTATGTTTCGTAAAGGCCATAATGCCGTGTTGTGTTTTTCCATTTAAGTCTATGTGAAGGTGACAGTAGCCCAATAAGTAAACTATTTTTTGTTCACTCCATGAGACACTGATTTGTTCTTTACTTATGAAATGTACTTTTTCATGTTAGCTTTTGTCACTCTGGCCTTAGTCACGGAGTTTTATTGATGAAGCAGGGTGGTGGGTGGATTTCAGCTGTGATGTAATTAAACTATAGTAGCTTGATACAGTGCATTGTTTGGTTTTATTTTTGTTCATTTCCGATGTGGCTGGCCAGATGATTGATTGACTGATTGTATGAGCGTCCATTCATCCCATTTTCCAGTTTGTTCATCATGTCATGGCAGCACCCACCATATTTTTCATGCTAACTTTCTTTTTCAGAACTAGAAAATGAAAGATAACACAATTACCGGTTACTACTTGCAAAATCAAGTTCGTCTTACAAATATGTCTTCACTGAATTATACTGAACATCATTCTGCTCGTACTGTATCAAAAGAGGCGGTGATCCTTTTTCACGTGGACATGTTAATAATTTTGTGCTGTTTGACTAGTCTAACAGTAGCTGAGACAAGAGTAATGAAAGTTAACAACAAATTCAATTTGTTGATTCAAATGAGATGGCATGTTTACATGCATGTATTTCATTTTTCATTTTCATTTTTGATCAAGCATCAAACTACACAGTGTTAAGTTCTTCAATGTAGTTTGGTTTAATTCCAAAGTCAGGACATTTTTTAAATCAATTCTGTAGGGGTGGATTCAGATTAATTTAAATGCATTTGTTATGATCACCTCCAAAATTGACACTGTTCAACAAATATTGGAATTGAGTGGAATAAAGTTTACGAATCCATTGGCAATTGGCAGATATATTTTTTTCTTGGGTAAGGTACAGCTGGTGTTTTATCTTTTCGTGAGATGTGAAGTCTTCCTTTGTTTTAATATTAAATTTCCTTTGAATATGACTGGAGATGCCCGTTCAAATTCTGAGAATCATGAAACATTTCTATGATATTTTTGCTGTCTCATTTTCCCACTCAAACATAATCATTTCTCGATTTCAATGTTTTGTTATCATTCACTTTATCCCCCACGGCAGAGTTATGTTAGTGAATTATTTGAAGCAGTCCAATAAAAAAAAACTTGCCATTGAAAGGATGTATGCACAGACTAATAAATTAACCAGACTGGAAACACGAGCTTCGGGCTGTGTCGTTTTTTACGGAATTTCCCGAGCGGCGACTGTATAACCAACATGGCCGCCGCTCGGGAAATTCCGATTCTAGTTCTATCTGTAGTAGAAATTTCTTTTTATTTGTCTGTGGTTGTATGTAAGGGTAAAATAAAGAATTCCGTATTTTCCTGGGAAATGGGTTGACTTGCACTACAAGCCTTGAATGATTTATAACAGGCACTGTACTAGGGTACCTACAAAATTACAGGTTCCGTTTCATTCCATCCCCGAACCTCAAATAAAAAAAAAAAAATGTAAAATAAAACCCTTTCTGCTACGAGTTTTATTGAATGATTTTTTTATATTTATGGATCATGCACGTATTATTAGTCAGTTGAAAACCCCACGTACAGTTTGAGAAAAATAATTCATTTTTGAAAAATGTCCATTCTAGATTTTGTATCTATGCAAACTCACATAAAATTGTGAATCTATGAGTCCCCATATAATATACATATATTATATCTATATGTTATAGTGTTGTATTAATGTAAGACTGACAGAAGAAGTTGGAAATTTTTTTCTTTATTTGAAAAGACAGAAATTCTACCCCTTTGTATTAAAAAATTCACTAACAGTAACATTGGAGTGAGGGGTAGACGATGTTTGATGTGGTTGAGAAAAAAAAAATGGCAGTTTCAATCCCACCAGTCTAGTTGCTGGGTCAGAGCTGATCTAAGCTTTTTATTGGTTGTTTTCATATTTAATGTAACATAAAAAATAAAAAATTTAAAAATCATACAAACAGAATTTGTAGCGTACCTGGTAACTTAGTGACCTACATTTACCATTCTACCAGACTGTCCACCTGTTACTGTGCCGTAATCTTATTACTATTATTAGACTTGTGCTTTCTGGCGGGAAATTTGTTCATGCATCTTGAGATCTAAGTGTTCTAGAAATGGAAATGATGTAGCAGATGGCATCGGTGCGCTGATATTCGTTGTAAAAGTTAAAGAAAGAATCATAATTATATTTCATAGCTTTAGCACAGTAGGCCTATTGGAAATGGATATATCACATGTACATGTATGTAGTGGGACAAAGACAGTCGGGACATGACTATCCTTAAATAAAATAAATAACATAGGTGTAGCATGAAACAACAGTTTACAAAATGATAGAGAAGTTCTGTGTTCACAATTAAAAGAGCTCTTGCTATCAAAGTTTGCTGAAAATTTTGTCACTCATCCCACACAAAGTTTCGTAGGTTTATCTCCTAGACTTTGTGCTTTGTGTCTCATGCATGGCAAAAGTTTGATGGAAATTTTGATTGTATGAGCTCTGGTTATTCAAGTTTTGTGCTTACTTAAAAAAAAAACGACCAAAAACATTAATTTTTATTTGACGGTGTCAAACACACATAGAGTGCACACCACAAAGGATATTTAGGAGGGAGGAGAGAGTTCAACATGTCAATGCAGAATGAGTCTCAGGACTTTGAAATAACATCATTATGGGGGAAAATAAAATATGGAGAAAGGAAAGGGATTCGTATTTTGTGGGTCAGTTTCATGGTTTGTTTTCTTTCTTTTTCAATTAAAGTTTTTATTATGGACATCTTAGTATTTTGCACCATGATCTGGTGCCAGAGAAGATTTTTTACTCTATGAATAATATAATATCGTTGCTATTCTGACAGTTTCGCTTCGATTCATTCAATTACAGGAGGACATAGACACATATCAAATTCCTTGGATGTCACAATCCATATGTGGGAAGTTCTATTATATAACAATTTGTGGATTCATTTGATTCACCTTGGTCAACTTCAACCTTCTTTTCATACTTTACTGTCTTTTGTGACTTTACTTTGTTCTGGTTACGTTATACATGTGCATATTTTGCTTCTGAGAACATGGCAGTTGATGACAAAATATAAATCCTATTGCTTGCATATTATTATATGACTGTAAAGCTGTTTCTATACTTTTTTCACAGATATAGGAATGATGCATCCTTTCCCTCTCCTATTTCTTCACATGCTATATCATTATTGTACCGTACATGTAAATATTCTTGTGGTGTGGTCTGTGCATTGACTGCTGTTACTAGAATTTTTACAGAAGTGAAAATAATGTTTTGTCATGTTGATGATATATGTTTCGTTAGCTTATATGAGTGGTTGTACATAATAAATATTACAACATATATGAGGACATATTATGGATGGTTGTTTGTGGTGCATGTGAAATGTATCAAAGCGATGTTAACAATATTTTCCCCACCTCCACTTTTTCATAGTATCATTTACCTTTCTACTACACCTAAGATAAGCTGTACCTGAAGGATCAAAGGCCAGTAAAAAGCTTCAGTATCTCAGATACTTGGGCTTCTAATATTGCTAATAATGACATGCATCTTAAATGTGCTACAGGTGAAAAATTCTCAATAAGGCCTGCATTTTGGTTGTTTTTCCAAAACCATTAGAAGAGTCAAAAGCTGGCTATAACTACATGAGCTAAATTTGTAGGATGGTAAAGATCTCTAACACAGTGTGAGTTTTACCGCCAAGTTTTGCTGGCTTGGTGTGGAGCTTGATAATGATATGAAAGGGTAATTAAGCTTGTACTTTATAATTCTGATTTATTTTTTTTTTGGTTGCCCCACCCATTTTTTTTGTTCACTATTGAATTGAATGAAAAACATTTACAGGTACATTTCTGTGAAATTAGTCCAGAGGGATTTTAAAGTCTTATTTTCAGCTGAATATTGAGTGTGTAGCAGTCATGATCTTTTTATATGTATATAATATACAATAACTATACATGTACATGTCTTGTGTATGAAATATTATATTTCCACTCTGTATGTAGCTTTAACTATATAATGCGTAGGTAAATATGAGAAGACTTGTCTTATTGTGTTGGATTGGAAACATATCCTTTTCCATGCTGAGAACCTGAAGATCTAAAAGCATAAGCTTAAAAGTCAACCCTAAATTTGAAAATAACAGTAACAGCAGTGAGCACTGCAGCCAGTGACTGGGCATTCAGAATCAAAGTTTTGGAACTTTTTGGGTCACCTTTTGCAGTTGTTAGCCTAAATTGCTGAAACTAATGTAAATTGTATTATCAATGATCCCAAATACATGTAATAGTAAGTACTGATTAATTCAGTCCCATTTCCTATGCAGCCTGCCATTATGACAATGGGACAAAATAGTATACATGTATTATACATACACATAATGCAGTGCTCATTTTAGAGGTGCAGAGTTCTCGTTGTGTAGAACTAAATTTTTCATCATAACTGGCATGCCCATGCCACCACCTGACAAAGTATCTTACCTTTCACAAACCTTTCATTTGATGGTCTTGACAGTGCTATAAAAATATAATGCAAAAAGATTTTAAAAAGACAAAAAAAAAAAGGAATGATTCGTTTAGTATTGTATTGTGTCCAACTGAGTTTCTTCAGACCACAAATATAGTCTTTACTAACTGCCTACAATTGATCATGATCATCACTTTTTTCAAGTCAATAGTATGGGAATCAGGGACTTATCATCACTAAAGGGCAAAGCATATTATGATAAAAAGAATGTTAACAGTGTTATCCAATTCATAAATATTACATTCTGCATAATTAGTTTTCTTTTCCCTCAATTGTCATGCAATGTCTCTAAAATCCAATTGCAATTCTTTAAATGCTGCAGCATTCACTGTTGTTATTCCCAGGCTTGTGATTTGGCATGGCAAGAAAGGGGGAACACTCAGTCAGTCAGTGCCTATCAGTATCAAGGCGCAGCATCTATCACAGAATTGAGATTTCTATCAAGGTGTAATGTAACAGATTTTCTCTTCAAAAGGAAGAAAATTTCATAAGCTGAATTTTTCCTTTTCATGTAATTTAGTGAAAATTATACGACTTTAAAAACTGACAACTACATCCATGTAACATTCGCAGTTTGGGTACGATTAAAAAAAAAAAACAAAAAAAAAAATTACTGAAGAGAATGATTTTAAGTTCAAAGAATGACAGCTGTTTTATAATATAATGGTAACTTAATCATAGCATTTCGCCACCAGTTTTGAACTTCAAGTTACAATTAATGGACCATCTTCATAATGCCTTTCAATTAACATGTGGTACTTGCAATATATCTTTTCCTAGCGCAATCTACTCTTGTAATCTGGGAAATTTTCTTGCCTGCTAGGCTGAATTCTCAATTTTTTCAAACACAGACAATTATAATCAATCCAATCCAGTTTGGCCTCATAATTTTCACGAGAAGATGAAACGCGTATTGCTAACCTAGAGCAACACTAGCAAAAATCATTTCCTTTGTTTGAGGTACAGTGGGAAGGGAAAAACAAACTGTGGAAAAACAGAGATCCTGAACTTATCACATATTAGAATTTACAAGTACATGTACGTACCTCAGATACCAGTGCTGGGTGAAAGATTGTCATATTAAATTATTAATATGAAAGATCGCCTTGGAATTGGCAGCACCATATTAATAATACATGCGTTGGTATGTTTCTGTTTTTTATTTTACCTCAAATGAAGTGTACATATTAAAGTCAGTTAAGTATGCCAGTACATAATCTGATGATCCCACTTTGTTTACAGCTTAGCCAAGTTTTAAGATAGGGAGTTTTTACTTAAGTATAAAAGGAAAAAAAAATATTTTCTTGATATAGTATGTGTTGTTTTTTTTAAATAGTTGTCATGGTGATAATAGTGCTGTAAAATAATCTCATTAATAAAAGTCACATTTCATACCTCTGTCTTGTGTTTGGCTTATGGTTTTTTTCAGTGGTAAAATGGATATTATTGGAGTACTTCAGTTATCTGGATCTTGTTTTAATAGACAACAAACAAAGAAACAAACAACAGCAAATGTGAGCCTTGTATTGGCTGTCACAACTAACGTATTATGTAAGGTAAGTTGTATGAAAGGCGTATTATTGCGCTGAAGACAAAAAGTACAGGGATGTTGGTTATGGTTGGTTGTGAATGTCACATGACTGAAGTGAATGTAATGGTTATTGTGATGATGACAAACACTATTACAACATTAGTTTTCAATAATTTCACTCACTTTTTATTTATTTATTTATCATGCTTTTATTTCATATTAATAGTTTTTATCACTTGATTTCTTTTTGAAGTAACCTTTTTTTTTTTTTTTTTAAACATGTACTGTATTTAATTATACGCATATAATGTGCTACTCATTCATTACTGTCCAAAACTTTACTTTCAATAATTCAGTTACCCGGTATATACAGTTCAGTATGTTCTTCATTTTGGACAGCTAAATTCCCAAGAAACTTTTGATTTAGTACTACATGTGCAATGCTACACCATTGAATTGAATGTGAGGCTTGTTACCGAGGTATCAATTGTCATGACAGAGATCGGGTCAGACTCTTGGTCTTAAGAGTTTGAAATGGTGATGGTGTAGGTTCTCAGTTCATCATGCACTTGGTATAAAGCATGAAGCTGCATATTAAATTGTGATATATTGTCATGGTCATTCCACATTTGCCCAAGTCATGTTCTGGTGTTTTCTGAAAATCAAACAAAACTATTCACTTCAAATACAGTGGTAGCTGTTGTTAGGGGAACGTGGTATTTTACAGAGAAAGCTTTAGCCGACCTGTGAACACAACTCAGTATTTCCTCTATTTGGCTTTGTAATTAAACTACGCTCCCATAACAATAGTCTAAAATCATGATTTAGGTGGATGTAGCTTTTCGTTTAAAAAGTCAAAGGGTTAAAGAAACAAAACAATGTAGCTGTTAAACAGTGCAACGCCACTGTCTGATTAAGGTGAGCATTTCATCTCAGAACACCAAAAACATGATTCGGTCAGTTGTGGAGTGTCTGTAACAATATCTAATGATAAACAGAAGTTTTCACACCACAATCAAACAATGGACAGAGACAGACTTAACAGTGACACTTACAACAAGCAACTAAAACAATATTATGTCAATACATGATTTTATTATCATTTTTTAAATGTTCTTTCCTTTTTTATACAGTTGAATTGGATTTCAGCTGAACATTCATTTATTTGTGGAATTTCAAATACATAATCAGGAATAATGAGGAAATATCTGATGACACACAAAATATGCACAAATCATCAGCAAAATTTTGATAGTGATATCAACCACTGCCAACCAAAAGGAAAAAACGAAATAAAATAAACATAAAGCAGAAAAATGACTAAAATAATAAGTGCTGGTAAAATACGAGGTAAACAAACAAAACAGATAGCCCCGCCTACCTTAACTTGAAATGTAGGCAGCCTACATAGGAAGACAAAAGAATCACAGCTTTTCTCCCCTGACCATTACCAAAATATAAGACAGCAGCAACGTTAGGAAACGCAAAACAATAACTTTTACCATGACTGATTGATTAGTTTATTCCTACTGACATAAGCCATCGGAAAGAAAAGATAGGAAAACTGTGCACATGTAATAATTATGTTAACAGTGCAGAAGGAGCACAAAGTGCAATGATACTCAGAGAGTACATGAATTCAAATCTCCGTGCAACACTCCTTTATGTACATCTTTCCATATTTGTGCTGTACATAAGCCATTTATTGATTTAACAAGTATAGTGCTCTATAGAATAAAGGCTTGATCATGGAAGTGCAGCCTGTTACCATCATCATACTGGCTACTGGTAATTTAAACTAACTACATGTATTATCTTTATCATTAGCAGAAGTAATCTCCTACAATCTGTGTGCAGATTTTTAATTTTGTTTGCACCAGTTTTATTTTTAACCCAATTTTTTTTAGTTTTTTTTTTTCTTTTCTCCTCTCTTAGGAGAGGAACCAGCAGGCAGACTGTCTTAAGGTAACAGCCAGAGATTTGATTATAAGGTCAGTTCCACTGAAGTAAATGATGGCTCACTCCTTGAAAGAAAAATATGTAAATGAAAATCAAAACAGAAGCCAAAAAAAACCCCACAAATAAAACATGATCGGGAAAATTTAAGCAAGTCGTCACGATCATTCCACAACTGCATAAAAAGTTTTGGTGTTTTTTGAAAATCAAAGAAAACTGTTTACTTTGAATATAGTGATAGCTGACCAGTGAACACAACTCAATATTTCCCCTATTTGGCTATGTACATGTAATTAGGCTATGCCCCACCTAACAAGTCTAAAATTGTGATTTGAGTGGACAGGGGTTTTCATTTCACTCGCAAGTCAATGAAACAAGACAATGTAACTGTTGAACAGTACAACGTGGCTGTCTGGTTAAGGCCAGCATTTCACCTCAAACACCAAAAATATGACTTAGGCAATTGTGGAATGACCATGAGGAAATGTAATGAACACACAGATTCTGACAGAGAAAACACATTTCTGACATTGAGCATGACCAAAGTTGTATGCGGACCTTAGCTAAAAACCAGTAATTATATATAATACATGTATAGCGGCTGAAACAGTATTCCAGTTAGCCAGGTGACTGGTGCATATATTAGACAATTAATTATATATTATAAAGGATGTAACTGATAATCAGATGGGACAGTACAGTGTCAATTAGCACAGTGAATTGTGCACTGAAAGATATGGCAAAAGTGGAGAAAAAAAAGAGGTAGAGAAAATAAAAACATGTATGGGTGGATGAAAAACAAATTTTGACACAGAATCTAGCAAATAGCAGCGAGATGCGAAGAGAGAGGGAGAGAAGGCAGACATTATTCCATTTAATTGCACTGTATGTCAATGGCCCCTAATGGCATAAGTTAAACTAAACAGTCTATTTTCATGCTGCAAGTCACGGTACTCAATTCAGCTCTGGATTCTACCAATGGAAATTTAAGTCACGATCTACAACTTTGAGCAAAAAAAAAAAAAAAAAGCAATTAAAAAAAACTGTTCCCCCTTTCTACACCAAATAATTCCAGAAATATCTTCTGTTTGACTTTTTTCCTCCCTGATTTTTTTTGTCTAAAAGGGAATTCACATACACTTTTCTGATTCCCCTTCCATTGTCACAAGAAAGTCGTCCCTTTCACATTTCAGTCAACCACTACATTTTAAAAAAGTGTTGAATTTTTCCTTATAAAAAATATTCATTTTTATTAATTCATGTACAGTATAAATGTCCAAACTCAAATCAAAGCAGTGCCACTGATGCACCAACCATCTGACTAAATGTAAGCAAGAAAACATCTTTCTAAAAATCCACAATGCCTGAAGGTCCACTACAACTTTGGAGTTTCAGTATTTAAAAAAAAAAAAAATGCTGAATTTTGCACAAACTCTCATAAAGGCCATTTTTTACAACATCAATCTGCATGGATACCATTTCCTCATGAACCATTTTTTTTTCCTTTTTCTGTTTGCGTGCACCTGACTCTTGTCAACAAATAAGATATTAATAATCAGCTGAACTTAACAGTTTATATTAAATTCTTTTGAGTGGGAAATAAGGTCTGGTCTCACCAAACAATGTGGGAAGAGGACAATAAGACTTAAAAAGTCCATTTTTCAAGGGCAGTCAAGCTCTTGCAAATTATGTCAAAAGGCATAAGATCTGTACTTTCACTTAAGGCTGACAAAAGAATGACATGAAAATATCGTTTACTGTGCCATCCATGTCTTGCATTAATGATGTCATTCATTTGTCTAAATAAAGAGTGAGTTATGGATATGATAATCTGTGTCTTGGAAAAAGAAAGAAAGACTGAACAGCCCAGGAAGTTGTTGCATGTACATGAACTTGAATTCATGTTCAACATTTATATGAATATGACACGGAGTAACTTTTCGGTACCATGAATGTTCTCAGGCAATGGAATTCTGAAGATGTGACCTGTGTTAGGAAAATAATTTGTATTTCACTACATCACAACTCCACTTGTTTGTCTGTGATATAATTTTATCTTCCCATGTCAGCAAAGATGACCTTACATTTTAGTCTCACAGGATACCAAATACCTGTTCTTCAATCAGCTCATTGCTTATATGACAGGAGAATGCAGCACCAAACTGGCACTTATAGGTTAATATTTCATGGAAAAGCAACTAAAAATTTAAAGAGAAAAAATGGTTCATGGCAGAAAAACATTCAGCAATAAAAAAAATAAAAAAAACAGTCAAAAGGTATGTATGTGAGGGGATTAAAAGTGGAACAAGGTAACAAAAAGTTAAAGCATGTGGATTCCAGTTTATTGAATCAAAGCAACTCTAACACTAAGCAAAATCACTATAAATTTTGGTTCTGTCCATGAACCAAGTAATAAAACAATGCAAGAACATGACGGTTTGTGTGTGACAGGATTGCGCTTCTGTATGTCAGCACCAATTGTAGTTTGTAAATTCCTGTATGACAATTCCATTTAAAACTGGCGAGGTCATTTTTCCGTCCTGTGCCTTCTTTAACAAACTGACTCTCCAACCATGTTACATCATCACTGGCAAAGACATGGAAAGCTTCAGCAGGTTTCAGGTGCACAACCGGACATAAGTCCTGCCATGCCAGCAGCACTTTTGTCGCATCATTCAACTTCAAAGTTTACTTGGAAAAGACGGCGCTGAAGTACTTCCATATCAACTATCTGATTTTCATGACCCACAGTCTTCCCTCTGTACTTGCTGCTTGTTCCGCTCACCCTTAGAATAAAACTGATTGTCCTCTGAGACTCCTAGTAAATTCAATGGCAAACACTGGTTCTAAGTCAGATTTCAACCATCATCACAGGACAAACACTTGCAGCGGATGCCTTCATGTATTTAGCCATCTCTTCAATGTCCACAAGTAGCCTGCACAACTCTGTAGCCACTACCTTGTCATCTATGTAGAATATAACTGTGTCCCCTGTCAGACCATCTGAATGAAGTCACACAAGTTTCCCTTGCTTCACTTTCAAACTTTCCACAGCCAACAGCTAACCAGTGCAAACTGTGTTCATCCAAGTTTCTATGTTTACCATCATGGGTGGTCAAGATGTTTACGTAAACTCTCCCTTATTTAAAATGCCTATAAAGTTGAGAGTTCAAACAGCTCCAGTCTCATACTCTTCCTGCACCATATCTTAAAAGACTTTATTCACACACAGATATGCCTATCACTTATGTTGTCATATACTGTTTTCAATGTGTACTATTATAAAACTTGAATGAATCCAAAACAAGCCAACATATCTGTACCATTTGTTAAGAGAAAAATGTCTACTGGCTATTTTCTACATACACTGTACAATTTACCATGGTGCCTGAACATATACTTGCCTCAAACTGATTAGTTTTTCTGATCTAAAATTTGGACACCTCAAGTTTTCATATCACTGCAGTTAATCCGATCAAAGCCAATTCAAACAAAAAGAACTTTTGAAAATTAAACTTACAAAGCTTCAAGTAATCTCTAAAAAGTTACTACAGAATGGATCTTCTCTAATGTACAAACAATCCCATTGTTCACCACACTGTGTTATTTCTTTTCAAGGTCATTTCTTTGCTTTACAATTTCTTCAAAAGCCTAAAACAGTAGCAAGGAAAATATTTTTGAAAATATCTATCCACAGTGATATTAGCTGATAAATTAACACAAAGCATCAAGACCAGTATTATAACTAGCATGTCCAAGATTAACAACTCATTAGTGCTGACTGCCAACATGCAGTACTCCTTCTGTAAGCATAAAAAAAGTTCTATTTTTGTGCCGAAAAAGATGAAATGGCATCCGTGGCATTAAAAAATCATGAGCTATGTGTTTTTAACTGTATACAATGTACGTTGATGTGTATTCACTTCACTGGTGCTGCACCGTGAAAGACATTGCTGGACATTGTGGTGAAATACAGATCGCCATCCATCTTATTTACTGGTGCATCAATGATTTTGGTGGTGGGGGGATATGACCTTATCGCTGGTCCTGGTGAGATCTACATTCTCACAAAGTGACTTATCGATACCTTTATAGTTTTGAAGTAAGAGGCAGAAACAGTTTTGACACATCCAAGAATAAAAGTGACCAAAACTTTGAAATGCTCTCCCATAAGATGAGAAAATTGTTGAAATGCCAGTGCATAAGATGGATGATGAAATTTGGCCATTCCATGGCCAAACACTTGGTTTGGATGGTGAAAATGTGACAAATTATGCTGAATGAAACAGTCTTAAAGTTAAAGCTTATGTGCTCGTTATGCAAGTTGTACTTGCTGCATGAAGCAAAAGGATGTTCATCATTAGAATGATTGCATGTCACGAAAAATTAAAGGCAGATCACAGTAATTATGAACTTTTTACAAATCTTTAACTTGCTCTACAGCTATTTCTCAACACCAAATCAGGGAGGAATGCTGTCATCAAGAAATCTTCATGTGATCTTCATTGTTAACTTTTTCCAATGTTTTATTTGGAAGTCCATGAAATTATCACAAATTGAAAAACTTCACCACCTGTACCAAATAGAACTCACTCACCAGTAACTTATACAGCAGTAATGTTTTCTCCATGAATTAATTAGCTAAAACGTGTAACTCATATCATTTGCAGCAAAAATATTTTCGGTAAGTCTGATTCTTAAGTAGTCAAAACAGAAAAAACATACAAATAGACAAATCGGCACCATTCATTCATAAAGGTGTAAGTGAACTTTTGCAATAAATCTTTAATCTCTGTAGCCATACATTTTTGCATGGCTGAATTCAGAGAAGTAGGAAAATTTTTGCCAGACCAATGAAACAGCATTCTTTGTCTCTAATATGAGCACAATACAACTCATTTGTCTTTATGTAAATGGGCAAATCAATATACAACTTTGTTAGTGAATGGAGCCAGAACAATGAACAAAACCTGGACTCCTGCAACAGCTCTGAAGAGCTGAACCTGAAGTGTGGGAGAATTACTGAATCCACTTATTCCCTTGACAACTCAATGATTTGATTTGATGACAGGAACCAGAATCCAAGCACACAAGGCACCCCCATAAATGCCCCTCTATCCATCAAATCCAAATATTTCATTATTAATTTGCAGCCTGTGATTAACACTCACAACATAAATAAACCCTCTTTTGAATGGAAATCTTCCCAGTGTTTTCCTAATAATACAAGATTCAGTAATCCTTCCCCTTAGGTGCAATGCAAATCACTTGTACCTAGCTTTGAAAGACAAGAGTGTATCAGTGCAAGATGGCTGGCCTGGTGATCAACTATAGCAACTCATTTCCAACAAATTTTGGTTTTGTAAGCAAATCAAATCACCTGTACTTAAAAAGAATGGCGACATGATATTTACACATATATTTATTAAAATAATTTCACCCAAATTTCACATGTCTGACAACAAAGGGATCTCTATCCTATCAATCTATCTCAATGTCTGTCAAAAACTGAGTTGGCTATAACTGAGCAAGCATCACACAAAATGAAGAATGACATTGAGAAAAAAACTGACAACAGATATACAAAATGTACACAAACTCACTAATATCAAGTCATTATCAGCACCAAGTACACTTCTCTCACAACCCCGTACACCAGTCAACACACCGCTCCCATAAAATCTGAACTATTTTATCATCAAACAGAAAAAGAAATGAACACGTTCAAACAATGAAATACAGTGAAGCACATGAGGTGGGATATTTCTATTCTATCCCCAAAACTTCAAAGTTACCAGGCCAAAAATTTACCTACTTCATGCTTGAAAGAAAGTGCATAAGAGGTAGTGACACACTGATTACATATAATACACATTTCCTTGTATGCTTTGACTGCCCGTTGACTTCTTCAAAATACCATGGGCATGGAAATAAGTCCCATCAAAACATCTTTAAAATTAATGTATCCAAGTTTATTCCTTTTTTTTTTTTTTGAAGTGCCAGTGATGTGAGTTTCAAGAAGAGAAAATAAAAAACCAACAAAATTGAAAAATATCTGGCTCTTGTCTAAATAAGACAAATTGCCTTTTTACTCTTGTAAATAACCCACAACGAGAATGAAGTAAACAGTGCATTCACTGAATCAAAGAACACATTTACAGCACATCTTCCAAGAAAAGCTAACACAGTCACCATACACCTGAATACTGAGTACTTACTGTGATAGTTAACGAGTCCTTCCCGAGCACACAATCTGCCGTGATGAACAGCAACGAATTCCCCGAAAGGAAACATCATCTCCAACAAGAACGTCACATGTTCCACAGGTAAGAGGCATATTAAGACATCTCGATGATAGAAGACCATCATCTCTATTTAAATAAATACTATCATCTCTTCACGTCAGCATACGTTTGCAATACTAATATTTAAGATGTGTGTTACTTGCAACACAATCTGAGACACTTCTCTTTTCTCCATCATTTCAGTCTTATCTGTTTGTTCCTTACCACTACCAGGCAGTAAATATACTGGCCATGCAATATTATCGCTATTATGCTATATTATGTAAAAATAAACAAGATAACTGCTGCAGCTACAACTTAAAAATAACAAAGATTAACTCTGCCAATTTACTTCACTAGTGTGCAGTTGTGTGCTATCACAACTATTTCTTAAAAATATGTTTCTGTGTATCAGAGGTTTGACATAACTGAGAAGTCTTTATCTACTCTTTCACGTTCTCTTCACACCTGATATTACCTAATAAAGCTGAAACACATGGAATCCCTCAAACAGTAAAGTATACACTGTCAATCTCTGCCCATCAGGCTTCTATTGGCCTGACAGTGTAGCCACATATCCTTCAATGTTCAGTCCTAACTGGTGACAATGGCTCAGCAATTTCTCCACAGCTACCTGGTTTTCTCTGGATACTTCATAGAGCAGAAACTGAAATAAGAAAATGATAGATTGATGACTAAATCCAAGTGCTCAGGTAAAGAATACATGTTTAGTGAATGTTTGAACTTCTCCTGAAAAGTTGATTAACATTATGTTTCATTAAGGGTAAATGGAAATAACTTTTTCAGATCTGACATGCATTAATGTGATAACTATAATACAGGTTCCAGTTGTATGAATGATTATGAATGATGAAAGCCGATTTACTCATGATCTCTTGCACTTGCTAACATTATTATTTGAAACTAGATGTCAGACACTTGTACAACCACTTGTAATGGTTGGATCTGCCACAAGTACAAAGATTGTGAAGTTTGTAAACATCCCCACACATCAAATAAGACTTTCATTAATAAAATTCTCTATGGTGATGACAGAGATAATAAATAATAATATTCAGGTCTACAGACTTACATATACTTCACAAATTTACATTTCTCTCTAAGCAAACATAATCTGAACATTAGGAACGCTATATTAAAACGAATATTCAGTTAAATCTTAGTTTTCTCATTTTACCATATCATGCATTATAATATAAATTCAACGCACTATCTGCTTTTAAAATCATTTAATTTTGCTCAAGAACCAATTTCTCAAGATTTTCATAGTTCATTCTTTGCCAAAATATCCACAGGTTAAAGGCAAATTGCACAGCATGTACATAAACACTCATAGGATGAGCCATGTAAAGACAACAGAATAGTATTACATCTTTCCATCCTGTTAGAGCCAAAGGCATCGTCTCCACACAACCAATCAGCATCTGCTCCACCTGAAAATGCAGGATAATAGTTTACAGCACTCTATCAAACTAGTACTCTGCAGCGCTTCATACTTTTTTCAGTCCTTCTCATCTGTTTGAAAACATGGCAATAAATTCTTCACATTTGTTTTCTTCAACTCCATCCAGTTTCTAATGATTCCAGCGAACACTATGGGAACCTACAGACAGCATTATACTGTTTCCATGTTAGGGATTAGACTGCCACCCCCAAATCCCATACCATTATTTTATCGGCCCCTACTCAGCACCTTCTCCACTTCTGATGCAACTCACCTCTTTTGAAGTTCCTTCTACCTGAGCCAGAGAAATAGCCCTGTAAAGAATAAAATATTTAGTTTCAATACTGATATTGAATAAAATCAAAACCAACCAATGCAACCACTGACATGTAAAGCTACAACTGTAAACAAAAATGAACAGCAATACTGACAGAGAACAAAAAGTTACTGGTCACTTTAATACATCATGTCTTACATCTTGTCTACTATGAAATAATTGCTGAAGATCTGAACTTTGTTAAGGACTGACAGAAAGACAAATTCTGGGATATCACAGTTCCCTCCCATCCCACACAAGTACTGCCATAACATAGTATAAAATTATAAGAAGTTTCCGTATCCACCTGAAATGTGCACAATTCACACTGCATTTCCCTGACTGATATATTTCAGACACACAAAAAAGATGCAAGCGAGGCCTTTCCCCGAAACTTCATGGTACTATCTAATCACAGTAAACACCAAACATCAGTGACCATGTCCCTCTGATTCAGCCTTAGAAAGGCTTTCCATTAAGAACAAGCTCACGACTCACGACACCACAATACATGACACGCTAATTTAAATACTTGTATTGCAGTAATCGTTCTTTATTCATGAGGATACAAAAAGATATTCTGTGTAATGTCATTATGATCTGGAGGTGTAACATGACAAGACATTTGGTAAACAACATCCATACAATGAATGGCAAAGTCTAGAAATAACAAGGAACCACACTTACATTTTCCAGAATCGTAAATTTGCTGGTTTGTCCATCTGAGCTGATATCATTTTGCACCAGCTGTAGGCTCTTCTGGTCTCCTTTAGCGCAACACACTTGTCCACAGCTCTGGATACAGACCAAAAAAAAAAAAAGTCCTTCAAGGCATTTATTCACCAAAATAATGATGTGTTATGAACACAACAACACAACAGTGGTGCTGATACACCGAAGATTATACACAATGAATTAAATGATAACTCATTGAAAAAAAAAATGAAGATTTCATCATCAGTTTTCCTTGACAGTACACGGAGAAGGCATTTAAAACTAGCATTTTTCTTTTAATGCAACTGACATGACAATTTTACAGTAGAAGACAGTACTCTCATGTTGAAGTATGGCACTGGCCACTGGAAGTAAGTGTTTACTTCCACATTTTTCCTGCTCACCTCAACAAAAGCTGCAAGTTGTTAGGCATAAAGCCAACACACATTTCCATCATATCCACTACATCCTCCTGAGGCAGAGCTGCCTGCCATGCCTCCAGCAGTTTATTGCTATAGTGATAGTCCACCCATGTGGCTGTTGATGTGGAAAATGGCACTGGGAATTTGGTTGGTACCGATATCACTGAACGGACAAGGATGTCACGAATGTCTGAGGGCTGTTTCTGTGATCTTGCCAGATAAAGGATGTAACTGTCAGCAAAAAGACAAAAAGGTCAAGGCTTTAATTTCTCACCTGCTGTAATATTTTCCCCCCTTACGTCCTACTGAACAGGTGACCGACAATGATATCATTATGACTGTAATGCAAGAAAACCAGGAGCAAGTTCCAACTGATTTCTATGGCCAAAAAAAAACCAACCTAAAAACATCTTGCAACATTCAGCAAAACCCATAATGGTACATTTTAGGTAAACTGAGTTATTGATATCAAGTGAAAGAGAACTCTTTTCCCTTGGATTTGATGCAAGATTCATTGAATTCTGAACATTTTTAGACTATGTTAAAAGCAATTGAAGTGAACAAATGTGAACTCATATAGGGAAAAATCACAGCAGAACCCAAATACAGGAAGGTATAGTATTATTCCCTTTCAGAAATCTTTCAATTTACAGTGGACATTGCTTAAGATGATGTCCAGGGGACATAAAATTTAACATCTTACTATCCGTTAAATCATCTTAAGCATTATTAAGTTATCTACCTTAGATAAACTGTGTTGATAAATGATGGAAGCAGTATTGTTATGTAGGTGACCTTTGGTTGTTTTTTTCTAAGGAGGGGATATTTTTTGTGTGTAGGCCATTGTGTATTAGGGCGTGTGAGGGAATATTGTTAAAAAAAAAAAATATTCACCCAAAGTGATGGTGTCTGAACATTTCTAAGCAAAATGTTCAGTTTCCATTATAACCAAAGGGCAAAAATTAGCACACAATATTACCTGTCAGTCAACTTAACATTATGTTGTTATATGACTGTCAGCATGCAAGATACGCCAACCAAACAAACATAGCTTGCATTTTCCTGTTTTATTAAATTTATTTAAATGTGAATATCATACAAGACCCTCCCGCTGGTCACACTCGCATCATGTAGCACGGAGCCTAAACTAACACATAAACATCGCCCATCCGCGGTGACCGAGTGAGCAAGGTATTTGACACCTTCGTGGATTTGCTGGCGCCGACTGTCTTTGCTCCGTGTTCCGTGAAAACGATAGAATCTCTACTGCGTAGTTAAAAAAAATAAAAATTAAACAATAAATTGTGGCCACGCGTGTCACGGTACGTTCACACCAAACTGGCGACAACGGACGTGCAATCACGGTCGAGCGACAACGGTACAAAGTTTCTCTAAATCATATTATTATCGGATTCAGACCAACCTATTCACAACAGACAAGTCATTTTCTCTCGCCCGTGCGACTTTTCACTTTTACTGCTGCAGTAAAATTTCAACGACACTCAGCCGTGGGATTGCTTTTCTTTATTTTCGCGTACTCCAAGCCCCCAGGCCCATGGCGTCTTAAAATAGCACGGGCGGGATGCTTGAAGAAAAATTTAAAATACAATTTTTTCATCAAGTGTTTTTTAGCACAGATTTGAATTCAGCGACCCAAAATTAGGTACAGGCGGGAAGGCTTGGCGTTTTATCGCTTTATAAAGAATTTTTTGGGGTAAATATTCATGTTTACAGTTTAGTCATTTCAAAACGGGCGCTCGGCCGTGTTCACATGACTGTTTGGTGAGAACGAACCATTACAGTACATCCACGTGGGAAACCCTTTGCTTTTTCTCTCTATCGTAACCTCCGCTCTCAAGGCCCGACCTGAGTAAAATCAGTGGCCCTGTGAATTTTACGATATCAGATGCACCGTTTACTATTATACTGCATTATCGATCCACCTGATGAATAATACATGGCAACATATTTGAGCTCGCATGAGTGCGAGGGATCAGTGATGCCAGCAGAATAAAATTAAAATCCTACACCCATGGACAAAGCGACCACATTCAGTCGTACGCATGGCGCCTCGGGCGCACGCTGGGTAGGTGACATAACAGGTGTAAACAAGGCGAGGCAGACAAAGAGCAATGGCAGGTATGAGCTGTAGCGAAATGACGATTACGAAAGATGACGGCGTGTATTTTGACCATGACACGGTTTAGGAAAATCATACTAAGCATTTTTTTTCCTCTTTGGGACTTCAAAATGAGATCACACAAAGAGTAAAAACGGATAGAAAGATGTCATACTATGTGTTTTTTTTCCCACGGAAATGAGGCATTGGGGAAGGGATAAAAGAAAAACATCATACTGAAAGAAGATCATTTTAAGCGACTTCATTTTAAGTGGAGTCGGCTGTGCAAAGATGTGTGATAAGTGGAGAAATAACAGGATCCATCTCAAATCTTTTAATATCATTGAATGATATGTTGCCATAAATTTAATCAGAATACTTCTTAATTTACTTAGGTTCTGAGATGACTTGAGTATGAGTTTAAGTTTTACAGCCTGTCAAAACTGATTTTGCTCATTGCACAGTTCACTGGCAAATTCTAGTTTATACTAAAACATGAAAGTGCGCAACAGTTTACAGTACAGAGTTATGTATCAAAGTGAATATTCATATATACATTCATATACTGTACATAAAACTGAAAACACTGCCTCAAAAGAAATAACACAAAAATTTTAATGATACGTCAAATGAGATAAAAAGGGTGGAGCGTTAAAGTTAGGACTCAAACTTTAATGTTTGGTCCAGTGTTCTTTATAAATATCATCTTGATTCTACCAATGACTAAGAGCTCTCCCATAAACCTATATTTGCACCAAAGCTTCATGGCATGCCCAAACTCTGGATAGTCAGTTCAAATACACTCAGGGTTCCTGCGTCTTTACGAGAACGGCTTTTTCCACGGCTGAAGTGTTCAATTCCAGGGTACTTAAATTCAAGAAACTATGAGAAAAACAGTGGTGAAAATCACTATCTGTACAATTGTGCAAGGTATCAGGTGATAGCGAAGAAGACATTTATTTACCAATTTTTCAAAGACCCCCCTCCTCCCCTCTTTTTTTTTTTTTGAAATTTACATTTCCGACATTATTTTACAGTTTTTTTTTCAGATATCCCCCCCCATTTTTTGGATTTTAAACCCAAGGAAAATTCCAAGGCTAATCCAAAATTTCCAGAGCTTTTCCAGGGCTTTTTCTCTTTAATTCCAGGGCTTTTTCAGGGATCCCTGGATGCTAGGGCTGTGAGGAAATTCTGACTTACTTTTGCCATGCAGTCACCACATCATCAGGGCTGCGAGCATAGGTGAGCAGCCGTTCATAAATCTCCACTGTTTCTGTAGTCTCACCCTGCAACTCCATCAGCATGCTGTACAAAACAAAGAGTAAATTCAAACAAAAGGATAAGACATCTGTTCATAGAGGTAAATCTGTCTCTAAAAATAGTTGCAATGCTTAAAATATGCTATCATAAAACACCAATGTGAAAAATATACATCAAAAGTATTTCAATTTCCAGCAAGTATAATTTCATTGGCCTGCATAAAGAGAATCCAAGTTTTCATCAACAGATGTTTGAGGAAGCTACTTAAGATCAGATGGACAGACAAGGTCAGCAATGAAATTGTTTGGAAAAGAACAAGACAGAGCCCAGTCAGAGAGGAAATTGGTAGGAGGCGATGGAGATGGATCGGTCACACTCTCAGGAGGCCAGGAAACAGCATCGCGAAGAAGGTATTGGATTGGAATCCCCAGGGCAAGAGATCAAGAGGAAGGCCGCGCGGAACGTGGAGAAGAGCCAGAGAAAATGATGTGCAACGAAGCGGAAAGACTTGGAATAATGTAAAGAGACTGGCCCATGATAGAGAGGGATGGAAAGTGTTTGTTGGTGGCCTATACCCTGATCCAGGGTGAGAAAGGCAATGATGATGATGATGATAATTTCATTCAAAGAACCACTGGGCTCCTGGGTTTGGGAAACTTATTGGCACAATTGTAAAAGAAAAAATGCTGGTTCACTGACGCCTGTTTACCTCTTTCCCTACCGCACAACATACACTGCGTTGCACGCTGCTGTGGCAACGGCCGGTGTAATAAGCCAAAATCACTCTATGCAACAAACACTACCATAGTCATTTCGGCAATACTGAAAGCACTATCAGTAGTGTTTATAGCACAGGCCTTCACGCCAAAAAGACTATTTCTGGTTACCTCAAAAATTACTATCTAATTATGATAAAAACACTGATCACCACAGATTTCCACAATTAAATCGCTGACAGAAGTAGGAGGTTACTGTTATCAAAGCATAACGCACGGCATTTAGTTTTTTATATCCTGTTTTATTGCAATGAATGAATACTTTTTAAAAAGGCAAGGACTACATGGGCGGCTTACCGCCTATACTATACATAGCTCACAGGACTATATGGGCGGCTTATCGCTTAACTACATCCTAGATTTAGTACATCATGTATGAATGGACGGCGACAGCCAGTGAGGAGGTGTGTGTGTGTGTGTGTGTGGGGGGGGGGGGACGGAAGGGAACCACACACTATATTGGGGTTTCGAAACAGACACCTGGCGGCAAAGAGACCTTTTTCACATCAAAGTGATGACACAATAACTTCACTGGCTCTGAACTCTGAGGCCGATCTAGCTTGTCCATTATTGGCGACAGTCAGTCATTTGTACGTAATCATCTTACTACATGTGATTGTGAAAGGCCGTGTTCGCTGTGTGTGTATGTGTGTGTGTGTGAGAGAGAGAGAGAGAGAGAGAGAGAGAGAGAGAGAGAGAGAGAGAGAGAGAGAGAGAGAGAGAGAAAGAGAGAGAGAGAGAGAAAGAGAGAGAGAGAGAGAGACGGGGGAGGGGAAAGAGGGAAGAGAAAGAGAGAAGGGGAAGGAGAGAGAAAAAAGGGTGGGGGGGGGGGGGGAGAGACAGAGTAAGTGAGAGAGAGAAGGAAAGGGGAGATTGAGAAAGGGGGAGGGAAGAGTATGAGAGCGAGGGGATGGAAAGAAGAGAAAAAGTAAGGTAAATAAAGAAGAGAGAGGTTGTTGGAGAGAGAGAGAGAAAGAGAGAAAGAGAAAGAGAGAGAGAGAGAGAGAGAGAGAGAGAGAGAGAGAGAGAGAGAGAGAGAGAGAGAGAGAGAGAGAGACAGAGAGAGAGAGAGAGAGACAGAGAGAGAGAGAGAGAGAGAGAGAGAGAGAGAGAGAGAGAGAGAGAGAGAGAGAGAGAGAGAGAGAGATGGGGGCAGGTTTCAAAGTCCGGGTTTGGAGAATTACAATAGTTTACGTAGAAAGAAAGAGATTAGTTAGAGAGACAAATGCTAAAGCAGACAGACAGAAAAAAAAGCGTTCAGGTAAAAAATTCAGAAAAATTACAAACAATGACAAATATTATTTAGAGAGAATTAGACAAAAAGAGAACAAGACAGACACGAACTTGCAGACAAACATAGAGGGCGTGTAACAAGGATAGGCTATCATGTATACGAAGACATAATTATTGAAGTAAAAAAATGAAACAAATATTCAAAGAATGGTTGATTTACTATAACATATATATTGTTTTGTTTAAATACAAACAAACAAATGAAAGTGAACAATTGAGGCACAACTCTTTCGCATGAAGATTATTGTACCCTACTTTACTTGACAATCAGAGAAAATTAAACAAAAACATAAATCAGTGCAGAAAGATAAAACTGTGATTTGTAATAAATGGCAGCTTGCATAATCAGTTTCGACTGAAGTTAGATAAATTTTAGGTAAATGAAAGTGAACAATGGAGGCACAACTCTTTGGCATGAAGATTATTGTACCCTACTTTACTTGACAATCAGAGAAAATTAAACAAAAACATAAATCAGTGGAGAAAGATAAAACTGTGATTTGTAATAAATGGCAGCTTGCATAATCAGTTTCAACTGAACATAGATAAATTTTAGGTAAAGAGACCAAAGGAAATTCAGCTGAACAAAATAATAATGATGTTATTTTTCAAACAGATGTAACACATTCAAAGTGAGCACATAAATTTGAAAAGTAGATATTCTGATCTTTCCATGTTTGAATGTCAGGAATGTGGAACAACGGCGCATAAGCAAGCCATTTTCTGTTTCTGTCAGCTATCTGTGTAAAGACAAAGATTGAGGTCTGCAGCATTGTTGCAGCAGCAACAATTTCAACGTCTGTGGCCCATGTTGAGGGTGTCTCCATTTTGCTTTCTGAAAGATAAATGTTGATGTTTTTACCAACATAGCCTGAAAATGGTTCCTTGTGAAACTGGAGAAAACTGACCAATAGGTATCGTAGTGTGAGGTGATGTAATTGAGTGCCAGAGAGCTCAAAGCTTAATGCTCGAAAGAAGCAATTTCCATCACCAAGGATTGTGTTGGTTAATTTGGGTGGAGTTAAAACATCCTGCCTGCACCGAGGTATTGTTTTAAAATGTGGCCGGAGGCCAAGTCTGTAGGTAAAAACGTAAGAGCAACTTCAGTATCTTCCATCCATATTTCCATTATTTCCTGATCACTGAAAGTTTCTTCTTCTTTGTCATCTTCTTGTTTTTCATTGTTTTGCTCGTCCATATAATTTTTTAGCTCCCTATCATCTTCAACTTGTATTTCTTTTCCTTGACTGATGAAGGTGCTTTGCTCCTCAATGTCTTTCACTTGAGTCTCCTTTTTCTTTTGATTAGTGATGCTCTCTTTGTCACTTTTTTGTGCATCTGTTTTTACAATACATTTTGCTCTCCTGCAAAATAACTTTATATTGCATGCATTTGCTTTGTTTTTTAGAACATCACCAAAGTGCTTTTTCAGTTCGTAAAGTCCATTGTCAAGTTTTCGATTGATGACATAGGGACCAAGCCATGGGTTTTCAGTTTTTCCGCCTTTTCTGTCTGCTCGTCTTGAATTCCAAAGTAGAATCTCATCTCCTTCAGCAAATGTGCATTTTGTTTTGTTTCTTTTTTGATAGCTCCTTTTCTGTTTCTCTTGGGCGGCAGCAATGTTCTTTGACGCTCTTTTCAGTGCAATATCATGCACATATGTGATTGCTTCCAATCGCTTCCTGATTTCTTCTGGCGAAGATTCATCAATCAGATGAACTTCAGGAATTGCTGTTGACGTTTCATCAGGTTTTTGGTGGATGAGATCTACGGGCAAGCATGGATGACGCCTGTACATCAGAAAAAAAGGTGTATACCCTGTTGATGCCTGTTTGCTGGTTCGGAATGCAAAAAGCACCCCTGGAAGAGCTTGTGGCCAATCTTCTGGTGTTTGACTTCCATCTGGATTAGTCAAAAGTTTCAGCAGGCTGGTTTGGATTGTCCTATTGTTTCTTTCTGTCAATCCATTGGTTTGTGGGTGATACGCACTTGACATTCTTTGCTGTACACCAGTAAGTCTGTGCAAATGGGAAGAAATTTCGTTAACAAATTCACGGCTTTGGTCATTGATTTGAACATCTGCGCAACCATGGCGGCAAATCAGACGATAGAGGAAAGCAGCGACAGTACTTGCTGTTTTGTCAGGGAGTGGCTCTGCTTCGACCCATTTTGTGAGATAGTCTACAACAATCATGCATATAAATCCTTCTTTTGATTTTGGCATGCTGCACAAGTCAACTCCAATTTGCTTCCATGGATGAAAAGGCACTGGAAGAGGATGAAGTTCAGGTGCTGTTTTGATGAAACGGGTTGCAGATTTCTGGCATTGTTCGCATGTTTTTACAAATTTTCTTACATCGTCTCTAATTCCCGGCCACCAGAATCTGTCCAGTAGTTTACTTTCTGTTTTGTCTTGGCCAATGTGACCTGCAAGGGCTCTTGATTCCAGAGTGTTACCACTTCCTTCATGAACGGCTTGCAATATATTTTTTTGCTGTTGAGCATCCACGATGGCCTGGCGTAAGCTTCCTACAAAAGAAAAGATTTCTTTTCACAAACAACACTTTTTCATGACTCACATAAAACACGAAAAGATAGGCCTATCCATTATGACACAATCCCATCATTCCAAAAATATGCCACAGTTTCATAAGCTCAGTGATCGTAATATGCGATCAGCCTTCCCCCACCTCCACTCACTTCTACATGGGGAGCATACCGCTATACCACATATCAATTATGCGACAGGCACACTTGGCCAAAGACCAATTATTTCACTGCTCATTTTATCCTTGCCCCTTCTCCTCCCACATTCACTCTCATCCCTGTTACCCCCATACATAATAATATTTCAGTCAAATGGTTGCTTCCCTAACGTTTCCCCAAATTTAGGCCGTATTCTGAAATTTACAAATGACTGACATGCTCAGACCACTTCCTTAGGAGGTAGACTAACCATAAAAAGTAGTGGTATAAAATCCCGAAAAAAAGGGGGAGGGGGTTATAGTGGGCCCATGGTCTATTTGGCGTGTGTGGCAACAGGAACAACAATTGGTTTACACGCCTTTTGGCGTGCGTGGCAACGTAAGGGTTAAAGGTACATGGTTTGATTATCACGTGGAACAATTTCTTTTGGTTGTACTCTCCAAAGCTTATGGCGTTATAGCATTTTTCAAAATCAATAAATAGTCTGTACATTAATTTGGTTTGATGCATTTTCTTAGATTCACAGTTTTTCATATAACTCCCTCCTCCCCCTCCTATTTTTTTTTTTTTAAATCAAAGACAACAAAACCAAACAGTGTGCAACATTTATTCACCTATGCGCTCAGGGCATTATACAACAGTTTGACATTCTGAATCTAAATATGTCTGTGCAGTGTATCCCCCTTGATGTCTATTAGACCTAGATCTAGATCTAGATAAGTAGTGATGAAAGCTTCTGTGCTTCCACTGCTTTTTAAGTTCTAGATCTAGATCTAGATAAGTAGTACTTCTAAAGGGGTCTACTTACTAGTAGTAGTAGTAGTAGTAGTAGTAGTAGTAGTAGTAGTAGTAGTAGTAGTAGTAGTAGTAGTAGTAGTTGTCGCAATGTGGGTTAGATGGGGAGAATTCGACTGACACTCTTTCGAGGTCCGCTCCCACAATCGACGAACACACAAAAAAAACACTTGCACTCTAAAAACTAAATAAATCAATTGCTTTGATTTTTAGCAGAACTGTAGGGCAGTTTAATTACAGGAATTAATGTATCAAATATAATTATAAATATAAATATCAATTCAAAGGCAACTGAATCTAACTAATGAAACTACAGCTTTCTATAAAGACTAACTTATTCACTCTAACTACTTGCAGGTCATATGAGTTAGATGCCAAATAGAATCCACGCACGTGGCGACGGATATAACAGTTTAAATTCTATTAATTCAATGAGACATGTTATGATATGGACATTTCCTCTAGACACGCCATGGAGAATGCTTGTACAACCATGCGTTGTCTGGCGGTAGCTCTGAAACTGTCTTCAAAAGTAAGTAGAACGGTTCACTTTCATCATTACAAATTAGTATGAACTCTCACCATTAGGCCCTCACTGGGAGTGAGAGCGCTGGATGTAAACGCTGTGGGTTCATATCAAACCAAGTAGCTTAGGCTCTGGAGCTTTAAAATCATGGCGCTCCTCACAATATGGACTGCTCAACTGCGTCTCTATGTCTCTCATCTGGCTGAGGACTATCGCCGTCCACCTCGTAAATGGATTGTCTACATGTGGCCACTATCTAAGCTCTGCACGGGTTTAAATACTAAAGCTATGTCTCGACCTTCCGTCCAGATTCATACATTTGATTGGTGCAGTAGCTTCAGCTCAGCCTGCAATATTAATTTATGCTTGTCATGGCCTTGCGCCAAAATCAAGGTCAATTTTATGGTCTAGACAAAATTTAAAATGCGAAACATTAACTACTAAAATCTTCAAAGCCCGTGCTTTCTACTCTTATGCATGAATTTCCGAACGCCAACTAAGCGTCTAAATAAACTACCTTTACTCGCCCCTTATCTATGTTAATCAAAATCACGGGGTCGAGAACTGCTCTGTCATTCCTAGCTATACATTTATTCTGTCTCGCCCCTCCTTCTCTCCATCCATCAGAAAAAAGGTGTTTCAAAACAAACTGTTCACGAGAACAGCTCAAGGACAAATTACGCTGGTTATAATCAACAAGATCGTAAAAATTAACTCACTGACGTCGTGACCTAGCACGGCATTTATGATCCTAATGTGATCATGACAGTAGTAGTAATCATAATAACAACAACAACAATAACAACAACAACGATTGTGATGATAAAAGTGAGCATATTTACTTACTTTCTGGTCCATGCCGACGGTAGAGTATGCCGTCCAAAAGTGCGTAGTTGCTTGCCCTACGTTTAAAAATTGTCTTTTGTCCCGGTTGTCCCTTTAACGCCTCGGGATATTTTCCTTTCAATAAGAACTCTTCAATATCACTAAACATGCTGCCTTTGTTAGCCATTGTGTTGTGTATAAAAACTGGCTGGACATTTCGTGGAATCTTTAAAACCGAAACCAAATCTTGTTCCAAGAAGAAAAGAAAAGCGTAAGTAAGGCTGAGTTTCGCATTTTAAAAGAGAAACCGAAAGTAGTATTATTTTCTCATTTTTCACCCATATCTGTTGTGTCGATTTAGCTTTTTCTGCCGAAGGTACCAAATCTAGTATTACCAATACTGGGATAGTGATTTTAGCATAATATCTAAACCACGAAAAAAAAAACTGCAGTAGGGTTTACGAAGAACTACGAGTGTTTTTGACGTGGGTAGTCAATCTGGCGTGTAAACAGTGGTGTTTTTAGCTTAATGATAGTGTTCATAGCGTACGCCAAAATCACACTGTAGTGTTTACAGCATGTGCAAAAATCACTACGGTAGTGGTTATGGCATGAAGGCCTTACGCCAAAACCACTACGGTAGTCTTTATTGCATGGTAGTGTTTTGAGCGTCTTACACCGGCACAATGCAGTCTGTGTTGTGATGTAGTAACGGTATTCCTTGACCACTACAATGGAAAATTTCTGCATCCTGTGACGCTGAACCCTAAAAATAGAATTCTCGACGAAGTTTCCTTTGTCTCAGCGTGTAGATGGTGGTGTCCAAAAATGTATAACACCTAGAAGTGCTCCATCCAGATGTGGAATACTGGCCCGTAGGGAAAGAGTTAAACACTGTAACACAACTCTTCCATCGATTGTAGGAAACAAGGTTAAGTGGGCAAAAGTCAAGGGAAAAAGAAGTCATGTTATGTTGGGCTTTATATACACACATAAAAAAAAAAACAACCCATCCAGAGGACTTACTCCTTCAGGACAGACCATGACTGTAACCCCCCTCTAAAATACTGTTTACTGATTAAAGTTCAAAGCAAAATGCAATAACAAGCACCAGTGTAAACAGTAAAGAATTTCTGCCAATATGTATATTTTGTATGAACAAAATGCTGCTAACAATGAAACCTGAATTTACGGGACCAAACATCAGATGCTGACTTGTGTGCTTACTTTACTTTTACATTTGTCGCTCCCTGCAACACCTACCTGTAACATAACCACATGTATATATCCTTTTGGAATTCTCTTTGCAGTTCCAGCCTGACTTTTGCCATGTTCAATGTAAAAGCTTCTTCTTGTCTCAGCAGTTGACTGTATGAAAGAAAGAACATGGCACAAAATGGCCAGATAGAGATACATTATATTATATAAAAATGAAAACATAGTGGGAATGTTCATGAGGCTGAAAGTGGACCTAAACTACCTGATAGGCCTGAACCTAGCTGTAAACTTGCATATTTCATCTTTTTATGAATATTTGATGACAGCTGCATATAGACTGTCAAAGGGCAGGCTGATAGGGCATAGTTCAGGTCTAGGGCAAAGGAAATTAATATGATAATGAAAACTAGTTTGATGAGGCATTTCAATGACAGCATAACAAACTCTCCACCGCCTGTAATACCGAAAGAAAGACACCCCAAGAGAGAAGTTGACGACAATAAATCCTAAAGCAATGAAGGAAAAACCTGACAAAATCTGCTCCCAAACACACTTTTATAGCTAATTGCTTGAGTAATATGTGAGTGGATCTGGGGAAATCAGGGCTTAAGGTCAAATAAACTATTTCTTAGACAATTTCAAGCAAAGTGTTCTAACCAAATGAAGAAAAATGGCTTGTTTCATTTTATGAGCAAATCCATAGAAAATCTATCCCTCTCTGGAGGTTTTTTCCCAGGGATTTGGTCTTTCGCCGTAAGCCTGATTTTGCCAGATCCACTCATATGTGTGTGCGCCTGAAGAAAGGTACCAGTTGTCGGTACAGTTATTTTTGAGCTAGGGGGTGAAAAGGTAGAAAAAGTCGTGACTAGTCGAAAATGTACTTCTAGCAGAAAACACAAGTTTAAGCATTTCTAAATAGCATATGAAAAGGATTTTGGAATATTTTATGTTTAAATATTATTTTATTAATTATTTGTACAACATGTGACTCTTCAAGAAGTAATATTGAAGTGATTGTTGCTAGAGGACCGTGGACTAATTACAAAGCCGTTATAGAGATAATACTGAGCAGTGTTCACTGCTCATCTATAGTTTACCGTGTAACATGCCACGGTCCCCTAAAAACCGCCGAGTCGGAAGTTTTTTGGATCTTGTTAGGAGAGTGCAGTATTTTACATAGAAAGCTAGAGCTGAGCAGTGAACACAACTCAGTAGTTTCCCTATTTGCCTTTATAATAAAACTACGCTCCCCAACAATATCCAAAAAGTTTGTCATGGGAGAGAGCTGTTAAAGCTGTTTTTCTCAAAAGTTTGTTTTTGCCCCGTCTTACAAAATGTGCCATATCTTCAAAACTACTTAAGATATTGTTAAAAATTTTTAAAGCAGCGTGCTCAGCATTGAATTTTCTAGAAGAATATGCCCTTATCTCAAAATCCAAAATTTGCGACAACTGGTACCTTTCTCCAGGCACACACACATATGTGCCAACCTGTACACACCAGTGACCAAAAAAAAAAAAAGAAATCTATAACATTAACAAAGATTGAAATCTATAACATTAACATACCTGTACAGCAGATTGGGGTCACACTGGGATAGATGCTGTGAGTCATCAGCAAAATGTGAAATGACAAACTGCTCCAGGTTCTGCAGGGCCAGTTCAGTCTCTTTCTATAATGAAAAAAACATATTTATCAATGGAAAAGTCTTGCAAAATAGACACAATAATATTCTCAGTGATCTAAGCCAAAGTGGCCTTTTGGTGATGAGCAGGAAATTCCTGAACAGAAACTACCAGTATGTAACTGTTGCGTAACAAGACAGCTTCAGTAAACCAGATCAAATTGCACTGAACCAAAGACTTATAAACAGGTAACTAGAAGAAAATTTCAGTTCCACAAAAGATATGTGCCTACCTAAACAAACGAAAGCAAAATGACAGCAAAATTTACCCACAGTGGCCACAATAGCAGAGCACCTAATATGATTTGCACACAAAACCTGTGTCCACTGGACACCATTTTGCAATCTCAGTTCTTGTTTGTTCTATCTCCATGTTCTGACAAACTGGAGATCAGTTCGCATGTAGAAGAGGTATAACAAATGCACACTCTGACACTTGTTTAAATTGCCGTGTGGCATTTATCTAGCTGTTTCACAGTTTCCATTTATTGCAACTCCTTAATCATAATACATTGTATTAAAGCTGCAAACGTTTAACGTCCAATTTCTCAGTTATGCAAATCGGGCAACAGACAAGAACTAAGGTCGTGACTTGTCTAATTGTGCACTTGATGAAAGAAAGAAAGATACTCCGATTTCTGACAAAATGAAAATGTAGTGATGAGAAAATTCCCCACAGTAAAAGCTCAAGCAGACAATGCAAGCCCTCCTGTGTTAGAGAAATGAAAGCTAAAGAGGCACCTTGTTTATGAATACGTTGGTTCTGTTTCCAGCACTTTTTTTTATCTTTTACAAGATTACAAAGTTTCTTTCAAAATTGTGGCTGCTTTCCTTTGCTAACAACCAGTTCATCTAATCTGCAGCTTTCTGGTGTATGGAGGTAGTGAAGGGAGGAATGAAGAACTACTGCCATTGAGAAATGGTCAGTGTGGAGGTAAGGAGTGAAAAAAAAAAAAAAAAATGCCCTGCCAAAGCCACATTATTAGCAAGAAAAAAAAAATCTTCTTTAAATCAATAATGTACTAACCCTCTGAAGAAGGAATAAATTCTGGTAAAAATGGAGTTTGGAACTGAATCTGTTCGATGATATTGCTTCTCTAAATATCTGTGGATGACATTAGAATCACTGCATCACTCATGTATTCAATGGTTTGATAACTTATTGCATATAACAAAATTCTTCTGCCAAAATAATAAAAAAAAAAGAGCTATCTCACTGCAGACATCTTGATTAACATTACACTTTCTAATAAAGCTACTGAAAACATCGCAGTGTCTACCTATCTCATGAACACACATGTGTTAACTATCACAATGTTTCAGAATTCTATATTCAATATGAATTCAAAGACAATTTTTTTTTGTGAAGGTCATGAATAAGCACATCCAAGACAAAATTAGCATTATATTGATAAACAAACAGATGTATCTCATCAAAAGTACAGCTATTTGAGCTTCATTCTTTGGAAAACCAGAAGACTGCTAGATTAACACTGAAATGCTGCAAACAGGGAAAAATGCAGCTATTGTCCACATTTCCCACAAACAGATGTCCGTCATCCCCCTCCACACCTTTCCGAGATGTTTCAAGTTTTTTAATAGCTTGAGCCCAAACAAAACAAAACAATGTGTGAGTTTCGAATTTGGGGAAAGCACATCAACACGATAATGGTTGCATTGTGGGAGGTAGAAGACGACACACACAATACGGCAGAAAGGACAGAAGGGGACCCTATAAAAGGTGCCCACCAACCACCCACTGAAGACAAAGGTATATTTTATGTTATTAACTATTGCATTCACAACAATGCACGGTTGGTATGTCCTGAATAACTGAAGTTCTAAGAATTGCTCTCACTCCTACCTCTTTTACACCATCTGTGTCACAAAAAGAAGCATAGAGATCAGCTGCCGTCAGCCAAACATCAAAGAGAGATTTGTTTGTTAGGGCACTTCGGCAAACAACCACAGCTTCTGACGGCCTGGAAACAACAAAAACATACACCCCTTTAATGGAATGTCAAAAACTGATAAAAATGGTGGATTTAAGGGCAGAAAATTACAATGAGAATGAAATTTATGTTATGCCAAACAGAAAAAAAGAAAGCATGATCGGTCCACAACCATATGAGGCCATTCCTTTACTTACCATCATCTGAAACCTAAAATTAAGAAGCATTCACTTTATTCTATAATATCACTGGAAACTGAAAACATACTATCCCCATGATAATCATGATAGCAGCAGTGCAAATTATTAAGCCTTGCAGCAATGAATTAGTTTAATTAAATGCTCCATTAATTGAGTCTTATAGGGTCTTCAGACAGCTTTAATTCTACTAAAAAAGCCCATTGGGCTTAAAATTTTGTGACTTTTCCTAAAATTCTTACTACAAACCTACAAAAATCAATGAATTCCACTGGTCACTTACTGTGACTACCACATTCTGACCATTACACCCCACCAAAGGTCATTGGGTCTTAGAAGAATTTCAGCAGTTTGACTTTTGCTGTGTCGTGTAAGACCCAATCACCATCACACAGATTGTTAAGCTGTTCCTTCTCTCACCTGCTTTGTGACACAAGCAATGCCACGTGAGACTGTACAAGTCTGACATAATGACCAGAAATCTCCTCATCCTGATCACTTGTCTCCCAGACCCTGGCTGCTTGCTTGTGCAGAGTGATCAGAGTGTCCACAGCAGTATGCAAGGCTGGCTTGGTACACCAAGGAATAGTTATGTGATCCTGAAGGAAACAAAAACACAGCATCTCAAGTATCTTTTAACCATAGTAACCTGTCATTAATGGATGTTAAAGTTATATTAAAATTGACTTATCTACAACACTAGATGATAGTACATAAGTAAATCAAAAGTAGCCGGCCTCAATCCATGTTTCCTGCTGGCCTATGACATTCAGAATGCCTAAGCCCAATTAACTTTTTCATTGTTTATGCCTGACCAGGGAAAATTTCTTGTCTGAGGTAAATAATGATTCTGATTCTGAACTTTTCAAATCTATCATTGAAAAACTCGTTAAGAGCCAAGCCTAAAATTGCAAATTTAAAGCCCAACTGAGAATAGACATTAAAAATAAACCCGACTCTTTGTAGCTATTTATTTTCTTTTCACTACTTCTGGCAATACCAGTTAAATAATATCAGCAGTTCAGTGGTCAAATGTATGTATTTTTAATATGATTAATGATCAACAATTTCTTTTTCTAAACTTCTATGTTGTAACCTGCACACTCACCTTGGCCAGAAGCTTCCCTGGGTTTTGATCAGTCATGCTGAATAGACAAGGAGGCAGCTGGTGCCACTCCAAGGCATACATGTATATCAGCCACAATGCAAGTAAGTCAGCAGATGTAAGAACCTCAGAAAGTTTCAATTTGAAAGACACATTCTTCTTCAGCCCCAAGACAACCTGAAAAGCACAGAATGAAACAGAACAATCATATTTATCCAACTACAGTCACTTCTTGAACTTGAAATATGCATTTGGCAAAATCAAAGTTTTTTTCAATTGTTAAACTTCATCAACTCTAGCATTTAACCAACGGTTTGCTTCTCATCTAGCTGAGCCACGGTTGAATGACATGAATATAAATATCACTGAATTAAAACATTTATACTCTTTCTGCTCTGACCAAACCAGTGATCACTAAATATCATGGGATATTTGCCATAATATTGTTGCATGCAACAATGTGTGGATTTTGAACATTTGTCATGAAAGTGGTTCTCTCACTCTTAATTTCATTATGATTAGGTACCATTCCAATCGATAAAGTTTCAATTTGAAAGGTATGGAATAAAAGCCTGAGTTTACACAACTCTTCAATGTTTCAATCCTCATTTTCTCAAAAGGCAAAAATGCACATACAACGATAAGGAAAATACCCAACAAATAGACATGAGCAAGCTACAATTTACCTGTAAAAAGTTCAGAGCTGTCTTGATTCGTCCTGTCTGTAAATTAAGTGCTGCCTTGTATAAAATCATTTCCAACATTTGGTGGGACAGTTTCTTCTTGTCAGTGTCGTCTTTCTGACCAACACTGACTTCACTTCTCTTTCTTGCACTGATGCTTTCCTCTTTTTCAATTTTACTCTTTGTTCCTTCACCATCTTTCTCCACAACATCCTGAACAACCTCCATTTGGACATCTCCAACATCCCTTGGCGCCTCCTCTGGGCACAGTGAAGCTGAATCCAATGTAAGCCTATCTCCCTCAGATTTCTTCCCACTGTCATCTGGATGGGGTGAAGCCACAGTATTTCTTGATCTATCCTCATTCATTAGATTCAAGCTTTCCTGATCCTTCAACATGTTCAAGTTTGCATTTGCTGTTTCAGAGTGAGACAGTTCTGCCGGAATTGTATTCGATGATCTCACCACAGGAGGCCCGTCCATTGCTGACATTGTCGCCTCTTTCACAGCTGCTGATCTTTTGTTGTTGGCAAATCTACATAAAAATTTTAAAGCTTGTGTGCTGGCTCCATCCTTTTCTGGATAAGTCTTGAGGGAAAACAGATACTGAAATTAGAGTAAATTCATGTTATGAGTTTTAATTTTAAAATTTTCTATATGAGAAAAATTACCTAATTTCTATCATTGGTACAGTGGAGAACGGTTAAACCAAAAATGGCTAAACCGAAACTAGCGTTAAACTGAAGGAAAATGAAAATCCCCGATTTTTTTCCTCTTTATCTTTGTTAACAAACCAGCACTTAACCAAAATTTACTCTATGGTTAAATCGACAAGAAAATTGCTGGATTCGGTGGCCAGTCCACTGTGATTTGCCATAGATCAAGTCAAGTCCCTGTAGCACCTGACTACACCCTCCCCCCTCAAAAAATAAACGCAGAGCATGCTTCATTCTGCCCGGTAGTATAGGCCTACATGGGAGCGGCAGCACTATAACTAAGGAAAGGGGGAGAGGGAGGAGGCCTATAACCTCATGGGTACGAAATCAGACGGCAGCAGACATTACGTTTGGCACATCGCGAGTGACCTTTCATGTAAAATGTATGACATCAGAAAGACAACACCAGTTAACGCAGACAGCATATTTCATGGCATCGTGTACGATAACGAGATCGGCGGGATGGTGGTTCTGTACTGTCCATCCACATGGATGCCTCCCTGTTGCGAGATTTAGTCCACATGCGCCCACACATCCATGCTTCGAGTGTGCCTAGGCCTGAGCAATTGCTTATCCTCTTTCTCAATCAGAAACACAGAGAAAGTGAGGACATTTTGTGTCTGTTCTGCACTTACATTATTTGTCCTCTATGATAGTGTTTTGGGCTGCCTCTCTTGAAACGGGCATTTTTCAAGCCTCCTATCGCAAACCGAAACTCTGTCTAAACTGAAAATAGACCCATGGTCCCGCCGATTTCGGTTTAACTGTTGTCTACTGTATTATTCTCTCTAAGCTTTAAAAAAAAAAAAAGTTATTTACAGTCTATGCCAATGATCTTTTTTTTTTTAATCTTCACTGCAAGGTAAGACATTGCTTTTTAACCCATACCCCGCGCGCTACCCGTAAAGCCCGCTGCATGGGCAGTGACCTTACTCACGGAGAATCTTATCTGGGGTCACTGACCCGTGCCGCTCTGCGATGACCACATACGCTGTCCACGTGGTTCGGTTTTTATTGATCGGTATGAAAACATTCGCCGCTAAGCCTTATCACGCTTGATAATGAATTAACCAGCAAAACCTTAGTCTGTCAGTCTCTAACCAATGATCTGACTTATGATTCCAAACTGACAGCTGTAGTTTTCGTGAGTACGAAGCGTGATAACAAGCCACGCCCTCCCAAGCCCTACACAAATGGTTTCATCCTGATTGACACATACTAATAAACCAATGTGGGCATTTGGGACAAAGATTATTTCAGAGCTTGTTTCTGATTGGTTCTTAGATACAGACAACTCCAGATGGTGGTCAGCTTGTGAGAAAATGAGATAATATTGCAAATTTGTTGAGCAACAGTTCGCATGTCGATGTTACATCTTTTGAAAGTGTGGGGAGAGCCTTTGAAAGCTTAGTCTTTGTGATTCCGAACAGTGGTTCACTGGTTAACATGTCCATGTCACAATGCGTTTGATTTAGAAGAGATAGAGTGAACAATAACACGGTGGTTACGTCTCAAAAAGGTCAGTGACCCGACGCGTGAAAATACGACTTGCGCGTGGCGCGGTCAGCTTGACCTGGGCGACTTTTGCCGCCCATGCAGCGTGAGCGCTTGCAAGTCAATACCGACTATTGCCGCCCCGCGCAGGGTGAGGGCTAACTTATTAAATTACCATTTATTTTCACAATGTAACAATGACACCATGTGCTGCCTTTCATTTCACAGTATGAAATATGAAATGCATACAGTTTAACTGAATTCTGAACTAAGATAGATGAATAGACATTTCAACGTTGCAATGAAAACACTTGGTGGAATGTTTCTATTTACCAAGAACCACAGCTCATATGATGGTGCATATTCCAGGGCAGTCTGACAAAACTGTGGAAAGTCCTTGACCTCTGGGTGTCTGCGGTAAAGAGTCAAATATCTGTACCACAGATCAGAGTCATGACGATTGACTTCTAGACCTCGTGCTAACACATTCAGTGCCTGATTTAAGCACTCTCTTGGTGATCTGAAGTAGAAAAGAAAGTAAAAGGTATTTGAAACGAATCTGTTTATGTAAAAGGAGTGAATATTTTTCATCATGATAGTATCATGTCACAGACTTCTCAGAATGATCATTTACTCCCTCACATTGTTCATTAACAGTTACTTCTTTATACCTTTCAGACAAAAACAGACTGTTCCAAAAACATGATATACGCATGCTTCAGTTTCCAAACTCAAATCCATCTTTCATAAAAGACAACAGTTATGCCATTATAGTTCGCATCAATCACTGACACATACTACTGTTCGCAGTACATTTCAATGACGATATTCTGACCTGAAGAATTTTTACTGCCATACATTACCTCTGTTGACAACAGTTGCATCCTAGACAGCACAACAATCACTTCAGGGTTCAGTTATCTTCTTAACCTTCAGAAAGTGATAGGGCTGATGATCCGCCTGATTATTTTACAATGAAAAAGACAATGGGGCATGTCTTTGGCCCAACTATTACAGTGAAAAAGACAAACAGGTCAATCATCCACCCATTAAGAATACAGTTCTAAATAGTTGTGCCATGGTCTTGTTGCGTCAGAATCCTTGTTTCATAAAATCTACACATCCGCACATGTCAATGGCAGATCTTCCTTCTGTTGTAAACACATTATTGTTTTTTCTCCTGTGAACCTCCATCTTTCTAGATGGTTAACATCTAAAATACCCCGGTCGTTAAAGGATTGAACTCATACAATTGAATGCTGATAACTTGCTCGACTCAAGTCACATTTTGATTCCTCACTTGTTTGGGTCTGTCAGTTTCTTGCTGGCCAGTCTCAGCCACAACTCAGTGTTTGTCTCATCCTCCAAAATTCCAGCTTCCAGGGTCAACAGTTCACTGGTGTCTCCACCAAAATACCTGACATCCTCTTCACTTATCACAGCATCTTTGTCTACAACTCTCTGTCTGCCTGTATCTGGAAGGGGAAATGACTCATTGCAAAATAAGAACAGCCCAAATCTACCTGCCAAAGTATAGTTTTTAAACTGCATATAGCTATTTAAATGTGCAAAACTGAATACTACTCAATGAAGGAAAGTTGTTCGTCACATCGAAGTTGTGTGATATGTCATGTGTACACATTTCTTCTTTTGTTTCAGTTTATTAGAATTAGTGCCCTTGATTTAACAATGGCCATTGTTTTTGTCAGTGTGCACACGAAAAGTCGGACGCAAACTCATTAATATCGACCATAATGCGCCTTAGCCCACGCCAATACCGATTTTCAGCCTAATTTCTTTATTATTGGTGAAGATGCGACTGTTGGAACAGCCACATGCACTTTTACAGCATGTAATTATCTAAATAGATCCACGAAATAACAGTGTGCACACACGGACAACAAAAACCCTCGAAAAGAAAATAAACTGATTTAAAGTGAAAAAAAACCGATCTTCACATTTTTATTGCGTAAAATCGAATAGTAAATTCTTTATCTTTATGAAATGATGTGTTTTAAACCTCTAAGATACCATTATTGGTCACAATTTGACAGTTCATAACAGGGTACAAACAGAGGTAGATTTGGGCTGTTCTTATTTTGCAGTGACTCAAATACATATTCCAAGTAAAAAAAATACAATCTCACAGTGCTCGAGTTGGCCCTAAAATGCTTATAAACAAAGGACTGAGCAACAAACATGATTAACAGACAAAAATGGAAGTAATATACAATAATATCTGCCAAGGTGGTGTATGAGGGGCCATACAAAGGGTATCCATACTCAATTTGCAGCCCCCCCCCCCCCCCCCCCCCCAACCCCCATTTGGCCTCAAACCCACTTATCACCTGTGCGAGCATACAGCCATTCAACTGGCCACAATGAGGCCTTGATGTCTGCAAACTTGAAGCAGCATTTTGCATAAACTATTACTTCAAACTTGTCAGACACACGATTTTTTATAATCCAACAACTGACCTTGCTGGAAAAAAAAAAAAAAAGTACGCAAAACCAAACTTTAAAATCATTACCATAATTGAAAAACATACATATGCTACCCAGCCCCCCCCTCCTCCTCCTTCCCATGTGCACTCTTTACACTGGGGGGACCCTTCCAAGTACTTGTGCTTTATGACTTTAGGGTTGGTTTTCTGAGAATAACCAAGTAGTATTAAAAGGCACACAGCTTACTGATGGTTTCTGCTCCCCATTTGGTCAGTTTATGGTTCAAGTCTAGACTCAGTCCTGTCTTATCCTTGCACTCTGGTTTCCACGTCCTGCACTCTGAAGTTACAACATGTGGATTACCTGAGGAGAAACATATGACTCATTCTCAAAAGGTCGTGCCCATTTTGTTACATTGTACCTATTTTTTAAAATTCATTATTTTTATGTTTTTTCCTTTGGGGAGGTTTAGTAGTGATGTACTGCACCCCATTTTGTACTTTAAAAGATAACTTTGAATGTTGTTTGTGAAATATGGGGTTTGTAACATCAAAAGGTGACCTGTCTAAGACGTCACTGATGACACACTATTAGCCCCATTCCTGCCGTGCACATAGCTCCATTTGACTTATAACTTCTTCCTGTCTCTTTCTGATGATGATTCATGTCCTATGAATATCAAATGTATGTTTTTTCACCCAGTTCAGGTCAGATCTAGGCCCATTTATGTGTGTCACCGTGACGTCTCTGACAACCATCAACTGATTTTTCCATTTAAATAGCAATACTTTCCTTGAGCAGTTTCCTTCTGACTGTTTTGTATCAAGTGTACGTAGACCTAATACCTATAGGTGAAACAACACTTATACATTTGTTGTGGCCTAGCTTTAGACATGACCTGTGCCAAGACGTCACGATGACACACATTTTATATGTTGTCTTGGTAAAGGTTTTGCTTAAAAAACATTTGCCACAAGAGCCTCAGTTTGTTACTGATGGGCAAAAGGAAGTTCAGGATAGATTTAAAAGCATTTTATTGACCACTTTTTCCAGACAGAACTTTTTTCTCTGTGATGACAAGAAAAAATATGAACAAATTGTCACACTCAAAAATTTATTATTCATGCACAGCACTGACTGCACAAATGCAATAACAAAGAGCCATCGTATCAACTGAAACAAGAGTAAAAACAAGTAGTCTTCTAACATTGAAAAATTGACATCAGTATAATCCAGTAATAAACTAATACGACTGAGTATCACAGTGAAGCAACATAAATCCATGGCCCCACTCTTTTTGGTCAGTTTCATAGCTTCCTGTACTTGTAGAGGTTCTATGATCAATAATCTTCACACCAGTAAATATTATTATAAAAATATTTATTATCCAAGGTTTCAGTTCATGAATGAAAACTGAATAGAAACCAAATAAATGAAAAAATTTAAAAAATCAGACTCAACATTAACAAATTGTGCCAGTTATCAAATTTGGTATTTGAATCATGCTGCAATGTGAAGCCTAGTTTTATTTCTTCTGGTGAGCCTTCTGTTCATCAATTTGATGCCGTTGTTATTGTTCTTTGTATCACCTTGAAGTTTGTCTTCTGTATACATGAGAATCTGCCTTCAGCTTTGCTGAACACTTTCATAATCATACTGCAACCTTATCTTGCTTTTCTTGTCAAATGGAGGTGGCTTTCTATCTAGGGATGTGGAACTTTTTTGAGGTACCTGGAGAAGAACTATGGCATTATTTCAGTGACTTTGAAATGACTAGGGCGTACCAAGAATCCAACAGAAATTTTAAAACATAAAAGAATCAACAAGAAATTTATAATTTTCAGGTTACACTTTGATTTTCTGTCTTTTCATACGATTGACTGGCCACTTAACTAGTACCATTTCCTGAAATATTTTTTTTTCATTTTCAACTTTAGAAAAAGGGGGTAAAATGCATGAAGTGAGGGGTGAGCAGGTCCTGAAATTCCAATCTGTCATACGTCTGCTGGGACATAATTATCACCATTGTAAACTGACATTACAAATTACATGTACAACATTAGCAATATAAGTCTCTTGAGATTACTACTTACTGGAATACATCATACATGTAAGATGTACCGTACTTAAAAGATGAGTTTCTTGAAAACATAGGCCTGCAAAAAAAACTTTAAGATTCTGAAATGCCACTATGATGACAGTGTCAGTTGTCATAATTTTTTAAAAAAAGAAGAAGAAGAAGGCAGTTACACATTCTGTAGCACTTTCTTTAAATCCATGCTCAATCAAAGCTAAATCTGCCAAAAAATAACTCAGTTACACAAAGAAACTTAGCATTATCTATTATGTATACAATTCACTGCTTCTTATTTTAATATAAAGTTTTTAGAAACATGCATTCAAATAAGTTACTATGACACACACCAAAAACTGAACTGTAAAAGAAAAAGAAGTTTATTCCCATACTAAAAGAAATCTCTGCCTTTCTCACCCATGTTATCCATACTCACGTTTCCAAAATCTGCTTTGATATTCAAACAATGCATTAAAATGGCAAGAAATCTGAGACATCACAATAGCCCTGCCATTGGTAGTCACATATGGATGAGTGTGACGTCTCAGCAGAAATCTGCTTTGCAGTAGGTCTAACTCTCTGACTGGGCTCAAACCCCCATCTTTTTATTCTAAAATGCCATTTCCTGCATCTAAATCTAGCTCGGTTTATCACAAATAATAGATAGATTAAAAGTTGATGGGAATTGTAGCTAGGATGTCACAATGACGGACTACCCGTCAGTCACATAGATTCGTGTGACGTCTTGGTAGTTATCTGCCTAGCATGTAAGTGTAACTCGGTGTCTGGGCTAAAAACCTTTGTCATTTAATCTAAAAACTCATTTCATGCATAAACTATCACGCCATATATCACAAATAATGAATGGATTTAAAGTTATACAATAATTGTGGCGAAGACGTCACAGTGACATAGGTCTAATGTTGGTCATACTTACCCATTCGAATCGATAGAGCTGCAAAATCGGCAAACTGTTGCAATTTGCGTCATAGTTCAGTGTCGAGTTAGACAATCTTACTTTCTGGCCTCGCAAAGTCGCCCAAGACAGCTTTGATGACGCTAACGGCCCAAGACGTCACATTGCACCGAGACGTCACATAAGCACCAGTGATGACCCACAACTTCTATGCTCGGAACCACGCCAATGCACTCGAACTTTCGAAATCCGACTTCCGTTTCTTGGCGGAAGTAACTAAATGTTACCGTAAAATGCTGAATGGCACCGAAACAAAATTTGCGAATAGATGATATCGTCACAGGCCGAGACGTCACAGAATGACCGACAACGAGGCTGTTGATTTCGTTTGCTTTTATTTCACTGAAGCTAAAATCTCACCACTGAAAGTCTAATAGAAAATAAACCCCGAGATATCAAAGAAAGCCCCAGTGCAGCTCACACTCACTGAAACGTCAGCGTTTTCCCGCTAGATCTATCATTTTCTAGGTGTTGTGATGACTGACTCTGTGACGTCTCAAATCAAATTTTATACCCCCCACTAGGACAAAATAATTCAACTCAATATGTAAACAAATAGCTGAATCTTGAACATTAAACATCCCCACATCTTAAACATCAATAATTTTAACTTATTAGCTCATACTTTTTTAATGTTTTGACCATGTAGGATAGCCCACCTGCAATGTAACAAATTATAGGGCAAAAATAGTACCAAATTCTCACTTTTTAATTCATTTTCTTCAGTTTGAGGTGTTTGTGACAGCTGAGGTTATGAAATCTATCTCTTTAACCTGTCTGCTACGCATTGCACTATGAGTGGAAGTAAATGCTTTCAGCTGAGCTGAGAGAAAACCAATTTTCTAGGGCCACCACCACAATGACGACCTTTTGAGAATGAGTCATATACGAGTGAGACAATTTTTACACGACAATGAACTTCTCTTCAAATACTACAAAAGAATGCCCTCCAGATGGTACAGCTAAAGTTCAACAGTGACAAATAAATAAATAAATAAATATCTAAATCATGTGTTTAAATCTTCATCGGGCTTCCTCTCGTAAATGTTGGCATTTACATTCCTGTATTCCATTCTTCATACCATAAATTTGTTAAAAAATGTCACATAAAACCAGCCCCCCCCCCCCCCCCCCCCCCCGCCAAAAAAGTGCATTCAAATACTACTAGTTTCACCCAACACAATAAAAGTCAACAATCGCTGGGAAAAAAAAAACCGGATTCACATGAACTTTTGCATGAAATCCCAATAATATTTAGAGTAGATTTATATAGCATGCTTTTCCTGATGGTTCAAGGCACTCTCCAGAGAGAAAAAGAAAATATTAATACACTCTCATATGCACAGAAGCATACAAACACAACCACAAACACACACAACAAGATGTACCTACATACACACACAACACATACTCCATATACTAGAAATTCCATCATGAGTCAAAATACTTTTTTAAACAAATGGGTTTTTACACTATGATACAGAATCAACACTATCAAATGAATGTAAAGCAAAAGGAAGCTTCCAAGAAAAGCTTAAGAGAGAGGATTCAAATGAAAATTTACGTATTCCTCTTTTTTCCTTGGCTTGAGCTGACAACCACAGACATAGCTCATCTGTAGTCATCTTATCTTTGTGCTTGCTCAGAACTTTGTCCACATATGCCACTGCAATACATAAACAAAAAAGAGATAAATCTTGGAGGAATATTACTTGACAAATAGTCAAAGTGTGCACACATTTTTTTTTGAGACACCCTGTGTATGAATTGAATGTGTATGTGTGTGTGTGTACAGTTAAACAACTTCAGAACCATCATAAATCCTCAAAGAAACATTTCAAACGCTGTTACAAATTTGTCTTGTGTTCAACACAGGTGAAGCTGGCCAATAGGTAAATTTTTTGAAAACTCAGGTTATTTTACAGTTTTCTTTATTTCACATTGATGGTACATACATTCCTACTTCTTTCTTACTCTAAGATCTTTGTCCGTCTCTCACACATACCTCTCATTTATATACCCCGCATGCCACATGTAAAAAGTGTTCACCCTTATAATAACAAACAACAGTTAAGGATATGAGAATGCTCTGGTTTGCCCAAGGTCATAAGTACCCTTATTTCAATTTCATCTGATTTGTAACAAACACAAATAATTAATCTGTAATGGTATACATTACTGCCAGCCCCCAACACTAAAACAGTACTATCATTAAAATAAAAAGGCCCTTGTCCGACAACCTATAAAAGCAGATAGTCTACTTAATAAAATGAACTTTCTAACCTATACATGACTTGATTTCCTCAGGACTGGCCCCATCTGGCGCACCAGCCAGTTTAGGACAATAGGACACAATGTCCTCTAAAAGTTCATGATCTGTTAAGCTGTAGTCTTTGGGGTGTTGCCTGGGGACAAAAGTGTTACAAAATGCTACAATACATTGAAATTAGGTCATGCTAGTTTTTACTCCCTGTCAAATGCAGTTTTCTGTAACCACTAGCTGAGTTTCCCGGCCCTGTCCGGGATAAATCGATTTATTAGTTTCAGTTCTGGGTGATTATTATGGACCTGCTTCATTTTGCCTGTTCCTTTAGCTTTATTTTATTTTTGTTTGTTTGTTTGTTTGTTTTTAGATGAGTTTTACTGCTCTCCCTTTGCGTGTTGACATCCTGCGCATTCCGTCAGCATCCGTCAAATGGCAATGATTTGCGCACGGGTTAGTTTGTTTGTTAGTGAACACATCGCAGGAAGTGATAACGTCATGTGTAGGCGGAAGTGGGCTATTATTAGAAACATACATCAATATCTTATTGATCGTAAATTTCGGATCAAACGCTCTCGTGAATTTAGTCTTTAATTATAACCGCATTTACCGATTAACTCAGAAATAACCAACGGTTTTGTTTGTGTATAGCGATAGGAACAATGTTCGCTATCCCATAATTCTTTGTGCCAAATTTCAGGTCGGTGCGTTGTGTAGTTTCCGTGTCCATAGGACTATTAGGGGTTTTGTTGTAGCTTTATTATATAGATGAGCTCAAACTAGATGTTATTATTAATAGTAATTTTAAATGGCAAAACAGGATTGGCATCCAGATTAGTGTCAGTATCCAAGCTCTGAAAGATAGAGTTAATCTATTCATTTTAACACTGTTGTAAATGGCACCTGATACTAACTGATATTTTGGTCTAAATTTGTGAAATAACAAAAGCCTATTTAAAATGCTGGCATAATCAAAATTCCATAAAAGCAGTACTTCTAGAACTATATAATCACAGTTCCATAAAACCAGTACTTCTTGAAACATATACTCACAGTTCCATAAAACCACTATATGAAATATATAATCAGTTAAACAAAACCAGCACTTTTAGACATATATAATCACAGTTTCATAAAACCAATACTTTTAGAAATACTATATAATCACAGTTCCATAAAACCAAGCCTTTTAGAAATACATAATCACGATTCCACAAAGCCAGTACTTCTAGAAACATATAACCACAGACCCATAAAACCAGTACTTCTTGAAATAGAAAAGTAACCATCTCAGCTGTTTGTTTAACCTTTTTTACTGAATCTGTTTTCCTTGAAAACAAGGAATTAATTATTGCCCAGTTTTTAGTTTCCAAATGTTAGGAAAGTTTGTTATACTCACTGTAGACAGGAATCATCATTGCATGTTCCCTGCAAGTCATAGGGACAGAGCACACAGTTGGGGTTGACCTTATTGGAGTATGTGTTACTTTGCAATGCAAGACCTTCTTGAGTGCGAAAATATAAGTTAAACCTTTGAACAGAAAAAAAAAGGAAGAAAAAAAAATGGCAACAAATCACAGAAAAAAGATTTGGATGTAGCCTTGTTTCTCTATAACAACAACAGAAAGTGTAATAAAACTATTCTGGTAACTGTTATTAAAAAAAGTATAATAAAACTATCCTGATAACTGTTAAAGTGTTATTAAAAAAAATTTGTAATAAAACTATTCTGATAACTGTTATTAAAAAAAACAAACCCATTTACATGGAATTCCCCCCCCCCCCCCCCCCAGTGTTTTCCTTCAAGAGTTACAGACTTTTCTGTTGCAGTTTTATTCAGCTAACTCTAAAATCTAACACTCTGGTAAAGTTTAGAGACTGGGAATCAGTACTACTACAGACATAACTAAACCATTACAAAAACACAGGCATGTCTAGCTATGAAAATGTGACAAATAGGAAATGAGTCAATGTGGTTAATATTATAGTAAACAGTCACTTAGGTTGAAGATCAAAATAATGTCCATTGTAAGCTTCAGCATTATCTTGAGAAGCAAGGGGGGAAAAAAATTGTACCAATATAAACACACTCCAATAATTCAAAATAGTTCCATTCACCTGTATGATCTGAACATACGGAGAGGACTGGAATACGCAATGGGCATTTTACTATGAGATAAGCTTTCTTTTGAATTCTTTGCTTTCCCTTTAACACTCTGCAGTCTGAGTGTTGTGGCTTTCTGCTGCAAGATAAAAGAAGGCATGAAATAAACATACACAGTGGTCAATACATTTTTCACTCATCTGACGAATCTGTAATGCAGACAAAACATTACAAGTTAATGGACGCTAACAGGCAGTGTGGTCACAGAAAGCTGGGTACATGATGACAATGGCCTTGCAGAAAAAAGTATTTGCAGAATGTTGTCGAATGGACAATATACTGTATGTAAGGTTAAACAGAGATGAATGAAACAATGCCAGGAAGATGTTGCATGGCATCACATCAGATTTCCAGAGAATTATACTGAGTAACTAGCAAATTAAATTAAATTATCATTGATCTTTTCAAGTACAGCTGTCTTTCTGACAAGTACTAGTAAAAAATGATGTAAATCATGTACTGAAAACTTCATATGTAGCCATAGAGTACTTTACTAAATTTCAAAAACAGAGTATGGATATATTCTATTCTCTTTATCTATAACAACCGTGATTTGGTCGTGGCATTTAACAATGTAAATGAAATTTAACCATTAGTAATTTAAAAAATGTAAACATCTTTTAAAAAACTAACCTGGAGACCTGAAAGATTACTATATGAACACACATTTGCTGAAATGGACGAGTCTGAACTTTGCAAGTACTTCTCAGTTTTTTCTCTCTGAAATGAAAGAAACTTATTTTATTATGAGTTAGTGATAAAGGAATGCGGTTAAGTATTCTTTATGGGTACGAAGTAAACTAAACAAAACAAAAACCCCACTTTTTTTTCTGCTGCAGAGCAAATGAACATTTTCTATTGCAGCTCTCATCTCTTGAAAGATGCATTTTATTTTAAGATATTGACTTAATCCCCTGAATCAGATAACTGCATCACTCACCATACATGGGACATTTCATCACAGTGAAAATGGAAAGAGATCCTTCCTCATCCTGTATCTAGTTTCTCTTACCCCCAGTCTCAAAATGAGACAAGGGTAGAAGATATTACATATTATACCCAGCCTTGATGAAACCATTAAATCTGTAAAATTGGGTGTTTAATGGATTGGTTTCAACTCCTTAATATTATCTGCTGGCACTAACTCAGGAATTGCAAAATCACTACAATTGAGATAACATGAAAAAAAGACGAGGCTATGAGTATTCAATAAGCCACAAGTTGATATATACTGCAGCAGTTATGCACTAAGGAATTAACTACTCTCCCAATGGCGTTCCATAATTATCTTTATGGAATATGGGAGGAGTTCCATTTGAGTTACATTAGAGAGATAGTATAAGGTGAACGGGGGGTTGCCAGCACCCCCCTGGCGAACTAGTCCTCTAGATGGATGTTTTTATAGTAAATGCGGGGATCAGCGTTGAACATCAAGAACATGAAATATGTGCCTGACAGAGGTTCCACAACTCATACAGTAGTTCTCCCCAAATTATCACATCAGACGACAATTTCAGATTGGTGCACTGCCACTGTAAACACACACAAGTTGTTTTTGAGAAAAATAATTTGCACTGATGATTACCTGCAGTTTACACAGGCGTGAGAGTTGAGCACCAGTAGGCATCTTAAATGCCGATTCTGCTCCTGGCTCTGATTCCTTATTCTGAGCTTCTACTTTAGAGCCTACACTTGCAACCAAATTGGTAACTTCCTTCTGTGTTCTCTCTGCCAAATTCTTGCTCTGAGGGGTCAGTGGTATGTTGGGGGTTGTGCTTGTGTTCATTTCCAATAAAGACTTGCGACGTTTTTGCACAGAAATGTCTGTGTCAGCAATCTCATCCAGTCTTATCACATCCTGGGACTCATTTCCTTTCTGTAATCCAACTGAAGTCTTTTTACTTGCTGGGTTTACATTTTCTTTGTGGGTTTTGGCTGCTTTCAGCATCTTCAACTTTTCAGCTATCAGTTTTTCTTTCTCCATCAGTTTCTGTTTTTCATGCTCTCTCAAAAGAGCTCTGGACACAGTTTGCTTTCCATCCATATTTAATTCCTGAAAAAGTTTTGAAAATACTTTTGTAATACTGAAATGAGATCTAGTTTAATGGTATTCTTTTAGGGAGAATGTATTGGATATGTCGCAAAAGAATTGCCTATCATCATTCAAGGACAAAGAAGTTCTGTTTTCAGTATGAATGTTGTTAGGGGCATGTACCAGTTTAATTACAAAGCCAAACAGAGAAAATACTGAGTTGCCTTCATTGTTCAGAAACGACTTTTAATGCAAAATACTACGCACCCGCAACAACAGCCTTTCAGTACTCAGTTGTCCAATAAACAAATACAAGTCACAGCAGACTGGTCTTTCACTTAAAATATTCTTATTATTAATATTCAAAACAATACTACTATTCACAAGCTAAAATTTACAACACCATTTAATCCAGGGTGACTAAAAATCAAAATTCAAACAAGGTTTTGTCAAAGAATAGTTCCTGAACATGGTCTAAATATTCTTTCCAAATTCCAATTTAAAAAAACTAAAAAAAAGTAATGCATACAAACTAAAATATTCATAAACTAGATTTTAAATATCCAGACATGACAGGCTCACTGTCTACAAACCTTTACAGATCTGGTCCCACTCGCAACTGGCACTTTGTCAAGTTTAAGTTGATACTTTGGCCCCAAGACTTTCTGTCCTATTGACATCACAGCCCTGTGTCCTTCCACATACAGCCTCTTTCTTTTTAACAGGCGCACTTTCACACCCTGAGTCTGAAAATAATCAAGCTTTTTCAACTTTCCAAATTTCAAGCATTTCTGGGTGAACATGAAATCTGAATGTATATAAACCCCATAATTAATTTAGCCCATCCTATGTCTACATAACAGTCAACTCTATTTGCAGCAGCCTGTTATATGTTGACTTCTAGCTACGTCAATATTTTCCCTAAACAATCTAAAAATGTGGAAATATGCATTGAAAACTGTACATTACAACAGAAAAGTTGAACTTCTGCTTCATTGATCTTCTTTTATCCACCCTCAGGGATCATCCTATTGGCAGAGGTCATTGTTAAATTAAATTAAAACATGAATGTTCAACATTTTTTTTTTAACTTTTACCAATTAAATTTTTAACTTTTCACATTCGCATAAAATTTTCAGCCAAGGCAAAAACTACATTTTTAAACATTTTTTTTTTAAATTTCCAATTTCTGATTAACAAACTTGCAACTATCCCAATTTCTACTAAATAACTCACAATTTGTTGCCTACCTCTTTTTCCATCTTTTCTTTCTGCATCTCATAATGTCTGGCAATTGTATCTGCCACTTTCAGTCTTTCAGTCAGTGACCGTATCTGGCTTCTGAATTTATCAATCTTCTTTTCCTCCTGATGCTGGCCTTCCATGAATTTCAAAGCTTTGTTCACCAAAATTGTGACCTTTTCCTGATCCTTCACTATATATTGCCTAAACAGAATCAAATATATAATGCATAGTAAGGAATTAATGGTCACACATCATCAAAGAGATATATCTGCTATTTATCTGGGGACAAGGTGGTCCTGAGGCAAGGTGCTCGCCTCTCATGCTGAAGGTACCGGGTTCGAATCCTGATTGGTGCAGGCATTTTGGAATTTTGGGATCTTTCTCATATTTTCCCGTTCCTGATCCTGTGGTGGGTAGGATCAAGCACCTAGTCTTCTCGGATAAGGACGGACAACTTGGAGGGCTCTAGTGCACGTTAAAGATACCTCGGCAGTTGGAAATTGAGAAGAGCAGGCCGAACAAGCAAATTTTCAAAGTATATAAAATACAAAAAAAAAAAAAACCATATCGTCTGCTAATATAACAAAATTTAAAATTCCAACTATGTTGCTTACATCACCGGGTGAGAGATCATTTTCTTTTCATGGCCTGAAGACTTAGAATTCACTGCCTCAAAACAAAGAAATGTAAAGAATTCTGAAATTTTCAAGAAATGTCTTAGCCTGTATTTGTGAATCGGATGTGGCTGGTAGAATGACTGTGATGCGCTTTGCATTTGTATTAAGAGATGAAGTCCTATATAAATTTTATTTATCATTATTATTATTATACAAAGATGGACTTGTGAGGCGCTCTATTGTCATAGGAGACACAGAAATTAAATTTTTAGGATTGACAAGAGTTTATTTCAAGCTGGTTTTGGTAAAGAAAAATGTTCAACTTATCCTTGTTTTTTTTTTTTTCTGCATTTTAATTATAAAACGCAGTGACTTCTAGTATTGCTGTCAATGTTTTAGACTAACTAGAACTAGAACAGAAGGCCGCATAGCCATGAGCATGACATACTGCTGTTCATTACAAGCCCTGCACACACACATGAAACACCCCAGAGGAGTGAATCAACATTGGTGCGCGATCACACAGTAATTGTTCATAAACCAGCCACTTTTCCCAATATGGAAACGGTTTGGTGGGAGAAGCTGTCCCAAAAAGTTTTCTTGTTACCCACAAGTAGTTATTAAAGGAATACTGAATGCTTACTGATTTCTATTTGTCGAAGTTCAGGTAGTGGCATACTTCCATGTAAAAAATGATCACTTAAAATGAACTAAACCCAAGAAACAAACAAAAACAATTAATTAGTAGTGACTCTATCAATGTTCTGTTTCCTAGTGATCAGTTAAACTAAATAAAATAAAATTAAAAAAAATAATTGATAGCGACTTTTATCAACAAGCGGTTTCCAATACAAATTGTCAAACTTTCTAAATTATGTACTCTTCGGCAAAAATATGCTGACCCATTCATTAATATAACTAATAAGTATTGTTGACACTGGTAACACGGTGATGTACTTGGATTTTCTAGTCCTAGATACATACAACTGAGAAGGTTAACATAACTCAGGAGAAAAGATGAATAACAAACCTGTAATTGCCTAACCGCATTTCTTGTTTGTGAAGCAACTGTTTGTGTAAAGACACTGGTTCCTGATTCCTCAATATCTGCAAATTATTGAAGAAAAAATGTGACTACAATAACTGACAGACTCAAACTCCAATAATTCACAAGTCCTTAACGCTCACCCTGCGCGCTACCCGTTAAGCCCGCTGCCCGGTCAGTGACATTACTCACTGAGAATCTTATCTGGGGTCACTGACCCCTGCCGCTATATGATGACCACATACACTGTCCACGTGGTTCGGTTTATATTGATCGGTATGAAAACATTCGCTGCTAAGCCTTATCATGCTTGATAATGAATTAACCAGCAAAACCTTAGTCTGCCAGTCTACAATGATCTGACTTATGATTCCAAACTGACAGCTGTAGTTTTCGTGAGAACGAAGCATGATAACTAGCCACGCCCAACCAAGCCCTACACAAATGGTTGACATCCTGATTGACACATACTAAGAAACCAATGTGGGCATTTGGGGCAATGATTATTTCAGAGCTTGTTTCTGATTGGTTCTTAGATACAGACAACTCAAGTAGTGGTCAGCTTGTGAGAAAATGAGATCATATTGCAAATTTGTTGAGCAACAGTTTGCATGTCATGTTACATCTTTTGAAAGTGTGGGGAGAGCCTTTGAAAGCTTAGTCTTTGTGATTCCAACCGGTGGTTCACTGGTTAACATATCCATGTCACAATGCCTTTGATTTAGAAGAGATACAGTGAACAATAACACGGTGGTTACGTGTCAAAAAGGTCAGTGACCTGATGCGTAAAAATACGACTTGCGCTTGGCGCAGTCAGCTTGACCTTGCCGACTTTTGCCGCCCGTGCGGCGTAAGCGCTTGCGAAACATGGGCAGCAACGCAGGGTGAGGGTTAATTTTTCTATATTATGAACATGAACAGAAAATGTACTGAACATTTTTTTCCCCCCCAACACCAAATCAGAGGTCAAGCCAAAACACTGTCAATAAATAACAATTTTAATGCAACAGGTTTGTTTATTACTTCCGGTATTCCCTGAAAAAAAAAAAAAACCCCAAAAAATCTGTAGAGTCACAGCAGGGTTTAAAGCAAAGGCAAAATAAACAATTGTAGCATGTTTGTATATTTTTTTCCCCAGTGAAGCTCAATCAATCAAAACCTTGATTTGTCGTTCCTTCCCTTTTGCATTTCATTGTACCATTTCTGTGTTCTTTCTTCTGGGAGGCTTTGCTACATGCAACTTTTTCTTTTTGCCATATTTTGACTAATGGCTGATTGAGTGAGATCTTCTTTGGCATGACAACCATGCATGGGAGCAGGGGGGTCAAAACTTATCAAACTTGAATGATACACTTTATGGTCCCCCAACCCCCATCCTCACCTGTTGCTGAGCTTTCAAGATAAGACTGATTTCCTCATCCCTCTCGTCCAGGGCAGACTTGGCAGATTTTGTCACTGTTCTGCTTTGGACAACTTCTCTCTCATCTTCACTACTGGACGCTGAATCAACAGGTACTAACACTTTGGGATGAACTGGCAGTTTCATGGACTAATCAAAACAAAAAAATAAAATGATTAAAGAATATATTTCAATGACAACATCGTCCATAAATTTACAATTAAAATGAACACATCGAAATGATAAATATCAGGAAACTAAATGAAAGAAAATCATGGCACCATTGGCTATTTTAATGATTCTCAGTGAACAGCTTTGCTACATAATGGACTATATGGTTTTGTTTCTTCAGTATTTAAGGTTTGCCTCACTTTTGCCGCTCACCGTTCTCTTTGACAGTTGACTACTTTTAACTGGTAGGGTTTTCCCCAAACTCTAGTTTTCAACTATTTCATGTTGGCAGTTACAGAAAACTGATATTGCTCCATGTCTCAAACGTTCAAATTGTTAATGAATTCATACCAGTATATAGCATTGCATAACTATCTAAACTGCATACTTACACCACGATACTTTCTGTTCACACCCACAGAAACAGCAGCATAGGTCTGGCCTGGATAAGTTGATGAAACACTTGAGGTATCACTCTGGGGGGAAGAAGCCCTAGATAGTGCAGCAACGACTGCGGGTTTCAACTGAATGGACATCAAGGAAACAGGTTTGACTTTGGAAGACTCATTAGCAATTGTCACTCTTTCACTTGTATCTTTTACATCCACTTTAGAGGATTCACTGTTTGCTGGGAGAGACGTTTCCAATGACAACTGTTTGCCTGTAACACTAAACTGATCACTATTAATGACTCTGTGATCTTTGCTGGTGCTTGGAAGTTGAGCATCCATTGACATGTGAGCCTGAACAGCTTCAGATGGCACAATGCTTTTAAGAAGACCTGGAATTTGATCTGGCCCAGACTTACTTGCCAGTGAAGTTGAGACAGATGAAGAACTCAGAGGTTTCAAGGTTTGTTGAGAACAGAATGGCACTGGTTTGCTGCTTGGAATGGATGGCGATGACAATTCCTGAGGTCCTAATCGATTTACCAAATGAACTGGTACACGTGATTTGGATTTTTCCTCGGACGGCATCATTTTTGTTTGATTGTCAGAGTGGACAAGTTTTGCTCTTCCTGAACTGGCCGTTGTTTTCATGATCACACAGGATTCTTGGGTATCTGTATGGATCTCTTGATTCTCCAAGTCAACTGCATCATGTGTTGTCGCCACTGGAGTTTTTGCATAAGGACCTAATCTTTTCATCAAACCTGGTGATAAGGGTGAACGCTTTGATGATACAACTGATGAATGAAATTTGTTCAACTTCAGTCCAAGTGGCAAAGCCATAGCACTAGACACTGTAGGAAGACAAGGTGCCTTTCTAGATTGGTCCCCACTGACAAATGGGTCTAGATTACTCTCTAATGTTTCATATGGGCCACTATCATTTTTCCCAGACAAAAACTCAATGGATTTTGATGACTTTAAACCACTAGATTTGTCAACAATAGGCTTGGGTGGCTCGGAGGATGCTCGCTGTGTCTGAGATGATGAATTAATCACGCTTGAAAGACTGGGTAATTGTGACACTGAATTCACACTGAATTCTGACTTTGCCAGAATCACATTAGCTCTTGTATCTACAGTACTGCTTTGCTGAACTTCACTGTCTTTGCTTATTACATTTGTCACTGATGTATCTAAATTAGATGTGACAACAGTCTGACCTACAGCTGAATGACCATCCACTTGCTTATGACTGGGAGAAATTGGTGGCTGCTTTGATGATGCAGAATTCTGCCCCTGCAGCATTTGTTGGCTTTGACCAGAATCTGTGTGACTGTCCAGCTGCTTTGGTGGAAAATGCATTCCTACATGTTGAAGCAGAGTCAATTTACATATGACTGCTAGGGACTGGAGCTCCTTTGATTTCACTAGTTTGCTTAATACTGGAGGTGGCTTCAGATCTTCATCATCTTCTTCATCAACCACATGGAGACTTTGCTGGACATTAGCCTCTGGACGGAGAGTGACCATTGGTTGTTGGGCTGGAAATCCAAATTTCACATCAACTATGCCTGAAGTTTCTGAAGATTCAGACTGTGCACTGTTCACTTTGGGTGACATCACAGAAGGTGTAGAGTTGTTAGACAGTGCCTGGGGAAAGCAGCAACATTAAGAAACATTGACTTTGACATTCATTTTGGTGATTTATGTGCTTAATACCTGTCTGAGCAGATAAAAGAACATGTATGCTCATCAAACATGCTTACTCAAACACAGATTAAAGTTTAAAAAGGGCACTCTGACAAAAAGTACAGTGCATATAGTGACAGCACTGCTATTTGCATCAGGGTCAGCTATCCACCAGAAAGAAGGGAGGTCACTAACGAAAACGTGCCCAATGCCAGCCCACTGATCACCACAGAGTGGTGGTTTCAAATACCAAGAACAGAACAATAATTAATTTAATGGCAGGCTTTGGCGCCCGCCCCCCCCCCCCTTTGCGCTTCCTGTTTACAGGCAACCGCATGCCCACACTCCTTCCCTTTTTATCATTTGACAGATCAGGATTGCTGTATGTGATAAAAACAAATGCGGGATTTGCAGATTCAGCGACAATAAAATGCATCAGCAGAAAGCCCAAAAATCAGTATAGTTTTACATGAACCAACCTCTAATGTTGTTTTCCTCTTTACTATAACATCTGCCAACAGTTTCTCTCTCAGAGCAACTGGATCCTCTTCCTCTTCTGATTCAGATCTGAGCCGAAGTGTCTCCTCTAAATCAGGGGAACTGTGCAGCAATTTTGGGGTTGACCTGATAGAGGTCGGGATGTACGGAGGGGGAGATGAACGCCTTGCTCTTTTGCTGGGCGGAGCCACTGGTTCATACAAACTAGAATCGCTATCCAAAATAATTTCTTCCTGGTGCGTGAGGTTTGGGGAAGAGGGGGACCTTTGCAGAACATCTGACTGTTTCCTCTTCACTGGTTGTGGACTAAAAGATGACCTGTCACTGAGATGCTGCTGTTGAATGATCCAGGGTGGTGGCTTGTCATAAGGACTCAAGGATGACCTATCTCTCTCTCCTAAAACATCCACTGATATGGGCCTCTGAGGTCGTGGAGAGTAGACTGATTCTTGTCTGCTATCAAGGTTTCTTCGCTCATCCATCACATATTTATCTGCTCCTCGCAACGGCCTTGATATGAAAGATAAATGTTCTGGTGAATGAATTTCTCTTTGGTACCTTTGACCTTCTTGGTACTCAGCAAGTGAACCTGAATGTAAAGGAGGAGTTCTGGACCTCCTATGTCTGTCACAACTTCCATGATGTAAAGACCGCTGTGTTGAATAATCCATTGAATTTGAGTCTCGATATCTGTCTCTGGATGGAGATGTTTTCCTAACTGGAAAACTACTTTCCCCCTGTTCAAACGTGTCATCTAAAGCAGAGTCGGAATAATCTATTAAAGGCCTCCTTTGAGCACCAGACTGTAAAGAGCCCGGAACATTATAGGTTCTTTTATACTCATCATCAGAGAACATGAAACGGCCTGAGTGTGTCGACTGCATCTCTGGAAGACTTTCACTATCTGAGTCACCGTACAGTGTTTTGACGTCTGTATGTTGTGGTTTTTTCACTTGTTGCCTGAATTCTCGAAGCTGTCTTTGAACAGCCTGAGCAATCTCGTCAGGATGTGACTTTTGGTTTTCTCTGTTAGAACGTTCTGGCAGAAACATGTTTAGAGGTAAACTGTCTGTGCTGAAGCTTTGATAAGATATGGGTTTTATCTCTGCACTTTGAATCCGGGACGTCTGCTGTTCATAGTTGAAGCAATCCCTGTCAAAATGGCTCCATGGGTCAGGTAAAAAGGTTCTCTGTGTTCTAGTCTGGGTGTCAATCCATGTGTGTTGCAAATCACTGGGTGGTGGGGGTGGAGGAGGTGGAGGTGGAGGTGGAACTGGTGGTAGAGGAGGTATAGGAGGTGCTATGGCAGGAAGCTGAGGTTTCTTGTTGTAATACTGCTCTCTCTGTAGGACAGGTGGATATGATTGTACAGAACCAGCTAAAACTGCCCTGGATGACCTGATGTCAGAGTCAACAGAACCCTGAAAATACATATTTAATAAGAGAATTTCAGTAATTGTACACAGACACAGAATTCTGAAACAAAGTATGTGGGTTACACGTCACTCTGTACAAGACAAATGCTCCTGGCCAAAATGCTCTTTTTGACACACAAAACACAACCAGGCTGGTCTGGTCCAAGACTCAAAATGTTCTACCACTCTTTCAATTTCCAGCTTTAGAAAGCAACAACTGAACTGGAAATAGACATCATGATCTAACTGAATGACATTTATAAACAAGAAATCAAAATATAGAACATTTCATTCCTGGCTTCATTCCATGACTTTCATTCCTTGCTCTACTGGACTCTATATAAGCACAGGACAATAGTATATTGCATATTTTCTTCCAACATACAAAACTTCATTGCTTCTATTTCTGTTGTAGAAATGCTAGCCTGCTATTTTCAAGTGTATGTAACTATTCAGGCAGATGGTTTGAGTCGAGTTAGAAAGAAAACTCATCGACAAGATAACGGTCATACTGTGCGAGGAAAAGGCCAACAGACAGATTTAACAGAATGATCGCATAGATGAAGATCCTACCACAAGCACCCATCAACAATCCACTTGGGCACGAGACAGACATACAGTTATCTGTTCAAGAACATAATTTATTAGAGTCAGTGTAACCTACAGTGAAGATAAATGCCATAACATACTTATCTTACTTATTCACACTTCATGTGCAGGTCACACTTGCAGTTATTGGAAAGATATAGGCAGAAAAAAAAAAAGAAGAGAAAAAAGATATACTCACAGTGGCAGGGAAACGTATAACTTGAGCTAATTCCTGTCCAAACTGGCATTTCCTGTCCTCCAAGGTTTCTTCTGAAATAAAATACAAAATACAAACTGACTGAACACCTATCTTTCAAGTACAGAGTGAGCTTGTGTTCGAGTCATGACATCAGGCGTATTTTTTAAATCTTTTTTTTTATCACAGTCACAAAAATGAAATGCCAGAACACATTTTACCAGTTCGAGTTTGAATCTGGAGAAAGCATCATGTCGAAGCAATAATGGCCATACCATGTCAGACAGAAGCAAGATGATTGACAGAATATAGCAGATCGATAAGACAGAAGGAGAACCTTCCCAGAAATGCCCACAACCACCCACACGTTTTACCAGCATTTATCTGGTTTCACAAATCTCTTGAAAATGGCAACATCCTGAGATAAACTGAAAAAGTAAGATAATTTATGTAGGAAGATCTGTTGATTATTTTGAATTCTAAATTGTCATTAATTAAAACTTGTTTTCCTGTCTCTGCTATGACAGTTTTCTTATAGTTTTACTGCTAATCATTGTAACATTAGCATAATATTAACTGGAGAACATTAAAATGGCCATAATTTCTTGGAATCAGGGGCATGTCATTTATTCCAAAATTTTCATTTACAATTCCCTCCCTCATCTGCAGCCTCACTTGTCTATTATCCTATGTCATCTTTTGACAAGAATAACACTAATTTAATCAACATCACCACTATTCTGTAATAATAATGCCCTAATCTACTACATAAAATACAAGGAAACATCCTTGGTATGAACAGACTCAAATACTAGATGGATCTTTCAGAAATTTCACATGAAGAAGTGAAATAAGGTTGCAGATCAAAAAGGCTATACCAGAGCATACAGTTAGGCACAACCGGGGAATAATTCACTAAATGCACAAGTAAACTGAACTCACAGCTCAGAAGAGGGTTCAGGAGACATATGACAAGTGGGACATTATGATGTGTGCGTTGATTGGACAAAATTGACGGTGCGCACAGAATCTTGCTACGTAGCTGTTTGAATTACAGTCTTTGTATTCTGCTCTGCTTTTGTAAACTCCATTTTTTCAGAGTACTGAACCATTTCACCCCTGTTCATTATGTATGGGTTTCATACTACTGCTACCACTACATAACATCTCTGGCTCTGATTTGTTTTACCTTCCACTTCGGCACCACTGTCAATGTCCATTTCCACTTCATCATAGTTATCCTGGAGCTGACCTGTTTTCTTCTCATGCCCTTTCCTGGTTTTCCCCTCTGTATTTGGTTTTTTGCTGCCTTGCATCTCAGTCACACTTTTAATGGCTCGTTCATTGCTCAAAATAGGAATCTGCCTTTGTCTCTGTAATGCGCATTTGGGAATCAACAATAATTCTTTAATTCATGATAAAAACAAACAGTTTTGTAATCTTTCAAACACTTCCTTCACTTCACAAATCAGGTGAAACAAGGAAATTCTCAACCTCAGACCCAAAGACAATAGCAATTCACTACCTATTATCTTCATGACATTTTAAGCATATTTCAAGACCCTTAAAAAAGATTTATGATTCCCTTAATTAATCAATCCCAATATTTTATCCAATTCTGGAGGACAACTAAATTTGTCAACACATCCAAGCACACACTTGCAAACAAAAATCAACAAAGTAAACAAATTATGCATCTATTCTTGCAGACCGGACCGTGCATTAAACAGGGCAGGTCTCCCTTGAGTACCTTACCTTCAAGTCCTTGATTGTCCCGCTCACCACTGGACCACCTGATCCTTTGCCTTCATATACAATCCTAAAGAATTTTTCAATAGCAGACTTTGGATCATCCAGTGCTAAAATTCGCAATCCTTCACACTGACGTGCCCATTCTTCAGAAGTCGCAGACTTTTGCTTTCCATCATCTGACAAATAATGTTCAGTATTTCTTTTAAGTACCGGTATATAAAAGAAAAGCAGGCAAAAATTGTGACCTTACAATCAATTCAAATTAACATGTTCTCTATAATGAAAATTGGCAGGGAACAAAAATTAAACCCCTTTCAGAAAAAAAAAGGGGGAGAGAGAGAGAGAGAGGGAGAGAATAAGAATTTATGGGCTTTTAATTTTTTTGTTTGTTTTTCTTCCCCTTCTAAACAATGTCCCTATGTTAAGCTCAGTATTTCTTTACAGCAACAGTTCAGCAATTGTTCCATATCAAAACTACTAGTTCAAGTTCTAACACATCAGCCTTAACTCACTTGAGACGGATCACGCAACAGTTGCGTGACGGTCCGTTTCCGCTATGGATGGATCACGCACCCTTTGCGTGATCAACTTTTTCAATCGATATCGCCTATGCTATGCATGCAAGCTCTGCGGGACACGTCTCTAACGCTTGTAGATCCATTCGTTTCGTTTCGTACCGAGTTTGGCGGAAGTAGGAGTTATAGTTTTGGATCTATGAATTAACCAAGGTAAGTAACTGCAATAACTAAAAATATTGAGTTGGCTATTGTAAACAGAATGTCATCCCCTAAACGCAAGAGAAAAGAGACCAATATTTTTTACGTTTTTGATGGTAATTTTTCAGATTTAATTTGAGTGATGATCTAGACCCTGAGTACATGCCTCAGGCGCACTCAGTTTCCGAAATTTCCTAGAAAACAAAAATTGACATGATTTTCAAAAATTTATAAAATCAAAACCATAATAGATAAAACATTGAAATTTTTACAGTGTGTTGTGCTTTAGTTGAACTCATTTGTGTTCAAATTTCATAACAATATCTTAATTAGGTGAGTTTTTATGAATTTTTAAAATACCCAAAAAAAAACCAATCTCCAGCGCATGGCCAAAAAAACCCCAGTCTCAAGTGAGTTAATGCTATGTCCATTTCTCTCTTTCTTACTTATTTCTTTCCCTCCAGTCACCAAGAAATGAGGAGCTTTACAATAAATTAAAAATCTGAGTCTCAGACAAACTGCTTGAGTCGGGTCCACCATATGTGAGTGTGCCTGAGAAAACCCGGTATAAGTCGGCAGAGCTGATTTTGAGAAAAACGACTTTGAAGTGAAAATATGGGTCCGACACAAACCTCCAACTTGGCTGCTTTTTAGGGGACCGTGGCATGTTACAGGGTAAACTGTAGATGAGCAGTGAACACAACTCACTATGATCTCTATAACGGCTTTGTAATTAGACTACGGTCTCCTAACAAGATCCAAAAACTTCCGACTTGGCTGTTGCTAGGGGACCGTGGCATGTTACAGGGTAAACTGTAGATGAGCAGTAAACACTACTCACTATGATCTCTATAACTGCTTAGTTATTAGACTACGGTCTCCTAACAGCAATCACTCCAATATTACTTGGTCAATTAGCTATTGCCACTTATAGGATTAAATGCCATTTTCTCAAAATCTTGTTTTAGGGGGGTCATTGTCTTCAATTTATCAGAAATGTCTTGTCTTTTATTATATGTAGAGAACTCAAAATGTCATGTTGCCGACTTATGCCGGGTTTTCTCATGCACACTCACATATATCCAAAGTTTCATACCTTTCCCAGTTTCAACTTTCCGTCGTTTCTTCCCTCTTTTCTTCTTTGGTTCAGCTGGCACGACTTTGGACTTTACAGTACCCTTACCAGTGGCTGGAGTTTGAGAAATCATACTTTGGGAGTCAGTAATGAATGATGTTTTCCCATCTCTTGTTGATTGAGACTTCTTAGTGACAGATTCCCCCATTGCACTCTTAACTTCAGCATTGTCTTCTTCTCCATCTTCTTCCTCTTCCACCATTACAATTTCTGGCTCTGGTAAATCTGGTTCCATGTCTGGGATGACGACCACATCTTCATTTCTGATGCCTTCATGATAAAAAAGATTAGCCATCGATATGACAGTGAAGCATGACACCAATAGTAGTAGGAAATGCATCCTGATTAACATGTTTAATGACATTATCTTTCACAGGCGCGAAGCATTTCCCTAACATCCGTGATTTTTACTCCTTATTCTGTAATCAAATTCAGGAATTTTCACTGGATAGTTTAACAAAGTGTACTTAAGTGGATATTCAATTGCAAATTCTCTTTTATTTTTCTCTAGTAAGTATAAATTTCTGAGACACAAAGATGGATATGAAGCATATTTCCAAACACCAAAGTGGTCAACACCAAAAAAATACTGAAAAAAAAAAAAACAGCCTAGAAAGAAGAGCATAGTGTTAAATAACTTCCTTTAAACAGGACTGTATTAATGAAATACCCCAAAGTACAAATCTCACTTGATTGTGAAGTCTGAGGTTCTGATGCCAAAAGCTGAAGATGTCTCTGGGATGTCCCCAACACGCGTCTACGCAGTTCTTGAATATCTATCTCTTCTTCGTCGTCACTGTCCTGCAAAGGAAAAATCCCAGGAAAATTTAAAGAATAATGGTTCCATCAACTTCTTGCCCACCTATCCACGGATAACGGAAAAACAATCTAATTAAATTTTCACCAAAGATTTAGCTGTCACCAGCTTTGATTTAACCAGTGATGCCATAGTCTGTGATACCAAGATTCATGAGAGAGATGTAGGGTCAATCTCAACTGCTAGCAGCACACTAGTACACCATCATGACAACTCAATGTAGCTCAACCTTAAACACGGACATATCGATACTAAGACACATTCTTAATTCTTTACACTAGTATCAGAGCTGGGACACTCTTATTCTTAACCTCCATACACAAAACAACAACAGTTTTGATTACACACCACACTAATACCAGAACAAGATTTTAACACCACCCTCATATGGGGATATTCTGACTCACTACACGAAAATAACACAGTTCTTATAAACTTCACCGGCATAATGATACCATTCTAATACATAACATTAATCCCTCCACTGCACTGTGGACTTAAGTGCACACTCTAAAATCAATATGCTAGTGCACTGTGGACATAAAGATGTCCAAAATATTATATGATAGAGTGCGCTGTCCAGAATACACCGGGAAATAATATGTAGAAGTGAAGGGTTTAATACAGGGGCCCGTTTCTAACCCACTACAAAAATACGACACCATTACCATTATACTAATAAGTATAATAACACAGTCCAAATACTTGATAAAAGAACAGTTTCCACATTTTAATAATTTTATACAGTAGGTCTGGATATTAAATATTCAAATTAAGGCTGTGTAATCCTGGTCAGGGTAAAACTTAATGTGTTCAAGTCTTCTCGTTGATCAGATTATAGCTGTGGGCCTTTTGTCTCTTTCGGAATAGAACTCTAGTTGCACTTCAACAGGGAGAAAGAGTTATGGTAATTAAAGCCAGTCATAATATTACATGCAGATATATTGATAAACAAGTCTCTGGAACAGTATGGAAACTATATTTATGGAATGGTTGTGTTTTGTTAAGAGATAATTCCAGAATGCCTGTTGCTGAATGTTTTTTCCTGATCTGTCACACTGCCACAAATGAATAAATAATTAATGGCTTACCTCCTGGGAATGAATAATTCCAGCATTTTCATCTTTTTCTATAAATACATCTTCCGTCTTTTCTCCAAACTCTTGTCCTGCATGACTGGAGCCAGGTGCCATCCCTTCAAGATTCTCCATAACATCCAGCAAAGTTTCTGAAGCAATAGTGCCATTCATTTTTCTCAGTCTATATTCACAAAAACCATATCTTTTTCATCTTCTGCCATTCCGTCTTCCAAAGACAAGTTTCATACCCTGCTGTGTATCTTCAAACTAGTAGTTCCTATATTTTTCAAAACCAATTTAACTCTTTACACACTCCATGTTTTATACTATTTCCCACAGTTTTCAGCTATTATGAAAGGCACAGGGTACCAGCTTATTTCTTTTCATAAAATACTTAATCCTTCACTCAATCAAACCAGACATTTTATAATGAAACTTTCTGAAATTTTGTTAGACGCCAGCTAATTCTGAGGCTGTCAGTGACAGCTTATTTGGTTATTGACTAAATCTGGCCCCGCACATCTGAGGCTCTTGTTCATCTCCTTTCCTTGCAACCATATAGAAAAGATTCAAAATGTCCTCCTCAAGATTAAAACCCCTGCCTAAGTCTAACAAACTAGCAAAGGCTGTGTATTTTTTTTATTTTTTTTTGCTTTCCAAGAGAAGAGCATTCTGCCCATGAAATCCATTTACAGCAATGTTACTGTAATTCCACTCCATTCTTTGTTTGCTTCACTTAACATAAATTAGTCTCTCATTCTGATTCCCTTCCCATTAAATTGTACAATATAATTAAAACAGGAGGGGATATGATTATTACAAATAAACATAAACTTTCAAACACAGCACACTGTCCAATTTGGGCTTTATGTATAACATCTATAAAATACTAATAGGACAAGACTTCCATTTAGTAATAATGATTAATCTGCTTGAGACTACCACAGTCTAAAGCCAATCACCAAACCTTAATCCAAAGAAGTGATCTTACTCCAAGCCCACCACCAACAAGTCTCAAACCATAATCCTTATTCCAACATCTAAACTGGAATCATAAAACTAAATTTATCCTAAAGAATCCTGGCATGTTTACATTGTAAGATCTCATGTTATATGTAAGAAATATCATTAAATCGATTTCACATCGGGTCATAGTCACTGGAACATCATTTTTCTTTTCACTTGCCTTCAGCAGTTTCATCTTTGTTTGCTTCCTCATCCAGACTTTTGAGCTGTTGTCGTATACGTTCTTGTTCCCGTTCTAGCTGTTCAAGTTCATCCTGACCTTCAACAGCCACATTATGGGATTGATTACCATGAAATGCAGAGGAATCGGGAGTGATATTTGATTTCTTGGTTGATTTCAGATGTCTTGGTGGACTCAAGGGTCTGACTGAAGAAGCTCTAAAGCGTCTGTTTGCCCAGACTATTTAATTTGTTAAAGACAAATGTTTCACATGGCAATAAGTGTTGAAAGAACATTAATTCAGTAACTAGAACACAAAAGCCGAAGATGTAAGTAAGTGGCTTTTCTGTGAAAAGTAGGAACAATTAAACCCAAAAACAGACAGAAACTATCCATACTTTTAATTATTGCACAATACGACAGCTGTGAGCCAGATCACCATTCACCATGCACTGGAGCAAAGGTACTTTCTTGGATTACTCAGAAAGGGATGCTTTATGAAACATCAATCCAATCAGTTTATCTCTGTTAGTGTTATAATTATATACTCTATGATTACTATCATTATTATTTTCTTTGTTCATGCCTTAAGCAAAAATATTGGAAAACCTACGAAAATCGGCAACCTTACATCACTGCAGAATAAAACACTGCAAAGACCAATATACCATGTTTCCGCCCAGAATTTTATAGTAATTACAGGACAGTCAATTTCCTTTCACTGTAGAAAAATCAATTTTTAAAAATTTTAACTTTCACAAATTATGGTGCTGCATGCCCTCTTGCCATGATTCTGCCTGTGTAGTTGATCAATTTCCGAGGAATACCCTTTCCCACATTTATAAAGCAAAACACTGTCCAGCATTTGCTCCGACAAAAGTTACACAAAGTGCAGTTCATTCTTTTACATTAAAACAGGAACAGGAAAACGACAACAAAAAAAAGGATACATTTTGATGGTGTCGGGCTGGTTAAAGGTGACATTTGTCTTGGATCTTGGCGTTCACGATGGTATTTTTCTGGTCCAACTCTATGGCTATAATTACGTCTCGGATATTCCACATCAGCCCGTTTTCTGGTTTCCCTGTACCGGGTACTTGATCTACTGCCTTGGTCGTATTTTCTACTTTGACTCGGAAAATGATTCGTGTTACTTTCTCTGTGTCTTCTGGTGGCCGAGGAAAGAAACTTATCTTGGTCATCCTCATCATCTGACAGCTCTCCTTCTTCCTTCACAGTAGTATTGCCATTTCTCTTATTTGACGGTTCCATTTTGGCACAGAGTTCGTTATCTGATATCCTTCACCCTCACAGGAAATTGCAATTGTCAGAGGATTGGCTAGTGGTCCATCTAAACAAAACAAAATAAAATCATCTGTAAGCTGCAGTACAAATAATTAAAGAATCATCTTTAAGCTACAGTACAAATAATTATTTAATTATTTATACTGCAGCTTAAAGATGACTTATTTTTTAAAGATTATCATATTTTGCCGGTCTCCTGTTCTCATTTGGAAAGAGTTCCGCATGTTCAAACCACTTTGAACTCTTCCAATTAGAGTTATGGATTAAGACAGGCTTAGGGATAGGTTTATCACAGTTTATGGATAAGGCTCGAGTTAAAAAAAAAGCCCCCTTCTGATATTTATATCTTGATTAGGTGATCAGGACACACAAAACACTTCCCCCTTACTAAAAAGCCCCATAAAAATTTTGAATAATTCACCTTATATATATGCAGGTCAGACTTTTGTTCAGCTAGATAAATGTAATAATGTATTTGCAAGATCATCCATATATAATGTGATTCAAGTTTGGCATGAAATAGGCATCCTATTCCTGTACTTACTGTTGCAAATGAAACTTCCAGCTTCCTATAGGTAATTAAACTAATTCCCCGAAATCAGATTAAAATGAAAAGTGAAGACTCAATCCTATGTCTTTGAACTGAATAGTCACTTCTTACTTATAAACTCCATGGAAATATTTTTTGTCAGTCAAAACAACTAGGTACCCAACTCCATTAAAAGGGTTATCAATTATTGACTTTTGTTCCACTTTCAGTAACACCCACAAGGGAAATAGCCGATGGCCAGTCCGTCTCTCGCTCTCATGTTGCTGCTGACCTCAGCGATCAGGTCAATCCAACAATGTGAACATATGTATCATGTTTATTTTAAATAGCATGCAGATAAAAAAAAAATGTGACCCGTAATATTTGGATAAAGTATTCACGGTGAGATGTAGCAAGTTTTATTGTTAAATAGGCGGCTCATAATAAAACATTTTCTGCATACGAATTCATTTAAAACATGTTTTAACCTTTTCCCAAGAAGTCTGCATTGTTTCTTATATCTTTACAAGTTAGACCATATAACCACAATATCTGTGAACAAAGGATTGTTTAAGCCAGGCAAGTAACTTACATGTATCGCGACATTCACTTCTCATTCCTCGACAGATTTAAGGCTCAACTTTCATTGCTTTTGTTTTCTATTATTCTAAGCACAAACTTCTTTTAAACTTAATAATGGGCAGGAGGTCTGATTTCCTGCTTGTAAAGTGGTTTTTTAACCAAAGCAACAAATTATCTCTCAAATTACTGCATCAAAGGACAGCAACCAATGCGAGGGTCTGTCATTTTCTGTGGTTTTCCCTGTTGTGATGAAAAACCATACCAACCCACAGACACCTTTAATGGCTTTACACTGAAATCAAGGACTACTATATGATATAGTAGTCCTTGACTGAAATCAATATTAATTATTATGCATATGACTCATTGCAAAATAAGAACAGCCCAAATCTACCTGCCAAAGTATAGTTATTAAACTGCATATATATATAGCTATTTAAACGTGCAAAACTGAATACTACTCAATGAAGGAAAGTTGTTCGTCACATCGAAGTTGTGTGATATGTTATGTGTACACATTTCTTTCTTTTGTTTCAGTTTATTAGAATTAGTGCCCTTGATTTAACAATGGCCATTGTTTTTATCAGTGTGCACACGAAAAGTCGGACGCAAACTCATTAATATCGACCATAATGCGCCTTAGCCCACGCCAATACCGATTTTCAGCCTAATTTCTTTATTATTGGTGAAGATGCGACTGTTGGAACAGCCACATGCACTTTTACAGCATGTAATTATCTAAATAGCTCCACGAAATAACAGTGTGCACACACGGACAACAAAAACCCTCGAAAAGAAAATAAACTGATTTAAAGTGAAAAAAAACCGATCTTCACATTTTTATTGCCCAAAATCGAATAGTAAATTCTTTATCTTTATGAAATGATGTGTTTTAAACCTCTAAGATACCATTATTGGTCAAAATTTGACAGTTCATAACAGGGTACAAACAGAGGTAGATTTGGGCTGTTCTTATTTTGCAGTGACTCATATAAATATACAGGCTTAACCCTCACCCTGCGCGGGGCGGCAATAGTCGGTATTGACTTGCAAGCACTCACGCTGCACGGGCGGCAAAAGTCGCCCAGGTCAAGCTGACCGCGCCACGCGCAAGCCCTATTTTCAGGCGTCGGGTCACTGACCTTTTTGAGACTTAACCACCGTGTTATTGTTCACTGTATCTCTTCTAAATCAAAGGCATTGTGACATGGACATGTTAACCAGTGAACCACTTGTCGGAATCACAAAGACTAAGCTTTCAAAGGCTCTCCCCACACTTTCAAAAGATGTAACATCGACATGCGAACTGTTGCTCAACAAATTTGCAAGATTAACTCATTTTCTCACAAGCTGACCACCATCTGGAGTTGTCTGTATCTAAGAACCAATCAGAAACAAGCTCTGAAATAATCTTTGCCCCAAATGCCCACATTGGTTTATTAGTATGTGTCAATCAGGATGAAACCATTAGTGGAGGGCTTGGGAGGGCGGGGCTAGTTATCATGCTTCGTTCTCACGAAAACTACAGCTGTCAGTTTGGAATCATAAGTCAGATCATTGGTTAGAGACTGACAAACTAAGGTTTTGCTGGTTAATTCATTATCAAGCATGATAAGGCATAGCAGCGAATGTTTTCATACCGATCAACAAAAACCGAACCACGTGGACAGCGTATGTGGTCATCGTCTAGAGGCACGGGTCAGTGACCCCTGATAAGATTCTCCGTGAGTAAGGTCACTGATGGGGCAGCGGGTTTACGGGTAGCGCGCAGGGTATGGGTTAATAAAAATAGAAGAAATCAGATGGCCCCTTCCTTATTTTTTCACATGTAAACCATAGCCCCCATTGAAGACAACAGTTTCCTTCTGATTTTCCCAGATAAAACTCCTGACCGTCGCCACTATGACATAAGTATGATGCTTAGCTATTGATAACAGTTTAGCATTAACAGGTTCATAATAGGATGATACCACTGCACAAGACAAGTTAATGGCGGGGACAGGATAAATTATAAAAAAAGCTGAACGAGCTTGAGGAAACCAAATCACTGGTCGTAGTGACTGAGTAAACATACAGAAGACTTGCGTTGCTATCCCTCAAAAGTTGCTCTGTACAGGGAAAGGGTTACAAGGTGAGGAGCTCCACATACATCCTGGATTGCAGGCAGGAGAAGGAGTACCATAAGTTACATAAACTTTAATTGGGCACACATACATTCCATGTTCTGAGTATTAATCCCACTTCCAGAGCCATTCATTTATATATTACATGAAAACATCCATCTAACTCACCACGAGGTGGTGGTGCTTGGGGGGGGTTCCTTCCTCCCCCTGAACTCTATGTGGATGTTTTTATAGTAAATGCGGGGCTCGGCGATTGACACTGTACACAACATGAAATAGGTGAGAAACTAAAGTTGTGAATTCTGTACTCCTCCCCAGTAGCTGATTCAATTACCAGTCAATGCCAAATTGTGGGGGGCGTATACATGGATTCCACAAAGACGTGATTTCAAGAGTGGCCATACGGAGGGGGGGGGCTGCAGGCAATGTAGTCCTCTAGTCTAAAGGGATGTTTTTTATAGTTAATGTGCGGCTCTGTGATTCCCTGCTGAGAATAGATCATCATCATTGCATCAAGGATAATGATTCCACCGACAAATCTGCCAATGCGCCAAGGTGACGGACTAAAGCAGTGGGACCACCAAATGCTATTAGTATCAGCAGTGCCAATATTTTGGTGTTCTTGATCTGTTACTGTTAGTTAGTGTTGCTCTGAAAACATCCACACTTTCTTAAATTTTTTCAACACATGATTGACACACGAATCAGTGACCCAGCGAAAACAAAACTCGTAAGGACTTCCGAATGCATTCCATAGCCCGAGTGAAAACAGTACATTTAAAGCTACCCCGGCGGCTTTCCCTGATAAGTCACTCTGACTACTGCCCAGACGAACATCAGCCTACGGCCTCAATGATACAAACTGACTGGACCCTCACGTCGTTACATATCAATCTGACAATGCCTATGCACTTCTTCTTCTTCTTTTATAGTTGGTTCGTCTATAACTATAAGACGATTCCCCAACTGCACTATAGTATATGCGACTCAACGTCGCTCCTCTGAGGCTAAAAACAGGGTAAAATCTTACATAGATGTTAAGACCATTTAAAGATATATTAGTTGTATAAAGTCTTTTGTATATATAACTCTGGTATAAATATCTCTTGGTTTCCAGATTGTGCACAGACATACAACCCGCACTTTAGTTGCAATGGTAGCTGCAACGGATAATAATGTTCTTAAATTCATTGTCGAAAGTCGTTGCAGACGAAAGTGTTTGGACTTCTGCCGGGAGGTTGTTCCACATCCTGATGACATTAGGGTAAAAAGAATAAAGATGGCTGTTAACCCGTGAGCTTGGGATGTTATATTTTATATTATTCCTTCTGTTGCCTCTGGTATTAATGGTGAGGTGGTTCAGTGGGATATGGATATTTCCTTCCCTGCCTTTATAAAATATTTTTACTTTGTTTTTTGCTCTCCTCTCTTCTAATGGTGTCCACTCGAGGTCTCTCATCATTTTATTTACACTACTACTTCTAGTATAGTCATTTGTCTAGGCATATCGTTAATATAAACTAGGAATAGTAAGGGGCCCATTACAGTATGAGATGTTCCTTTTTACTTGTTAATATAAACTAGGAATAGTAAGGGGCCCATTACAGTTAGAGATGTTCCTTTTTAGAAATGCTAGTATACCGTTTGCTTTGTTACATGTGTTATTAATGTGTTGGTTCCATGTAAGTTTTCTGTCCAATGTAACTCCCAAATATTTAGCCTCATGTGTTTCGCTCAATTTTTCGTCGTGTATAAAGTAGTCTGAGGTGATGTTGTGTTTTTTATTTGAAATTCTCAGGACTTGGCATTTATTGGGGTGGAATTCCATACGCCAGTCCCTCTCCCATTTTTGTAGACTGTCTAGATCTTTCTGTAAAATTTCCGTATCTTCTTTTGAGTTTATTGTTCTATAGAGGAGGCTATCATCAGCAAACAGTCGTAATTTAGTGCCTGGAGAGATCTTACTTGGCATATCGTTAATATAAACTAGAAATAGTAAGGGGCCCATTACAGTACCCTGGGGTACTCCCGAGAGAACAGCTGCAGGATTGGATGACTTTCCATCAACGACGACTATCTGTGTTCTATTTTCTAAGAAAGACTTAATCCACTTCAAAGTACTGTTTCTAACTCCATAATGGTTTAGTTTAGTCAAGAGACTAGCATGGTGCACTTTATCGAAGGCTTTACTGAAATCTAATAAGATGGTATCAGTCTGCCTGTTGTTATTCAAGTTATTAATAATAATAATAATAATATATTGCATTTATATAGCGCCCAACCCCGTCGATGACAAGCTCTGGGCGCTTTAACAAACTCTTACACATACACACACACACGCATACACAAAAGAAATTCAAAAATATTTACTATTGTTGCTGCCGAAAAACACCTAGCCTAGTTTGTCTGAAAGAAATGGGTCTTCAGATGGCGTTTGAAAGAACCAATGTCATTAATTTCCCTGGTTGTCTTTGGAAGAGTGTTCCAGATGGTAGGGCCAAGAAATGAAAAGGACTTTTCTCCTACAGTGGACAGATTCATTTTAGGTACTTTCAATTTTGTAGTGTCAGATGATGATCTTAGTTGACGAGATGGAACATAGTAATCAGTTAAATCAACTAGGTACGATGGAGCAGTATTATTGACACATTTGTGACAAATGGATGACAATTTGTACATTATTCTTTTCTCGACTGGCAGCCAGTGCAAACTCTGCAGAAGTGGCAGTGCTGAATCTCTTTTCTTTTTCTTCAAAACAAGTCTCGCTGCATTGTTTTGAGCAATTTGGAGTTTTCTAATACTTTTTTGTGAAATTCCAGCCAAAAGGGAGCTGCAGCAATAGTCAAGCTTTGAAAGTACAAAAGAATTTACTAAAACAGCCGCAGTTTCAGTTGAAATAAGATGTCTGATTTTACCAATTTTCCAGATTTCCATGTATAGAATACGAATGAGGTGACTAACCTGAGATGACATAGAAAGATTTGAATCAATGTAAACCCCTAGGTTTTTTACTTTTTTTGAAATTTCTATTGAATTAGTGCCAATTATCATCTCAGTTCTGTCCACTTCTTGCAGAACCCGCTCACGGCCTAATAAAATAACCTCAGTTTTATCCTCATTTAGTGCCAGTTTGTTTTGGTTCATCCAGCTTTTAATTTCTGTTATACAGTTTCCAGCCTGCTGCAGAAGGCTGTCAGCATCGCATGGCAAGGCAGAAATGTAGAGCTGGGTATCACCAGCATAGAAATGATATTGTAAATTAAATTTCTTTATTTCATGTACAAGTGGAATAGTATAGATAGTAAACAAAATAGGACCAAGCACTGAGCCTTGTGGTACGCCATACTGAAGCGCATAAGAAAAAGATCTTATTTTGTTGGTTACAACAAATTGGTGGCGATTTGACAGGTAAGATTCGACCCATTTAACAAAATCATTGCAAGTTGTGACCAGCTGGGACTCACACGACCTGTGTTTTTGCCGAGTTATGGAACGCATTCCTCCCCAAAACTGGATGTGGCAAAGCAAAGAAGGAAGGTCTTCCGCCCGTCCGCGCCAGTCAAGAAAACACAACTACCCCAGCCCCTTTTCGCCTGATTAGTCAATTTGACTACCGCCCATTCATACAAACTGACTAGATCTAGACCTTCACGCCCACAGGTCCATCTGACCATTCCAATCAATGCAGGTTGTTTAAGCTTAGATCTAGGCTCTAGATCTAGATCTAGATCTATATTATATATATCTTAATCATATTATGTTTGTTAACTTTTTGGTAAGTGGCGCGGACGGGGGGAAGACCTCCCGCAAAGAAACTGAAATTTGATAGTGAAACTGATAGTGAAATCACAAATTGTCAACATTGTCACTATCGACACTAGAGTCTAGATCTAGACTACTATTCTAGATTTTTCTAGATCTAGAATCTAGATCTACTCATCTAGAGTCTAGATACAGATTAGATCTAGACTCTAGATCTAGATCTATCAACTAACTAACTTTACTTTGCCTAAGTATTGGTCTGGAATTCTAGATCTAGATTCCAGTAGTAGTAGTAGATCTAGTCTAGATCTAGACATACATAGATCTAGATCTAAATCTAGTCTGATCTAGAAAGTAGAACTAGAATGCGTCAAAATTACAAACCTACTGATCCATCAATATCACTGACGTTCCTCTAAAGCCATGACACCACGCCGCTGCCCGTTTTTTTTCTCACCTCATATTGCAGAGTGCGGCATTCGGGATATTTTGACCAAATGATTTCACCATGTCACAGGACATGACTGCACAGAAGCTTTCTTTTCTGGCGACGTACGTACCATCAGGGTTGCCAGTTTTTTTCAGGACAACTTGCCAAATATGTGACAAAAACTTGCCAAATGCTTTAAAAACTTGCCAAATTTGTAAAAATAAGGATTTTAGTCACACGTACTCATAAAAGTGAAATATTATACATGTAAATTCTAGAATAAACAAAATTCTGGCTTACCCGGTGTTGTCTAATGTTGTTTCTTTCATAATTTTAGAGCCTCTGATATAATGTAATCCTCTCGAGGACTTTGAGGAGTGAATGATCAAGAAAGTATGTTAATGTAATACATGTATATTATATCCAAGTCACAATGCTGAGTGCCAAAAAAGTGCAAATTTGAACAATTTGGCACTAAAAGTGCCAAACTGGCAACCCTGCGTACCATTGAAAGTTAGTTGGGTCATTTCGAACCCCGGTAAGCGATTACTTCTTGAACCTGCTACAGCTGCTACTTGTAAGTGCATCTCAGGCATAGATCTAATTATTATAATGGGGGTAAAAAATGGGATCTCGGTAGGACTTGGAACAAAGTTGAAATGTGGCAGCACACAAATCATTGTTTACAATGCCTATCAACAGCACATAGCTACAAAATAAGACCTACAATAAATTTGAAGATAAAGGAAACAAGTTTCATACTGGCATTTCAATCACGTTTGTCCCTTTGGTAAAAGTGCAAAACAGTAATTGTCTAGGCCTATATATGTCTGTTCAAGGAGGTTGGATTAATTTCAAATCTAAAAAGGAAACAATATACAGCAAAGCAATCTACATTACTTAAATTCAACTTGGCGATGCTCCGCTGAAAAGCCATCCCGAAATTCGTAGTCGATAGACTCGATATGTCCATGGTCACAAATAGATGCCAGGTGCTTTCTATGGCGATGTCAAAAACAAGTAATTTAAGATTACCCATTAAACGAATGGAAGCAAAGGACGTCAGAAGCTATTAACGTGATGCTGTATTATGTTTAGTTTCTCTTTTTTTTTTTTTGGTCAGCCTGTTCGTTGCTAATTTCAAATTCAGTTTTATTAGCCCTTCCAGTACTTATCTTACTTGTATTCTTTTTTGCCCCAAACTGTATAATTTAGCTGCTTTCATACTACATTACACTAGAGACTACAGTCCTCTTTGATTCTAACATTGATATCTCCCAAATGGTATAAAGTGAGAAATGAAAAGATGGTTTTTGGTGTAATTTAAACTAGAAAATATCGCTTCTGGCTGGTCAACTTTGTAATGCCAGGTTGGCTATTAAATGTGCAACGCAAACATGGATGACCAGGCTACGAAAACTGAACTTGTTCGTTGAAGCCCATTTCATGTCTAGGCCTAGAAACACTGGGATTCCATCAGTTAAATACATATACTTTGTGTATTTTCATCGTACATAAATAGGCTAATGACAAATCAAGATGACTAGATCTACTATGTTGTCACACCTGAAAGACTAGAGGGACACCACTCGTCAGATACAACACTCAAGAGTTTCCCGGAATTAAGCCCACCGTGCTTGCGAAAGTGAAAGTGCGATTTGGCGTAACGGTGAAAAGCGAAGAAAACGTGTTCGGTGCTGACTTACATTCTAACAGTCCAGTCCAGATTCGCAGTGTTTGATCCACAAGGCATAGTCCAGCAAATAGTACTGCCCGCAAGATAACACCAGATCCAACCAGGAAGTAAACATTTTGTCCGCCCTACCAGACACCGTCACACGTATCTAGGCCTATGCCAGACCGAGAGTCTAGATCTAGATCTAGGCTAGATGACTTACTCTCGGTGAGGAGTTAGATTTTAGGTTTTGGGGCAATTTTCATTTCAGGTAGTTAAAAAAAAAATGAGGGCAATGCTTTTGTGAGTAGCCTATTTCTACCAGATTTGCAGAAATTCAAATATTAAGCACCGCCACCTGGAGGAAGTACAAACTAAAATTTAGCCTGCTAGATCCAGTGAAATTATCAACCGTGGAGCCCCAGTGAAAAGCATTACATTGAAGATTGAATTCCCAACAAAGAAAGATATGTCAAAGATTCAAACAGATGAAACTGGAGAGAGTAGCACTAGTAGTTCCCAACAAACACAGTGCCCATTCCCTGCAGATGACCAGAGTAGTAGTGATGGTGAACAGCCTGAAATTGTGATTGAAACCAGCTCAAGTTCTAGTGATCTTGAATGTTTGCCCCAGGATGAGAATGACCTGCACACTCCATCCCCAAGAAAAACAAAAAACATCCAGCAGCAGAATGCACGAAGTCTACTTAGAGCCTTTCTGGCTAAACCCTCCGGTGCAGAACAGTCAGACCACAATGGGTCAGTTGATGTGATGCAAGCTGGAACCAGTTCACAAGGAAATTACATGTCATACTATGATTTGGAAGGAAAACATGCCTCTATGTCTTCAAATAAAAGAAAAAGGTTATCCCTCAAAAGACAAACGGATCTGAACAACTCCATTGTGTGCCACGAAAGTGTGAAGGTCAAGACTGAAACTGAAATAGTCATTGGTGATACTTACACTTCAGAAAGTGACTTTAAAGATCCATCTTATTCTAGAAGTCCATCATTGTCTCTGAAGAAAAGCCCTGTGTTTCAAACGGATGCTGATGAAACAAAAGAGGACAGTCAATTGACCATTCCTGAAACAGACTTGTCAGGCAATGATGACAATTTCCCTGAATTTCAGCATACTGAAGGGAAAAAATTTAAAAGTGGACATAATAAGAGAACTGGAAACCTCAATAATGGTGGAGCATTGAAACAAACTAAAAAGAAAACTGTTCGTAGCCGTGTCCAGCTTTTCGCAGAAGCCTCGTCTTCAAGAAGAGAATCAGAAAGCGACAGTGAGTTTGATGCATTTCAGTCTACCCCAAATTCTCTGATAAAAATAAGAAGAAAGCATCATAAAAAAGTGAAAAGCACAGACAGAGACAAATTAAGAAAATCACCAGAAGGAGAGTTTTTGGATAGGCATCATATGGCTCAGACGAGTGAACGCATGATTAAGTCGGCAGTGTCTAAGGAAGAAAGCAGTGATTCAGATAGCATACTACATTCACGACCAATGGATTGGTCATCCACATATGATACCAAAAAGCAAGTATCAGTTGAAAAGCAAGCGCCATTACCTAAACAAGAGACAGATGAAAGTAGTGATTCTGAGAGTATATTGAGCACTCAACCTTCACAATCAATGAAAAAAATTATGGTTCAGGCAAAACAGGCACAATGTTGCTCCAGAACCAAAGGATGTGATAAGAAGGAACAGCCAGAGCAAGACCATCAGGTTCGACTGCAAAATAAGTATGAACAAGAGGCAAAAGCTACTGCATTTCAACCCTCTATTTCTCTGAAAGGAGAAACAGATACCTCACAGATTGTATCCTATACCACCACTTACAGTAACACGACTAACAAGATACTTGATTCATCGAGAAATAATAAAAACACTGCAATTAATCTAACTGCCAAGTGTAAACATAAAAATGTTAAAGACTTGAAAGAGGAAACACTAAGCAGTAACAAAAGAGCGGTGAATACAAACATCCAATCTCCAACAGAGAATCGGTTACTTTCTAACACAGATAACAAAACCCAAACTCCAGAGAGGGGCAATAACATTTCTTCCTTCAGAGAAATGACTGACACTAGTGTTCTTCATTCCTCGTACCAAGAACCCCCTGCCAAGACTTCCGAAAACAAGGCTAAAATGATACTTGAGTCATTGAGAAATAAAAGCAAGACTACCACTGGTCTGCTTGAAAATGCTCAGCACTCAAAAGAGGAAACCCCAAAAGGTAAAATAGCGGTGGATAAATCAGTTTCAAATACTCGGTCTCCAAGAGAGGACAGGCTGTTCTCTAACCCTGGGAACAAAACACCAATTTTGGAGAGAAACAACAGCATTTCTTCTAGTAGCCCCAGTGTTGCTCAATCCCCTGCCCCCTCTCAACATGAATCCCATGCTGACACTTCCTACAGCAACACTAAAAGAATATTTGAATCTCTGGTAAAAAAGAAAAAGGTAATGGCTGATATGATGACAAGAGTTAAAAATGAAAAACTTTCAAAAGAAGTGGATGAGAAATGTGATGGAAAAATGGGAGATGAATCAGATCAACACTCTGCATCTGTGGAAGAGAAAAGTTTTTATTCCAACTTGGAGAAAGTTAGACCGAGTTTAGAGAAGAGTAATCCTCTGGCTTCTAATGGAGAAAGCACCAGTGACAGTCAAACCACAATTCCTGTCGTTGATGGTGATGCAGATAATGGGTTATTACTTAATGATCTTCCAGAACTATCAAAGCCATATTCCCTCAGCAATGCATCAGATTCTACCATTGTATATTACAACACATCAACAAATAATGACAAAAAACAAATAAGTTTTATTGAAAATAGTGTTGATTCATATGATGGGTCTGATTCGTCATCATTGTCAAAATGCAACTGTGATTTCCCAGCTTTAAAAAAATATAAGTCGCGGTCTTTGTCGCTAGAGGTACCATTTCAGGACGATCCTTTGAGACAGTTAGCTCAAGTATTTGACAAGGAATGTAATCCTTCAGATCAAAGTTTAACCCACAGGAGTTCATCCACCTCTCTTCCTATGCCAGCTCTTGAGAAGAGACCCACAGACAACTTAGCAGAGTCTTATTCATGCGATGACTCGTCCCCTCCTTTGCTTTCACAATATCCTATACCTAGCAGCCATTTCTCCCCTTCTCATGATGTCTGTGCAGAATCCAGTACGTTGAAGGCTAAAACACAGTCTGACCTGGGAAACAGTATTGAATCCAGTGAGTCCATGTTTTCTCAGACAGACTCAAATCCAGCTGAAACATTCCCTCAAAACAACATCAGTGTAATTCTTCACATGCTTGATGAAGAAGAAAATGAAGGAGGGCAAAAGATGAGTCAGTTCACGACTATTGGCAAAGTCATCAGCTCAAGAGCCAATCTGGAACAAAGAACGAAAGTAGAGACTAAGATTAGTAAGAAAAATCACAAAGAAATTGGACCATCAGAAAGTGGATCAGGATTTAGTGGTGAATGCAGACAGGGCCGACCAAGTTCAAGTTTCTGCACTGCTGATGTCTCGGTAGGACAGGGTTCAAATTTAGCTGAAGTCAAGACAGAACCTGTCATCAGCAACCAGCCAGATGTATTTTATTCTGAAATTGATGATGTTGTTCATGTCTTTGATTCTGATGATGAAGAAATGTTCCTATCCCAGTCTGTGCTTAGGAACCCAACAGGGCAGGACAGCAACTCATCTGCCTCGGAAGACAGGATATCCAGGAATGATGACAACGATGATGAGGCTAGCATGCAGTCGGATAATGCAGTTTCTGATGAAGACACATTTGCACAGGGTTCTCCTGGACCTGACTTAAAGTATGTGGAGGATGGAGCTCATTTAGTTACTCCTGCCAATTGTGAAGAAAACAGATCACCTGAATCTGGTCAGTCAGAAGATGAAATAGGTAGAACATACTCGAGTGATGAGGAAGGCTATGATGGGAATAAGTATGACCATCCAAGGAAAATCACTGCTGTGTTTGATGAGAACACCCCAGTACCTTTGGACTCTGATAACGATAGTAATGACTTATATGGATTGATGACACAGATTGACACTGTATATGATGACGACGATGATTTTGATCTATTTCAGACACAGGAAGATAATGATATTTCCAATAATGATGGCATTGATGAGGCCAGGATAAATAATCAGGATGATTTTGAAAGATCTAAGAAACATGAAAGAGATCTGGAAAGTTTCAAGAAAGATAGGCATGCAGAATTTAGTACTCATCTCAAAAGAAGTACAGATAACCCTGACACTGTATCTTATACAGAAACAGCATTAGATTGTTCTCACTCAGACCAAACAAATCAGCGTCAAAGTACTAGCATGCATTCCAGAGAAGGATTTGGTGGAAATGAACTTTATGATGCGTCAACACAAACAGCCTCAGTCTCTAGTAAGACTAAGAGTGCAGATTTTAACTCTGATGATGATGATGACTTCTACAAGATAATTACTCAGATTGATTCTCTGTGTCAAGACAATGATGATTTCAACAAAGATTCATGGCCACAGGACAGTGATCAAGTTGATGAGCTTGATGAATGCGCTAAAGCAAAAGGTGAGATTGAAGCAAGAGTGAAAGCAAATGACAAGGATCTGAGGAACATTAGTAAAGTGGCAAGTGTAGACTTTGGCAGTGATCTCTCTAAGCCTGCCAAAGGTGAGGAGAAGTTGCATATCGAAGGAGCATCTGAGTTGGATACAGAAAATGGAGACAGTGGTCTAGATAATGACTGGAAATTTGAAATGGCAACCCAAGTGGACGATAGCCCAGCAACCCAGATGAGTGTATCAAAGCCCAATATAGTCATCTTAGATGAGAAGGACACGGAAGGTTCTCCTCCTAAAAATATTTCCATTCCAAGGTCTGATGAAAACAATGGCACTGACACTGACATAGATGATGATTCAAATCCTTATAGTGTGGAAACCCTTATAGATTCACCTCCATCGGCCCAAGAAATTGAGGAAGATCCATTCAGCGTGGAGACGCAGGTGGACTTTGATATTGTTAAGGGAGACAGTGTGGATCCGTACCAGATGCAAACACTGGTGGATTTTTCCTCACCAACTCAGGATCCATATAAGATGGAAACATTGGAGGACAGTGCAGTGGAAGGTGATACAGATCCATATAGTTTGGAGACCCTTGAAGACAATCCATCCACAACAGCTGACTACCATGAAATAAACTATATAAGAAGTCCAGCTAAATCCACAAGGGATGTACCTAATATTTTTTGCGTGGCAACGCAGGAGTTTCCTTCAGTATCTGGGATCAGTGAACATGAGGCTTATGACATGGCCACTCTGGAATTTCCACCAAATACTGGTTCCCACATTCCAGTGGAACCTAGCACCACTCCAAGCATTAGCAAGTTTAAAAGTGTAGATCGTGTAGTAAAAAAAATTAATGTTATTGCATGTAAAACAAGAACATCAGATGCACCTGCACAGGAATGTCCATCATCGAGCAAAGTAGATTTTGCATCCTCTGACAGCGTTGAGAACGGCAATGCAAAAACTGCATCTGAAGACAAAACTGCACAACCAGAGCACATGGAAACTGCTTCTCCACATGCAGATACACATCACAGAATCAAGAGTGATCTAGCGTCTGTATGTAATTCTACTGACAGTAAATCCAATGTCACTTTGTGTGTAATTCCTGAAAATTGCGAGAGCAGGAGCAGAGATTCTGATATGCATAAGAAAGAAAAACAAAAAAAGCCTCCGTCTTGTTTACCAAATGATTATCGGCTTTTGGAACGCTATCTGGACTCGAATTCTTTCCTCCTAATTGAAGAATCTAATCAACAAGAATTTACCAGGAAAAAAACAACAGCAGAGGACAAATTGAAAGGTAGTGGTTCCTCCAGCATTTCATCCACTAGTAAGAGTGCAGAAAATAAGAACAACTCAGGCACAAGCTACAAAACAGCTGTCATTGTTTCAAATGATAGTGCTCCGACACCAGGAAAACATGCCACAAAGAGACCAGTGGCTGAGGCTGATGTGGTTCGCACTAAAAAGCCCCGCTTGCAAATGAATGATAAAAAGCACAGCGAAAATCAGACACACCTTAAACGACTTTCAAGTACTAAGGAAGTCCAAAATAGAAAAAAGAAATCTCAAGAAACAAAATCTGCAGTACCCGTAGGATCACAATGGCTGTCTATTGCCAAGAAAAGTTCTCCACACAAGAACAAAACATCACACAGGCTCAGCAAACCTTCAAAGTCCAAGAAGCCTGGCAGTAAATCTGCCGTTGCAAACGACGAGTTACGCAGAAACTTTCAAAAACTTCGACAAAAGTTAAAGGAGCGCCAGGATGCAAAATTAACGTCAGGTCCAGTCAGAGACTGGAGAAAATCAAGTTCACATCTTGAGACAAAAGCACATAGTGATGATGATGTGGAAATGCCTTCTACCCAGGATATGATGGACTATCGTTTGCCGATACTAGAGGCAAAGCTTCCGGTAAGCAAAAAACACTTTGCTCTCGGCTTGCCTAGTCAAGGGAGATTAGCATCAGAAGAACAATCAAGAAGCAGCATTGAGAATGAAAATGATGCATTTCCAATTTCTCACAAGCCAGCAAATATGACCAGCATGTCCAATACAAAATCTCATAACAGGGCTAAACCAGCCACTGAATCAGCTCCCCTACCCCCTGTGCCTTTGTTCACAAGTTCTGATCATCCAAATACCACATCGCCACAATACTTAGAACAGGATAAGGCTATCAGCCCTGTATCCAAAGATTGGCACTCTAGAACCAGTTTAGACAAAATCAGTCATCCAAAACCAGTGGTCAATAATCAGCAGGAATCACCCTCCTCTACTGCCTCTATCTGCAAGGCAGCAGTTACTAATGTCAGTGAATCGGTAACAAGTAATGCTGCAATATGTGTCAGTGTTCTTCCTCTCACTACTGTCACCCCCTGTACTTCTGCAGTTGTCATCCATTCACCTATTACAACTTCTTGTCATCTACCCGTGGTAACCAGATCTTCCCAAGAGACTGCACCAAAGCTGCTGTCAACTCCATCATCAGTACCTTCAAACCCAGTGATGCACATACCAAAAACATCTCATAATCTGCTGCCGTCTAGTTCAGCATTAGCCCCACATGCAACAAATCCAGCTACTAAAGGCACTCGGCCTGGGCAACCAAAAGGGATATTGAAGGAAAACCGGGCACCTCCTCCAGAACAGTTACAAAAACTAAGACCAGCTGTGAACTTCAGTGAATCCAGCAACAGAATTCATCCAATAGAACGTCGAGTGACAGGGCCCATCATGTACCCGAAAACCCCTCATCCCATGCAAGCATCAGTGGAGAAACCAGAAGCTATTTTGCATTTCTTACATGTGGTGCTGAACTGGAGACCTGAATGGCTGAAAGAGGAAGGTCAGTGTTCATGGAAAGAGTTATGTCCTATGGTTCTTCTGTTTATAAACTTTATAAACACCATTTTCATTATAAAAAAATGTAATTTATTTTGCAACCAGGAGCCTGCAATGGTGTAGCAATAATAGCATAACATTTGCATAATATATGAGAGGTCACAGTGCTGAATCAGTACATATATCACAGTCACCCAATCTGTGAAAATTTGGCTTAATAATGATCAAAACAAACACACAAAAAATTACCATTCCTGTAATAAAAAAAAATGATGGCATACAGTCATCATCATCATCATCATCGCCCTTTCACCCTACTCTACAGGGTATAGGCCACGAACGACAGCCTTCCATTTGTCTCTATCGTGGGCGATCCTTGACAACTCATTCCATGTGTAGCCACCCCTCTTCATATCCTCCTCCATGTTGTTCGTGGCCTGCCCTCTTCCTGTTTCCCTGTGGGTTCCAGAGCAGTGACTTTCTTACTGTGCTATCCTGGGGCTTCCGTAGTGGGTGACCCAGCCATCGCCATCTGCGCAGTCCTATTTCGCTGGAGATGTTTCTCTGCTTTGTCCTTTCCCAGAGGTCCTTATTTCGAATAATATCCGGCCATCTTATCCTCAGCAGTCTCCTCAGACAGGTATTGACGAAGGATTGCAGCCTCCTCAAACAGGTTTGGGAAGGTTTCCAGATTTTGCAGCCATACAATAGAACAGATTTTACATTGGAGTTAAAGAGTTTGCATTTTGTAGCGATGGAGATTCCACGATCCTTTTAGACATTGTTCAGGGCTTTGAAAGCTGCTCTTGCCTTGGCTATCCTTACCTTTATGTCCCCCTCTGTTCCTCCTGTTTCATCCACAATGCTGCCTAAATAAGTGAAGCTGTTAACTACTTCCAAGGGGCTCCCGTTTACCATTACTGGCTCTGTACTTGAAGTTTTTATCTTGAGGACTTTGGATTTCTCTGGGTGGATCCTAAGGCCAATGGATGCTGATAATTCCTCCAGGTCTGATGTTTTTGCTTGCATCTGTTGCTGGGTGTGTGACAGTAATGCTATATCATCAGCATAATCCTGGTCATCTAGCTGTTTCCATAGGGTCCACTGAATACCATTCCTCTTTCCAGATGTGGTTTCTTTCAGAAGTCAGTCCATAGCCAGGATGAACAAGAAACGTGATAACAAGCAGCCCTGTCTAACTCCCGTTTTGACTTCAAAACTTTCTGTGAGTTTTCCTTCATGCAGTACCTTGCAGCTGGTGTTGCGATACATCTTTTCTATCAGGCTAACGATTTTTTGTGGTATGCCATAATGTCTCATTATCTTCCCCAGAGCATTCCTATCAACGCTGTCAAAGGCTTTCTTAATAATCAGTGAAGTTGATCAGCAGCGGTGAGTTCCATTCAATAGACTGTTCAATGATGATTCTAAGGGTGGCAATTTGATCAGTACAAGAACGGTGTTTTCGAAATCCTGCTTGTTCGTCTCTTAGCCTGTCATCTGCGGCCTCTTTGATTCTCTCCAGAAGTATCCTGTTGAAGACTTTTCCAGGTATAGACAGCAATGTGATGCCTCTGTAGTTGTTGCAGTTGCTCAGATCTCCCTTTTTTTGGCAGTTTTATTAGATGACCTTCTCTCCAGTCTTTGGGGAATTCCTCTTGGTTCCATACCTTGACGAATAAGCCGTAGAGGATATAATCTACGGTGGTGTTGACATCTGCCTTCAGTGCTTCAGGTGGGATGAAGTCAGGACCCGCTGCTTTGTTAGAGTTGAGTGTTTTCACCGCTTCTGCAATTTCTTACTTAGATGGGGGTTCACAACTGATGGGTAGGTCCGTGCTAGCTGGCTCTATATCAGGTAGGTTTTCTGGTGTTGGTCTGTTGAGTAGGGTTTCAAAATGTTCTTCCCATCTTCGCAATTGTGCCTCTTCCTCGAAAATAGTATTTCCATCAGTATCTTTGGCCGGTACCTCTGGGCTGTTCTTCTTACCTGACAGTATTCTTGTTACTTGGTGTAGTGTCCTCATATGTCCTTCCTGGGCCGCTTTCTCTGCTCTGCCTGCCATTTCTTGGATGTATGTTTCTTTGTCCCTTTTTATGCTCTTCTTGGCCTCCTTCGACGCGACGGAATACTCTTTCTGTGCTGCCTCCTTCTCGGCCCTGGTTTTGCTGTTGTTTACCTGTGCCTTCTTAGTTCTCCTCAGCTTGATTTTCTCCATTGATTCCTGGCTTATCCACTCTTTTTGTTTGAAGTTCTTCTCACCCAATACATCCTGACATGTAGTTGTGAAGACTTCCCTTAGCTGCTCCCAGTGAGTTTCTAAATTTTCTTCAAGCAGCTCAAGAGGCTGGAATCTATTCTTGAAGGTTATCTGAAATTCTTCCTTCTTACCTGATTGTAGGAGATTCACCTGGAATTTGGGTCTCTTTGTGGCACTTGTTTTGTTATACCTTTTCAGCTTCAACTTCAAAGTTGCCAGAAGTAGGTGGTGGTCTGACGCAACATCTGCTCCTCTGAGTACTCTGTCATTTTGGAGTGAGCGGCGGAATTTATGTGATATGCAAAGGTGATCAATCTGGTTTTCTGTAATTCCATCCGGTGATCTCCAGGTAGCCTTTTGGATTCTTTTTTGTGGGAAGATTGTACCTCCGATGGTCAGTCTGTTCATAGAACACAGGTTTGCAAATCTCTCGCCGTTGTCATTCATTTCTCCTAGTCCATGCTTTCCCATAATTTCTTCATAGCGTGTGTTGTCAGCTCCAACCTTTGCATTGGCATCTCCCATAATGATGTTGACGTCTTTAGTGGGCAAGCCATCAATTACTCCTTGTAACCAGTTGTAGAAATCATCTTTGTCCTCCTCCTTTGCATCATTTGTAGGGGCATAAATCTGAACAATGTTGATGTTTATCCTCTTGTTTCTGGTTGAAAATGAGGCCATGATAATCCTTGGTCCATGCGCTTCCCATCCCCGGTATGTTTTCCATGCCTGTTTGCTTATTATTATGGCAACTCCCTCAGTATGGGGTTCTTGATTTCTTCCTGAACAGAGGATTCTTTCTCCTGTTTGAAGACGTTTCTGTCCAGACTGTATCCAGTGGGATTCGCTGATTCCCAGTATGTGCAGCTTGTACCGTTGCATTTCCTTCACGATTTGGGCACACTTACCTGCCTCATACATGGTGCGGACATTCCACGACGCAATCCGGAGAGGTTTGTTTGATGAAGGAGGTCTCAGGCCAGTGGATTCCTCTCGGCTTTGTCCCCTGGCCATCATACGTTCTGTGCCAGAAGCTCCATCATCTCCCAAGGTGTTTGGTTCGCTAGTCGTACGTGTTTCTGTAACAGCTGTGTTTTTAGAGGGTGGAGTTGTTAGCCCCACGCCAAACCCCCAACCTGGAGGACCAGGTGGCTCTGTTTCAGGAGCCACTACCTATATCACCATTTTGTCGCCTTGTACGACACGCTAGCATCACGTCAGTCCTATTCTTCTCAATGGCATACAGTAGTAAACTAATAAAATAAACTAAATTGGAGGTGAAAATGCTGACTGCAGTGATCCTCCTGAAACCAAGACCTCAAACCAATAAAGTAAATTGGCAAAATAAAAAGAAAAATTAGACATTTTGAACCTCAGTCATCATCTTGCTCAGTTTTCCCAGCTTAGCTGGCTGCAACTTATGACTGATTCCATGCTGTCCGCTCACATATGTACATTATATCAGAAACTATGTTAAGACATGTGATTGCAAAGAAATTTGCAGCTCTATATGTTACAAGGATATTCTGAAAATTTCCAAACTTGATTTAATTAACACTTTGGTGTTCTGGATTTCACTTGTTCATACGTAATATTATACATAATATACATGCAGATGTAATCACTAGTAAATACGGCCTTTCATCATGGGAGGAATTATGGAAACTGGTCTAATGATTGGCCACTGCCTGCTTTTTCTTACTTGAAACCACCAATTTGAAACGGTCTCAGGAAAGCTGAAAGAGCAGTCATTGCCATCTGACTGAAGACATTTAAATCTGAACATCTATTATAGATTGAGTTTTGTCGCATGCTGGGGCATGCATACCTGATTATCTTCTGCATGGTTTCATTGTAAAACTATCATGTGACACTTTGAAAAGGTCTTGCACCAGTTCGGGGCAGGCAGTTTTGAAATTTTTTGCAGTTTTCTGTTCTGCAAACAGTATTTACGGCTTGTTTTAACACAACCCCAAATTGTTACAGAGCATTGATTTAATTGTTACTTTAGTCACATCCTGCATTGTGCAATTATTAACCTACATGTATTTGTGCCGATTTTCTACCTGAATTTTAATACTGGACCATGTCAGTGGAATGAAATTAGCTTTGAAATTGACATGTCATGAGGTTGATCAGCAGTATGTACAGGCTGAATAATTCCAAAGTATTTTTTGCTTTTTCAGTGAATGCCGTATATTGATGAACATGATGTGGTCATCGTTCCCTGAAACTGCAGAAACTGGTTTTGACTACTTTTCAGGAGAAGCAAAAGTCTGTTTTATTTTAGCGCAACTGATGACTTTTTCATTTTTGAAAGTTTGCTGTTCAATCATTTTTCAGCCTATGAGTCTAGAACCAATATCATTCGATGCGGGTTTGAATGTAGTTTAATGTTTTAAAAATCAATTTTTATAATTTTTGAGTTACTATAGTCTTAGGGAACTGTGACGACATGCATTGACCAATTGTAAAACATTGTAATTCTTTTCATTTGTTTTCATAACAATGTCATAACAGAGAAAATAAAGAAAGTAAAGAATCAACTGCCACCTTTATTCTCTGGTGCAAAGAGGCCTGAGAGTGAATGTTCCCAGCTCAGAATGTATTACACTGACCTTAAAGAGTACCTGGACATTACAACTAATCTCCTGGTGCTGGAGTTCTGGGAGATGGTGAGTAGTGTGAAGGATATACTTAGTAGATGTAAAACCAATATTATTCACTGTAAAGCTTTTTTTGTTGTTTTTTTTTTGCTTCAGTAAACGTTTCACTGATAACTGCCCAGAGTTCACCCAACAGGTGAAAGAGATATTATACGAGGTATGGCAAGACTGAATTTGTTTTATTTATCAGCACCTCAATAATTGTCTATGAACCCACATTCATCACCGGGATGCCCTCAGACTTTCAGTTCGTGAGAGCACTCTTTTTTTGGCATAAATTTTTAGCAGCAAAAGGAAACACTGTCTTCTAGCTTGCTTGATTTTAAATGTTTCAGCTGATTTCCTTTAAATATTTTGTAGGTGCCTCTAGAATGATTTGATTACAAGTTTACCCATCGTCTCCATTTTTACTCCGCCCCCTTTGTTTATACTGCTCTGAAGGGACAAGCCCGGGTGGGGTGATTAAGGTACAGAATGGAATGAGATTGGTAGGCCGACCAGTTAGTGGGTTCAAAGACCGCAAGAGGGCTTTGGCCATGTACATAATTACAAACCCATCTAATTAGTGATACTCTAGAAAGGATGTAAACGAGATTCCCACTGTCCCTATCTGCTATCTAGCAAAACCATAGCCACAGGAATGGGCTTGGTAGAAAGAGCAGGGAAAGGAGATCCTATTTTGCTTGTCTGTCACTGGACTTTGTGTTGCATTTTAGTGGAAGCACAAGTGCAAGTGAAGAAATGTCATCACTGTTATCATTCCTTTGAATATTCAGTGAAGTAATTAACAAGGCAAAAGCCCCTCATTTCTAGAATTAAGTGGCTTTGGTGCTCATATTAAAAAAGCAAGTCTGTACTTTTTTTTTCTACCTCAGCACTATGACATTGACAGGCACCACTTGTTTTCTTTTTCTTCTGCAACTGTCAGGTGACACTGATTTTTTATGAAATCACTTTCACTGATAGACACTGTCAGCAAAATATTTGAAGAGTACAGACGGTGAAGTATTAGAACTCTTCTGCAAAAACAAATTTCTCAAATTTTGTTAAATTTATGCTTCTGATAGGCAATACTTTCAGTTAACATATCGTCACAGTAGTGACACAGTTGCCTAAGTCATTTATTAATATATATTTAAGGTAAGTAAAGGCCTAATATCCCAGATAGATAAGGTCAGTTTGTTTTGTTTCCCGAAAAGCAAGAAGTTTTGTACGGAGCCTTCAAAGTCTGAACTTTTGCACAAATGAAGTCACATGATTTGCTAAGCAATGTTGCTTTTCACACTTTCTGAAAATGTTGTAAAAATGACTTTGGCAAATATTTTGTGACTGTGGCAATATTGACAGGAGTATGTGTAGTTCATTTAGAATTAAAGAGTGACTGTGTAGATACTGTTAATATGAAGTGACTTCTGATTGTATCAAGCTGACAGAAATGTCCATATATTTGTACTAATACAAGCATACACTTCTCATTTAATTTATGCATATGTTTTGAATACTCCAACCAAACTCATTTGAATGCTTATGTGCATGTGTGCAGTCCCGTTTAGTTTTCAGTGTATGCATGTATGCTGATTGGCTTCACTGATGGTATTAAAAAGCTTTGCCCTCATTTTTTGTGGCCACACAGATCTTAAGAGACTGGAAAATGATGCCTTCACAGAACCTGATGAAGTTTGATGTACAAATGGTAGCTGTGCCAAAGCATTCTTCTGAAGAGGTACGGAAGTATGGCCTTCTCAATGTGGCAGTCACAGGTAGGTCAGGCAATTTTCAATTATTAGTCACAGGATTGAAATCTCCAATCATGTTTTTTTTTTTAATTGCTTAAATTGAACACTTTTCTTGTTTTATGTTCAAAGTGGCACATTTTCTCAAGAACATCAGCTGTAAAATTCAGGTCAGGAAGCTTTTATTTTTTCACTCCTTTGTCTTGGGCAGTTGAGGAACAGCACGTTCACAAGTTCTCAAAAGTGCCATGATGAACAGAGAAAGAATGAATATATTTTTTGTTAATGTTCACTATTTCAAAAAATCAACAAATGAAGCCAGTTTTCAGATAGGAAAGGAGAGCCCTCTCTTTGAGTTCAGTTGCTCAGGGAAATGTTTAAGTTTTAAATGTGGGGTCACACCAAGGCTTTGCATTTATAAATTTTTGCAAGAATAGTTTGTTTTTTGTGCATTGTTCAAGGAAATGTATATAAGAACTGTATGTTATAAGATAAGATAAGAATCATCACTTTATTATCCCATTTAAGGGAAATTCTTTTTCACAGAGGGTTGAACAACACACACGTGATACACATATCTTATGTATCATTATATATAAACGAACTCAGTAAGACAATAACAGCATACATGAAGTGACATGGTAAAGAACCTTACTGAAATGTGGCACACATCTAGTTAAAATGGCTTACCGAGGCAAATTGCGGAAGGCAAAAACGATCTTCTGTATCTTTCCCTGTTTGTTTTGATGTGTATTATTCTGTTGCTCTTGAATGATCTAGAAATTTGATGAAACAGGGGATGGTGGCTGTCATTTAAGATGGACATGAATTTTTTCAAACAGGCATTTTCCACACCCCTATTCTCACGGTAAGCAAGTTGCATCGGATCTTGGTGGCATTCTATAAGGGGCAATAATCATGTTAAAACAATTCTGTCCAAGCATTTCATTACAACAGATGTTAGTGCAATCAGCCTTAAGTCGTTCATTTCTACTGCTTTGTTCTTTTTCATTTATTCATTTCCACAGTATGTTGTATTAATTGTTTTTTTTTGGTTTTTCATGTTCATAGGTGTAGTGGCAGAGAGGGATAGGGCAAGACTTCCTTCCAAGAGAGATTTCCTCATTTTGAATGTGTGGGGTAGAAGCAAGATGGATGCAAGCTCACAAGATCCATCCTGGTTTCAGCAGTTTGCCTATGTGAAAAGCATTAATGTTTCAAATAGGCCTGTGAACAAGAAGCAGTTTCTTGCACATCGTAAATTGTTTGGTATGTTGAGCTTTGTATTTTTAAACATACTTTCCATGGCAAAACACGGAAGTTTCAACAAAGACAGTAGATGTGATAAGATGGGACAACTGGAGCATTTTGCATGGACTGATTTTGCACTCCCTCATGGCGTATTTTACAAAGTCAGGGTAGCAAAAATACTGAACTGTATTCACTGTCCAGTAGTCCACACTAGGCCTTGATTGAAGTAGCTTATTCTGTATAACTTCAATTCCTGCAAGAAAACAGTAGCCATTTTTTTAATTGTTAGTTGCATGTGGTAGGACCTGGACAGATTGGGCTTATATTAGTTAGTGATTTATCATTGTGCCAAGTGCTCATTTCTTTCAATGCGCTATGGGCCCTGCCCTCAATCAGTTTGAACACAAGTGATTTTGGTAGTTGGATTTCTTTGAAAGCATCTGTCAAAGTCATGCTGCATGGTGTGAAATAATATATGCATGTACTACATGTAAATGCAGTCAGTGAAAACAGTAAATGCTGTCAGTATGACAATTATCAGCTTATTTCGACACTGAAATGCCTGAAATTGAAACAGTCTGTCATTGTCCATTTTGAAGAATCTTTACCAGCCATGAAAAATTTACCGGAAAACCTCCTGACCTTTCACATGGATCTGGGTATCAGATACAGAAGACTCCTCTTGGACAACAAGCTACTGAATTTTAAGGTAAGCCTTGCCAATACTAGGGCAGAATAGCACAGGACAAGAGCAGTTGTCGCAAAGTGTAGTCATGGAGATGGCTTTATTTCTGAAAGCTTAGATTTTAAAACTGAAGTACACACGGCTGCTTATTTTCCTCCAAAACCGACCTCTTAGCTGAGACCACGAGAAAGTAATAAATCAGGTGTCAGTCGGGGTCACGGAGTTCAACTGGCCGGCGGCCGCTAGATCGCGGCTGCATAGTTGTTCCAATAATTATGCCTGACAATATTTCACGCTCTCATTTAATTTTACCGACCCCAGTACGTGCGAACCCGATTTTCAATCAATGCGTTTAACATACTACATTTCTGTGAAAATTTGAAAGTTCTGTGATAAATAGGAGAGATTTTACAAGGGTGACAAAATGGGCCAAATTGGACTTTATTGCCGGACACACTGATTAACAATTTTGCCTAATTAACACACTTTCTTCACCAAAAAAACAGCTGATTTTTTCAGCAATGTTCTGAATTTGATTAATCTACACGCTGTGCAAATTTCAAGGAAAGGGCAATCATATCAACGACAAAATGTCCAGTTAAAATAACCCAGCTGTGTAAAAGAGAGTGATGAGCATTAATTTGTGGTGATATTTCGCTCGTGTGTTGGACAAGTTATGACCATAACATGTAGACAGTGGAACATTTACACGTGAACGTGATAGCACTGTAAATGTGTCAATTATTTGTGCAGTATATGTGGCAACAGGTCATTAACCTGAAGATGAAATGATTAACAGAAGAAAAAAAAAACCCACTCAGTGTGAATCACATAGAGATGATTTGTAAATTAGTTTGGGTGATAAATATTATCAATGATTTGCAGTGTACTCACTGAACTACTGTGTGCTCATAAGTGTAGTTGCTTTCGCTTGAGAGACTTAAAAGAAAAGGAAGAGTGTGACATCGTTACAAACCATCAAGACCTTCATCTGTGTGAGTGCCAGTATCAGGAGTGAGTACAAGGCTGCAAATTGTTATGAAATCACATTTACTCCCGGTTTCTCCAACTCTCCATGTATTCTGTCCTTCTCTCCCCCCAACCCCACAATGAAAAGGCCAAGTTATAACCAAAGGTTTAAATGGACCTGTCAGTAGTAACATTAGCAGACATCTTTCATACAAACCTCCGAAATTTATTTTTATGTGGCTCTGCAACTTCGTTATCAATATATTCTCTTGACTGCGTGTAGTTTGCAAGTGATTTATTCCATTTTTACTAACGGCATTCAGGAATTGTGTTAATATTATAAATCATTTACTTAATCCCCTGTACACCCACGTGTGGTTGGTGGGCACTTCTAGCAGGGTCTCCTTCTGCCCTGTCATTTTCTTTTTATCGTCTCGCTTCTTCCTAGCACAATGTGACTGTTATCGTGTGGTCGACGTGCTTTCTCCAAACTCAAACTAACTCGTGTGCACCCAGTGACTCTGCAGTCTGCTGAATTCCCCCCTCCCCCACCCCCTTCTGAGTGATTCTGACTGACCATCACACAAATTGTGCAACTCAATCCCGATTCAAATATTATGACTCAAGTAATATCAGACTTTAACGGCTTCTATCGCTGATAGGGGGTGCCCGTGACGACATGAAACTGACCAGCGCAGTGTTATCTGAAACCTCTGTGTTAATTAAACAGCTGTAGAGACATCCTGTGACTTGCCCTTCACCTGATTTTTGGCACACTGAGTAGCTCATTGTCTCCTCTGTGTTCGACAGTTGATTCAGAGTTGTTTTTTGTGAAGAAGTATTTTATTCAAATTTTTTTAAAACACCAGTAATGGAGTCAAATTGTGGTGAAAATGAAGCATTTTCTAACGGGCATAGCTATGCAACTAATCATACTAAAACAACTAGATTTTCACATTTATGTAACTAGTCCTCTCCTCTCTCTTGTAATAGGGTGAAAAGTGTGGAATTTTAACACTTCAAACCACTATAAATATTTCCATAGACGATGTCATATAGCTTCGGCTACGGCGCTGCCGCTAAATTCCGTGCGAAGCAATTGACCTCTTGACCCCGACCTCGTGGCGGGGGCTAGGCGGCCAACTAAAGTGTTGCTTATTAGCAGCCGTGTACATGCATCTGTACTTGAACGTGCATCTCACAGAGTAATTCATGCAAGGTTTAAATTAAATATGATGCAGGAAAAATTCATGGTATCAAATGAAACAGAGGTGTCAGTGCTTTGGAAAATGACATTTTGTAACAGGAGAATTGAAAGGTAGAGGAAACAGTCAGTTACTTTTCTTCAGGCATGATTACACTGTTTTGCCATGTGAAAGTTTAGTGAGACTTTGACATGTTTTTCTAACTAGAAAATCTCCACTCTGAAAATGATACTGAGACAAGTGGGTGCATTGGACGAACTGCCACACAGCCACTTATATAAACAACTTCTCAGCCCATCACCACACAACACTGTCTTCTATCATCAGTTCCACCCAGTAACTGCATCCCCTGTGAGTAAATCTCATTTTTCAATTATTTGCATTTTTCTATCTATGAAATGGAAAAGCAGAATTCAGATTCTTTTTACCTGTTTGTGGTAAGTTTCAGAGTATGTTCCTAACTGAATTTACTCTGAATTTTTTGCTAATGTCATTTTGTTCTGAGGACTTTGTGACCATGAGAGCATAAGCTTTTATTAAGTAAGCAGTTTGATGTCAAGATGTGATGGAAGGAGATTTTGCTGGCACTCAGTCTTCCATCCAAGGGTGTGCACTATCTGCCTTGAGAAGAAATTTGTCAGTACATTTTGTGGTTGATTGTGCTGTATTGTTTAAAAACCACATCAGGTTTAAAGCAGTGATTTTCCAGGCATATGAGTGGAGCAGGAAAAAGATGAATGGAATAGTAAACTGGGGCTTTTCAAAATACGTGGAGTGTAATTTTTAAAAAAAGGATGGTAATTATTCATTTGACCTGTGAGCTTGGCCTCTGAAACACTTAATAGTGTTCCAGCATAGCCCTGGAATTCCAGGGATCCAGGATTTTCCCTGGAAAAGCCCCTAAATTTCAAAATTTAAAAAATGCCCAGGAATAGTGGATTAGTCCCAGAATAGCCATGGAATTCTCCTTGGCTTCAAAAAACCTAAAAGTGTAGCTCTTCTGTAATTTAGCACTTTAGCCCTTGAAGACACCTGGAAAAGCCTTGGTCAAATATTCCCAGAGGTGCAGAAACCTTGACATAAATTTTGATCATTTTGTGACAGTCTTCCCAGAAAACTGACAGCTTTTGTCGCTTATCCTCACAGGTATTGAATGCAGAGCAGGCATCTGCTGTCACCTATATCAGAAGAGCTGTGTTAGGACCCCCTCATGACCAGAAAGTGTTTCTGTTGCAGGGACCCCCTGGCACAGGAAAGTCACATACAATTTTGAATTTGATTCAACAGATCATAGAAGTGAGTAGAGGGTTGTAAAACTGCAGTTTAACTGCACTGACTTGTGCGGAATTTTAAATTTCTAGTTGGGCCATGCTGTTATAATACTTACAACAAGATTTTTTCATGGCAACTTGTGGCAGGTTTAAATAAAAAAGTTATTGTGGTCATGTTGCCAAAGAAGAGGGTCATGGCCAATTAGCTGAGCCTGATCGTAACCTCCAGCTTGAACCCTAAAACTTTCCAACAGTTGTAATAGAAACAATTGAAGTTTAAGCCATGATAACATGAGCAAAATCATGTGGTTTGGCAATGTATCCATAAGGCAGTTGATTGCATGTTTGTTAACTGTCAGTGGGCAGTCACTCTGAATGAAGGAGTGAGGCAACATGTCTGCAAATGTGTGGAAATTGGAACTGTAATTGAAGGCCACTGAGAGTGGCTCCAATTGCAAATGATCCAACTATGTTTTCTAAAAACAAGCAAGCCAACCCTCATCCTGTGGGAGGCGACTATATTGGCAACACGCAAGGCTCGCGAGGCCTATATTTTGCAAACCGGGTCCTGCAAGAGGATAATTTATTGTATAGCAACACTGCTCATGGTGTTTTGTTGATTCAGTTACTGTGACTATCATTTTGTTTTTCACTTTGTTTTTTTTCATTTCCCTTGTTTCACTTGTTTATCTGTTTATCATTATGTCCAACAAAAGGGTATCGTCCAATTACGTTTATTACAATGCAACTGTTCGTAACTATTCATTATACTCATGTAACAGCATTGACTGTTTGAAATTCGAACTGAGGAAAATCGTAGGGAAACTTTTGACTTTGATGCTGGTTGTCGTCTGCATGTGATTTGAGAAGAAAGGGGCTGTCTGCATATTTGAGAAACCGCATTCTTATGTAATACGAGGGCACGCTGCATAGAGGCGTCTGTCAGTAGGTTTTTTGTCATAGAAAACTAGGAGAAAATGACCGATATTGTTGTTGGTCATTGTCTTTATTTGATGTGGTGATTAGAGAAATATTGTGTTGCTTTGATTAAACCATTTTCTGTACATGTATGTACTCTACGAGCTGGAAATCAAATCTCTTGCTAAAGGGATGTTAATAAATTAAGTGCCTGGCTTAAAAAATAATTTGTTCACCTGAATGGCCTGACTTAGGGACAAAAAAAAAAGTGCAGAGCTCTTGGGAAAAGGATAAAACGTGTCTTAAACGTAAATGCAGAAATTTTTTTATTATGGGCCTTGTATTTAACAATAGAGCTTAATTCTTCTCACTACAAGTACTTTATCCAAATATCACAGGGGTCACTTACGATTTATCGACCATTACTGTTGTTACTGCGTCCTAAAGTAAACACAATACACCTGTTCAAAAGGACCCGATTGACCCGACTGCCAAGGTTATCGGCAACATGCGAAAGATCGGCTAATTGGCCACTGGCTCTCCATGCGCAGGGCGTTGCATGGATGAGTTCACTCAACATGGGACAAGGGTTAAGTATGAAACTCTGCCACAGTATGACATCTCTCTATCATTGTCTTTTCTCATGTCTGTCTTTCTAGTGCTCCAAGTATAGGGCCCAGATCTGCCTTGCCACTCCTTCAAATGCAGCAGTGGACGAGGTGGCAAAGAGGGTCATTAAGATTTCAGGGCGTCTGAAAGCAAAAGGTGAGCTTAACAATGTTTTCACATCCAAAGAGATTCCTGAGCCACCCTGCCATTTAAGTTGAGGAATTGGTTTGCAGATAGAACTAAGAATTAAATCATCAGGCCTTATTTGAGCTGTCATGGACTAATGTCTTTAAGGTTAAAGGCAGTCGTTCACGGAAGGCCTTCACCTGAGTTGAAGGTCTAACAGAAACATTTCTTGTAACTAATAATTGTTTTCATAATCATAAAATCATGAAAAAAAAATTGGGGCTTGGACAGTGTGAAAGTGTCATATTTCCATTTTTCATTTGGAGAAAGCCAATGTTATATTCAAGCTGAATGTCAGTCACATCTGTTGGTCTTCTGTGAGGTTAATGTCATTCAGAAGTTTGTACACTGTAGTTCACATATTTATGAGTGGATCTGGCAAAATCAGGCTTAAGGTGAAAGACCAAATTCCTGAAAAAAAAACCTCCAAATGGGAAAAACTGTTCTATGAAACTTGCTGATGATTTGCTTATAAAATGAAAGATTAACCATTTTTCTGCATTCCATTAAAATATTTTGCTTGAAATCATCTTTGAAATATTTTATTTTGATTTTTTAAAGAGGTATAAAAATTTCACCTCAAGCCCGGTTTCACCTGATCCAGTCTTGTATTGCGACTATGCCAACAAGTTGGCTATCTGATTTTTAAGAGTTTGGGAAAAAAGAAATAAAAACTGTTCTATCAAGTGAAATGCAATGAGTTTCTTTTGATGTCAGTTGTTTAACACATTATTGTCGGAGCAGATAAGCACATCTGTATTTTGTTTACAATAGTGTGCTGGGTTTGACTGCAAGAAGAATATAATGCAAGATCAGTGCAGTTTTGGCCTGAGTCTGGCTTTGGCCATAATATTAGCACAATGATGACATTGAGGGAAGGAGTTAAAGATTATGATTATGTTTGAGATACATAACCAATTGAAAAATAGCTCTGTGTCAATATTAGGAGAATAAAAATACCAATTTTCTAAATCCTGGTACTAATTAACCCTCCTGCTGCCACAGGTCTGATATATCAGCCCATCATATGTTACGGAAAACTGCTGTTTCATGCTAGAACTGCTGCGAAGCCGATAAGGCAGGTTTCACGCTTGTGGCCATAATAGGTCACCTGAAGTTTGCGCTGCCACAGAATGGACATAAGTGTGACAAAATGTTGTTCTGGGCTGTTTTTGGTTTGTGTTGGTTCCAAATAAACATGCCAACCATTTTAAGTTGCCGTTGTCCGAGTTACTGATTTTATTTTATTTTTTTGAGGAGATCGTTCGTGACTTTTCGGATGCATACAACATCCCAGTTTTATGGTATCCCAAAGAAAAGTCAAATATCTTATTGAAAATCGTTTGCAACCTCCCAGAAATCGGTTCTTTTGCAAGAAAAATGCCGGGAAAAAAAGAAAATCTTATACTGTTGTCAAACAGATGGTTGTAATGGAAATCTGCCTTTGTTTACTTCCTGTCTAGTGGGGGCAATTGGTTGATCCGAACTTTCACTTCTGTAAATTTGCTACGGAATTAGTTGTTTTTTGCAGTTCAGACCTAATTTTTACCTGGACATTGAAAAAAAGCACGATTTTGCGTTGCGTAAACAAATTGGTCGGTTTTACAAGAAAATTTTAGTATTTTTGGTCTGAAGAATTCACGCGACCCGCTATTTTTCCGACACATAGTACCGTACGATTTCATGTTTCGGCATTTTGTTGCTCTCGACTGCAGACGGCCAGCACATCGTTTGTGCTCTGAGAAAACACTTCGCACCACAACATTTTGAATCCTCAGTTTGGATTCGATAGCTGTTGGGTAAGTTTGCATTTATAGTTATCATAAATCTGTGTATCCGATACTGATCGCATTGTCCCGATCGCTCTAGATGTAGTCAGCATCAGGTTTACCCGCAAGCTCGTCCGTGCCTATAGTTCATACGGACATAATCTGTCATGATAAAATCGGAAATTCCCCAGTTTGCAGGTCTTAGTTTGTGAATGATCTTCATATTAGAATGAGTTTAGGTTTTATTTATGCCGACTATTTATGTTCTTACTGTTATTATTAGTTTTAGCTATGTACATAAGATGCAGATCTAGGTTTTGAGATTACCTTTTTGTTTTTTGTGCTTTTTGAAATTGAAAACAAATTAATAAAATCTGATTTTGGATACTGGAGCCACCAGATTCTTTTTCTTTTTTTTTCTTAGAGAAAAATGTAGATCTAGATTAAATCTAGATATAAGGGCAAGAGCACGCTTGCCGACATCACTCTCATGTCTGTAACGAAAGTACAGCGTATATTATTTGGTTCAGAGCATGGCAAAGGGGTTGCAGATGGGGAATCCCACGTCCTCGGCCAGGCCATGGACAGAGCTGTTAAAGCCAAATACAAAACTTGGCAAAACAAAGAACAAGTTATATTTTGCAACCCCCTTGTAAGGAACAAGTGCAACATAAAAACACAACACAAAAAGACCATTAAACAAACAAACCATACTAGAAATTCAAAAGGAATTAAAATGGGAGAAAATTCAAGTTTTCCGATTATATCAAATCCTTCGCCAGGTCAAACAAGAAACAATTGAAACAAAAAAAAACAAAATTGAAAAAACCCGAAAATGAATTAAGACAGCTTTCAGATGGGGTGGCTTTGGTTACTTACTACCACTTTTATCATTTCAGGAACAAGGAAAATTCATCAAATACAGAGTGTCAGCAACTACATCATAAAGTCCAGATCCTTAGCATGGTTCTATTATGCTTGCAGGTGTGAAAACTTCACATTGTCTATGAACAAGGCCCATGTAGGTGACTTTGCTGTGCACTAACTGAAGCAAATGTAAGTTGTTGGCATTACCGTTTAAAATTTATAAATTTAACTTGGCAGCTTAATACACAACTTCAGTACTTGAACCACTATTATTTTATGCAAGGTGACTAACTGTCTTTCTCTCTGTAAGAATTCTGAACATTGTCATAAACCTTCACGGGGTTTTCATCATAAGCCATTTTTCTCAGAAACAAGTTTGGCCCTCCTAGGAAAGTTCAAGCTACGGATTCTCCAGTTCAAGCTTATCCCCAAACTTCTATGGCCACTGCTAGTCTATGAGATTCCACCCTCAACTGTGGAGGGGCTAAAGGCAAAGATAAATCGCTACACAAGAAAATGGCTCGGACTCCCTCCATGCTTAACCGACGACGCACTTGCATGCAAACAAGCAAAGCTAGTACATGTACAACCACTTAAATCCCTGAATGAGGAATACAAAGTAGGTTTCATCTAATGTTCAAGAGTTCACAAGATGAAGCGGTAAGAAACACAGAACCTGAACTGAAAACAGATCGAAAGTGGAAAGTGAGAGGCAGTCGCAGTAGCAGAACACTCCCTGCAGATAAAGGAAATTATCGGAACCACTCAGTCGTATAGAAGAGGCGAACATTCATATCCGCCGGTGTCTACAGCACGACCCAAAGAAAAGCGAGACATGGTACTTCAAGAGATCAGATGCGAGGAAGACGAGAAAAGAGTTCGGAAAGCAGTGCAACAAAGAGGGCAAGGTCAGGGGACAAACTGAGAGAGCGCTTTGCAAAGAGCATATTCATGGAACGACATCTGGCACATGGCGCCTATGAAGCTGGCGTTCAGTATTCGCACTGCATGCGATGTCCTTCCCACAAAGACAAACCTCACTCAATGGAGCAAAGAGACCAGCAATGAATGTCTGCTGTGCAGAGGGAAACAGACATTGCAACACATTCTGTCTGAGTACAAGGTCGCATTAGCTTGTGGAAGATACACCTGGCGACATAATCATGTCCTTGAAATTCTGGCAACGACCATTGCATCAGAAGTAGAAAAGGCAAAGAAGAAGTCTAACAAACCCAAAACAAAGACATTCATCCAGGCATCCGTCAATACCCGCACCAACATACATTCCCCTGCACCCGGGTTACTAGACGAAGCCAGTGACAGGAAAGTGGCAGCAGACTTGGAAGGATGGAATGACTATCCGGAGCTGGTAAGGACCTCGATATGAGACCAGACATTGTACTAAGCTCAAACGAAGCTCAGACATACGTCCTAATCAAGCTAACGGTCCCGTATGAAACAAACATTGAGGAGCAGCGTGAATACAAAGTGGCCAAATACCAGAATCTCCTGAGGGATGTAAGGAATGCTGGAATGAAGTCAGGCATATTCGCCGTGGAAGTAGGAGCAAGGGGATTTGTCGTTTCAACAATGTACTCTCGTCTGGAGAAACTCAATCGAGGTGGCAGGAAAATTAGAAGTGCCCTTAAGGAAATAGCAACAACAGCGGAAAATGCTTCCTGCTGGATTTGGTGTAAAAGAAATGAGCACTAAATTCATATAGTCTAAAATTGTACCATGTAACCAGTGGCACTTTTGGCAAAATGGATGAGACACCTGCACAGAAAAAAAGAAACCAGAAAATCCAAAGAGGACCTGGCGGCGAGAAAAAAAAAAAGGTGAGTGACGAAGGCCGAGAGTCGTGAACTCTGTGCGGCCGGGGTTCTAGAAGATGTCAGGAAGTTAAAGGCCGAAACATCTAATGAAAGAATCCACTCTTCATCTGAAGAGTGTCATCTGCCTCGCTCCACTTGAGGAGTTTCTTACCACTCTTATTTTTCAAGCAATGCTTAATTACGTTTATTCACTTTGTGCAATCCTAGCCTTTCATTTGTTAGAGAAAAACAGACTGTCTTACAATGCTTTCATCAGGTACATTTACAGTCTGTGATTTGAAATTGTAACTATATTATTGTATTTATAATAATAACAATAATAATAATGATAATAACAACTTACTATTTCGTGATATTTTTTAGTTTAAGACGTTGTCTTCAACAGGACGTTGAGGGCTGACTGCAAAGGAGGAGAGCAACCTCAGCCAAACAAATATGAGAGAGATCTGGAAATACCTCAAGAAATTAGCGTACTCTGATATCAATCCTGTGAATGGATAATGTGTTTTAAACTGATTTCAAATAGTTGCTATTTAAAAATATTCTTCATGCCCTTCATACCCTGCATGCATCATACCTGTAATGACTATGAGTGTAAGCATAATATGAATTAAAATTTACATGGTGATAGGGAGATAAATTGATGTTGCAATACATTAAAAGCATTGTGCTCCTAATTTGAATACTTTTTTCTGTAAAATGTTCATCCATTAAAATGTATTAATGTGAACTGCTTAATTAACATTTATTCAGTTTTAAAGGTTCAGCTCCAATAAAATGATACTGGTAACTAACTTCCTCATAAGTATTTGATGTGTTGGCTTGTATGCGTTATATTCAACATTAAAAACCTATTTTCTGAGAGAATTTTTTAATCTTTTCTATCTTTTTCCTCCTGCATAAGCATGTCCTGGTCTAGTTGTTATGTTCCTATGTGTTGCTGGTGCATTTATATGTGTTACCAGAGGGTTTTCTGTTCACTCTACAAATTCTAAATTTCCAAGGGCAGGTAACTTCAGTGCAATATTATGAAATATAGGTGAGTCTCAAGCTCAATTAATTATCATCTTTGGGATCTGCAAATGATTCCCTTGCAACAGGTATATAATACTCCATCATTGATTTTACATTATTTTTCAACATTTTTGGGATAAATGCAGACCACAAGCGTGAAACCTGCCATATGTCAGCTGACATTGTTCCAGCATGTTTTGCATTCCTAATTTTATATTACTTCCTGCTGTTTTCTACACAATAATCCTTTTTTCTGGTAGTCTAAAGGAAGGAGGGAGGTTTGGGCTTGGACAGCAAAAGGATTATATGGCATTCCATTCTATAATCAGGGAATGTGTATGGTTATGTATTAAAATACTGAAAATGGTAAGCTGATAAGATGTAGTGTTTTTGAAGTGATTTTTCAGAGGATGATACATTGGCAGGTAAAAAACCATAAGTTCTCATAGAAAACCATTGGATAGGCAGCTGGAGGGCACATCTGGCTTTGGATCAGTTATGGATTTTGTCAGTTCAAGCTGTCTTTTCGTCCCATCTTCCTCAGCCCACAGAATTTTATTGATATTATGTCAATCACTTTATATTTGTGCATGGTACAAAATCTGCAGGAGCAAAGCCTATCTCTTTGGTGAGAGTGGGGAATCCAAATTCTGTCCACCAAGATCTTATAAAGTTTACCCTGGAGGAGCTGGTGAAAGAAACAAAAATAAAAGGTAACACATTGTGACATCATTGTGAATTGACAACCAATGCTTTAAATACTATGTACTTACTTTCCAGCCTTTTTCTTGCCTTTTCCAAATAGCATTTCAGCAAGGGAATTCCTTTTTTCTCTATTAAATTGCATTGTGTTCTATTTCTTCAATTTCTATTTGTTTTGGACTTTGTTGTGTACGTTATAATCACTTTATTTTTATTGTTTGTTTCTGCCTGGCACTCTGCAGCGTACAGTTGTTGTTGTTTTTTTTGTCTGTTTGTTCTTGTGTTTTTTGCTACGTTTTAATTTTGCTTCAAGCTCTACTGCGGCCTCACAGATTTTGATATAGTTTTATTATCACAGTTTTGTCAGTTGCATGTGAACTTTTGTATCTGTAGTTCCATCAGGTCACTGGGTTTCCCAGTAGATTGCCTACTATTTCCATATTTCTGTAAATGCTGCTTTAAGTGCATCATCACATTATTATTGTCAGAAGTCCAGTAGCACTTATTGACGATGTCTGATGGTAAACATGTAACATGTAATTAAAATATGCTGTATTTTACAGGGGGGGGGGGGGGGAATGATTACATTTAGTGATCCTTATCACAGGGTTCCCTGAAGAATCCCTGGAATTTAAAGATTTGAGAAAAAAGGCCTGGAAATAGCAGATTATCTCCAGGAATGTCCTGAAAATAGCAGATTATCTCCAGGAATGTCCTGAAAATAGTAGATTAGCCCCATGATTCTGCCATGCAAAGGCAGAGCAACGTTTCTGCTCATGTCATACTTTTGAGAAAAATATGAAAAATGTGTGTTGCATAACTATATGAATGCTTCTTAATTTGCCACACTAGAAACTACTATTTTGATAGCAAATGCGTCTATCTGCCTTTGACGTAAAAAAATTGAATGTGAGACAAGTTCATAGAGACTATAAAGGAGAAAAAGGCCATGCTGTCACTTACGTCACTTTGCCTTTGGATGGCAGAAATGTCCTGGTAATAGTAGATTATCCCCAGAATTGTCCTGGAAATAGTAGATTATCCCCAGAATTGTCCTCAAATCCTCTTATTCTTAAGTCTGAACCAAAATAGATTACAGAGATTTCTCTATATCCGTACTCTTAATTTAAATAGCCCTGGAATGTAATATTTTAGCCCCGAAAAAAAATACATTCTCAAAAAGGTGCAGGAACCTTGTTATCAAACCTGATGAAACTCTGATCACAAAATGACCAGCTGACTTCATCAGACATTAATAGAGCATATGTGGACGGTATTTGCCCATAATTTTTACTCAGATTTGTAAGTTACAAAGATTCTGTCATACATCAACAATATGCAATCTCAAATTCATATAATTTTGCCATACTTTGTTTGTATCAATGCCAGATGCTGCCCCAGAGAGTGTAAAGAAAGAATTAAACTCACACAGAGTCGAGATGTCAAATTTACAAAAGCTGCTGTCGGATCGGAACTTAGATCGAGCACAGGTAGTCATTATCTGTATATTGCCAAGACCTTAAGCTCCTGGCACTTTAAACTCATTAAATCTAATAACAGGTCAGCTTTAATCAGGGATTTAAGTGCTGAATCTGATCAGTTTTCCAATTTTTGGGCCTTCGTTTTATACTAAGTATTCCAATTATCTTTCTATCCAGTAGGTTTATGTGTTTCTCTACAACCATGTTTAGCAGCAGTTGTATTTAGGGGTAGTTTCTGTCCAAGATTTTCCTAGTTTTTACTTGAAGGCCACTTACATCCTTGTTTCATGAACTGCAGCACAGACAAAGTTTCAGAGATAAAGTATTTTGGCTGGCAAAATCGGGATCATGTGATTGTATATGGTAATATCTCAGGCCCCTTTCCTATGGAAACATTGAAAAAGCAATTGAATTTTCTACCTAAACTTGATTGCTGCTTTAGCTGTAAACTTTGTTAATGCAAGAGTACTTAGACGAATATTGTAATTGGGCATTAAGCCATCATCTGTAAATATTTAATCTCATATGGGCTGCAGGTTAATAAAATGTGAGAAATATTTCAGAATGTGACTTTTATCTCAAGAGTTTATGAATTTTAGGTTAAGCATTCTTAATGTTTCAGAGAGTTGTGAAGGAAGGAAAGTTAAAGGACCTGCAAAAGCAGATAGAAAAGCTGAAAAGAGAGATTGAACCGAAAAAGGTTGGTATATTGGGCTGTTTTATCTTTAGTGTCCAAACAGAAACTGAAGTGTTTTTATCAGCAATGTACATGTATACAGCTTGGGTATTCCTGACATGCAAGGTGGTTCTTATTGCAGTGGTCATGTAATTAGCAGATCTGCTTTTCTCATGCAGTCTCGCTTTATTCATTAAATGTGAGCGAGCCTCACAAACCTCAACAGAAGTCGCATTTTTCAGTTTAGAGTTACGAATATCACCGTAAAGTATGAAATCTCATCTTTAATTTGGTGTAAAAATTATTGCAGTGCTCCTTTTCATCGCAAAGTAATGGCTTTTTGAAGACACCTACCCCCTGGTCAAAAACGGAAGTAACTTCTGAGAAAATGGCCATTAAAGATGGCGGAGTGATTTTCACTTTCGGCGAGATGGTTGGCCTTACTATCTCCCTAGCATCAGGTACTTGTAATTAGCCTACGGCTTGTGAAATTTTGCATGTCTATGTCAATATAAATGATAAATGCCGTGTGAAAAGTTTGTGACAATAGGTTTATTGATTTTGAAGTTATCGGGAGTTCAATGAACCCTGTTACTGAAGTGATATTCGATGACAAAGGCAAAATTAAAGGCATTAAAAGCAATATTTAGAAGCTGCTTTGAGACCTAATATTTTTACAGAATGCAGAAAAATAGTTGAATTTCAAGTATCGACCAAAATCTAAAAACCGTCCAAAAATCGCATATTTGTGTTTCATCGCGATTTTCTCCGTTTGGTCCAGTGCGACTTCCGTTGAGGTTTGTGGGGCTCGCTCACAAATAATACTTCTAGTCATGGGAGAGGCACACGCACTGTCTCTCTGTTTTCCTGCAGCCTATTACAGATTTGTCATTTTTATGAGTGGTGTCCAGCTTTGCAAATCTGTTCGTTATTAATATTTGAAAGATAAACCTGCAGATACAATCATATTACCATGTACAGTACATGTAGCAAGTTCAGTTCAACCAAAACTGTCACAGACAGCACCTGTCCATTACTCACAATTTACAGTACTATGTTTAACCCTTTGTGGATGTTACCCATCCAGAAAGACGGGGGTTCATAGGACAAAGGACAAAAATGATAATGCGTTTACAACAGCCGGGAGATTCGCCACTGATATGTACAAATCTGTAGATTTTATGAAACAAGCATTCCATATGGCTACAAGACCATAACACAACTAATCAGAACTGCTTTCTCAATGGGCTGATAATCGGCCCGTTCGTCTTTTTCACTATAATACAGTCGATCCAATGATCGACCCCATCATGTTTCATTGTAAAATAATTGGGCCGATCATTGGTCCCATCGTCTTCCAAGGGTTAAAGTTCTGATATTTTATTTTCACAGTGTTCTGCCTATGAGCAGTACAGAATTGAATGCCAGATAATAGACAGTGCTCATGTTATCTGTGGAACACTGAGCAGCTTTGGACACGATGGGATAAGGGAGATTCTGCTGCGAAAGAAAGATAAACCCAGACAGCCATTCACCTGTCTAATTATTGATGAGGTATGAACTTTTGAAAATAGTTATGATAGTCTTGCAGTGTCTAAAGGTTACCTTAGGTTTCCTAGTCTATAACGGGTTTACTGTGAGATTTTGTCATTTGACAGAAGTTTTAATATCTTCAAATTCGCATTCCCTGCAGAAATGTATCCATGATGTTTTACTTTTTTTTGTTCAGGTTCTTCGAGATTCAGTGATGTAAATTATGCCTGTGGGGGGCCAATTATAGCAACGCTGCTCCTCGTGTTTTGTTTATTCTGTTTCTGCAACTATCTTTTTTTTTTTCCACACTAGTTTCACGTTTCGCTTCTTTATCTATCCTGTCACCCCATACTAACCAACAAAGTGGTATCGTACGATTACATTTATTACAATGCAACTGTTCGTAACTATTCATCATACTCATGTAATAATACTGACAGTCTGAAGTTCGAACTGGGAAAAATCTTAGGGAAACTTTGACTTTGATGCTGGTTGTTGTCTGCATGTGAAATGGGGCAATCTGCGTATTTGAGAAACCGTTCTATGTCTGAAATAACGAATGTAATACTAGGGCATGCTGCATAAGGGCGTCTATCAGTAGGTTTTTCATCAGGGAAAACTGGGAGAAAATGACTGACTTTTTTGTTGGTCGTTGTCTTTGTTCGATGTGGTAATTAGAGAGATATTGTGTTGCTTTGATTAAACCGGTTTTCAGTACATGTGTACTCTACGAACTGGAAATCAAATCTCGTGCGAAAAGTGTGCTAAGAAAACTAACACCATAGTACACGGAACCTTTACATAGTGGAGGAGGGAGATGCCATGATACATATGGTTAGTACAATAAGTGCCTAGCTTAAAAAATAATTGTTTCACCTGAATGGCCAGACTTAGGGACAAGAAAAAAATGCAGAGCTCCTGGGAAAAAATTAACACATGTATTAAGCGGCATGTAAATGCAGAAAATTCTTCATTATGGCCTTCTATTTAACAATAGAACTTATTGCATCTCATCACAGGTACTTTATCCAAATATCATATGGGTCACATGTGATTTATTCACCAGTATTGTTGTTATTGCGTCCTAAAGTAAACACGATACACATGTTCAAAAGGAACGGATTGATCCGACCGCCGAGGTTATCGGCTGGCTGGCCACTGGCTCTTCCCGCACAGGGCGTTACGTGGACGAGTTCACTCAACGCTGGATGAAGGTTAAAATAGATGACTGTATTAATCACTATGACACAGCATGAAAATTGTGATGATGAAGTGCATCTCTGTCAATGATTTTGAGGGGCATTTGCCATATTGCTGTCTGTGACATTTTGCCGATTTTCAGGTCGGTGTCATGAAAATGGTTCTCTCTCACTCCTAATTTTGTTATGTATAAGTGTCATTCCAATCAGTTAAAAGCTTTTAGAGATGTATGTTTATGACATGTTTTATGTGTTTTAGCCCTTCTGCTGACCAAACTTCAATCCTTATGTTCTCAAAAAGGCAAAAATGCACGTACAACAATATAGCAAATGCCTGACGATTTCCTTGTTGTGACATAAAAGCGAGTAATTTTGTTTTTTAGTGTGTGCTTATTTCTCTTAACGGAGATGAAGTGCCTGACCAGCTTCCTTGTGAACTTTGATCTATTCAATAGGCAACCCAAGCCATAGAAGTGGATTGTCTGATTCCTCTCCAGTACAAGATGACCAAACTGATCCTGGTAGGGGACCAAGAACAACTACCTGCCACAGTTTTGTCTCAGGTAAAGCCCACAGAAGTTTACTCACTGTATCATCACAGTTCCCTTAGACCAGTGCCTCTCAAGGTGGGGCACATGCCCACCGGTCCTGGCAATATATTGGTGTTGCAGGGGACTTCAGCTCCCCAGCAAGTGAAACCTTGCCGAGGTTGGGGGGGGCTCGCCTGTCTCAGTGACCCTGAGAGCTATACTGGTGGGAGTTTTGTCTCCTGGTAGGACCACCCAAGCCAGACAGATCAAAGGGTAGAGACCAGACGAATAGCACTCCTGGTCCTCCAGGTTGGGGGTTTGAGTTGGGCTAACAACCCGATCCTGTAAAAACTAGAATGGTACAGAAACTGCAACAGCCATATCTGAAAAAGAAAAGCGGAAAGTTGGTCGACCAAAAACAGATTTGGCGCAGGAGTGTCGATGCTGAGGCGAAGGCAGCCGGAATGATGCGGACTGAGCTGGGGAGGACCTGCCAGAACTGCGTGTGTTGGATGAGTGTTGTTGCGACCCTATGTTCCTCAAGGAATCAAGAGGCTTAAAGAAAAAGAAGATGGGACTGCAGAATGGGGCTTAGGGATTTTTCATAGAAATCTTAATTTCATGTGTATTTCAACTTATCCGTATAGATAAACTGTTAATGTCATGTAGGTATTTTCCTTATTAAGCTGGCTTGAATTTAAAACATCAGACATGGTGGGGCGCATGTTTTTTTGGAAAATTGAAGTGGGGTGTTAAGCAGAAAAGGTTGAGAAACACTGCCTTAAACTGTAGTCACTCTAAAATTTGAAAAATCAATTTTCATATATGTTCAACTACATTCAAAGCCACACTGCATGATCTTGGTTCTAGACTCCAAGGCTGATAACTAATCGAAAGGCGAACTTTCAAAAAGTCATGTCACTAGACCAGTAGTGCTAAATAAAACTTTTTTTTTTGTTTCTCACAAAAGTAGTCAAACCAATTACCACAGTTCTGGAAATGGTGACGGTATCATCTCATTTACTGAAAGCTGGCAAACAACTGGTCTGAAACGTTTACATTGTGGTCATGAAGCCTGTTTTTGTGCATGTCCAGTGTTTTGTCAGTTTGTGAATTAGTTCAAGTTCCTTATGAACAATTTGAATTCAGAAAAGAAACAGTTGTGTACAGATTCTGAACATTTGCTGTGTGAAATTTACAATCATGATATATAATATGAAAACAAATGGATGACATTGATTCCCAGTCCCTAAGATGTTTCTCCACTGTATCAAAAACCATCAGTAGAAAAGTGAAATGTGTAGGCTGTTATAAACACTTTTACATTTGTAATGTTAATTTTCAGTGGTATACAGAAACAAAATATTTTGATGTTCAGGTCATTTGAAGTGATGATCACCATGCAACATCTTTGATAAATCGATTTTCAAATGTGTTTTGTAGTTTTATCATGCTTTCACTCACTACTGTGGGTGTAGAGATGTGAGAAAAAAATTAGTTGAGACATTTAAATTTTCCTAATAACTTTTGGAGAGGTAAAAAGTGCAGTTTTTTTGCACATGCAGACATTGATTTCACTGTCAGAACTGGCTCTTGACAATCATTTTCATTATCATGGTAATCTAAATCAAAGAAGTTGAAAAAAGTGAGAGGTTTTATACCGATTCCCAAAAGCCCACTCAGCTCTTGTCTGTCTAGCGAACAAACACTTGTCAGGAAGGTGATTATGCTCAACAAAAACCAGAGCCACTGTGTTTGAAACCAACCATTTGCTTTATATAAGTCTTGAAAACCAGATTGTAACTGCACTTCTTTCATTTCTAAGATACTGTCATGATGCTCAACAATTCAGCAAGAAAGCATATGGCAGTGTTGGACTGGTCTTTATAGAGACTGTTTAGTACGCATTAATACACTCTTAAACTTGAATTTTGTGTAAAACTAAGGTTTATGGAAGCATTCTAACTTTTTTAATGCAGACAGCCAGTGAGAAGTTGCTGAACAGATCCTTGTTTGAAAGACTCTGCTTGCGTTTCCGAGAGTTCCACCAACAAGATCAGTCCCAGGTCCCACCAGTCATGATGCTAACCCGGCAGTACCGCATGCATGAAGAAATTTTGTCATTGCCAAACTCATTCTTCTATGACAAGAAATTGGTCACTGATCAGTGAGTACAACAGTGTATAGGTAGAATGCGCATATCCACCATCTTTAGTGTCTGGACCCGAACATCACCATGGTGATTGTGGCATTGATTTTGATTCATTGGCTGATTTGCACAGCGACTGTGTGCGAGCCATGGGAGGCGCCACAAACCAACCGGCGGTGAGCTAAAAATAGGTTGATACAGTAAACAATGGCACGTGTGTAAATATTCAATGGGAGACGTTCGATCAATTCTTTCACTTCCTTTCTCTTATTTACACAGATGATAGGGAATCTGACCAGCTTGGGACCCATCCTTTCCAGCCCTGTCATAACAGTCAACTACAATGCAACTAGCAGACATTTTAACGGCCTAGACATATCTTGAAGTTACACTAATTAGCTATCTACTGGCCATCTTTAATGTCAGAAGATCAAAACAAAAACACCCCGTGACGTCATGCGCATTCTACCTACAGAAGCTCATTTTGCTTATTAGTCCAAAATTATTATATTGTACGCTTGCACTGTGCACCTTGAGGTTGTCAGGCAACCAGACCTTGTTAGTGGTGCCAAGTGTGCTCCCAAAGGGCTCTTCTCATTTTGAATCCTCAGTGTGGAATGCCCTACCTCAGAGAGTTAGAGAAGATGACAATTTGAACTTTTTAAAATCAGAAAAAATAATTTAGCTTTTTGACTGAAACTGTACTTTAAATTTGTTTCATGTAATTGTATTTATAGTGAGTTGTCTTTCACTAAGATGAAGTTATTTTGAAATTGTCAAGTGCTCAGAGCTATTTTAAATGTGAGGCATGAGCTGCATAAGTGTGCACCATTTTCATTATTATTACGATTACTGTTATAATCAGATGTGATGGGAGAATGAGTTTTCAGTAAATTTTTATATTTGAGCAGTGGAAGATTGTTTCAGAGTGACCGTATTGTGTCATGTGGCCTATCCGGGTTTTGCGTGGTGAGTGAAGTTTGGGGAAAATTCTAGGGTTAGGTTTAGGGCTAGGATTAGGTTTAGCTAATTGGTCAGAAACTTTTTCATGGGCAACATGACAACAGTAAGTTTGTTTTGGCTATTGGCCACACAAGTTTGTAACAGAAATCAGACTTTGAGTTTTTTTTGGCTACATAGCCCAAATAACTCAATCCAAATTATATTTGCCAGCTTGACTCATATGAGTTTATAATTTATCAGTATCGGCCTAGACCGGCAGAAATGTCTTCCGCTATATGACAACACCGAAACCAAGTGATAGCCTAAACTCCCCAGAAAGAAGAAAACAAGCTGTCCTTTTCTGCCTACGCACACAACATATAGCTCTTAACGCCCACTTAAACAGAATTGACCCCCAGAAGGAACCCTATGCTCACTGTGCCCTCACCCCTACGAAACTGTATCGCACCTCCTTTTTGACTGCCCATCACTTCGTATTTATGAACTACACTGCTACCAACCAACCCAGACTTTGAAAACACTCTATACTGTGGAACAAACCAACTCAATCAAACCTACAAATTTTATGTCATGGCAACAAGTCGAAGGGCACAAGCCCAGAAGACTGCTGGATCGGAAAAGTAAAGTAAGTAAGTATCAATATCAGTCACATCTTGGGAAAAGAAATTGCTCAATTGAATTTTAGTAATTTGAATGTTGTAGCAAATTTTTATCTGCCACTCTTTTTATTGTGTACTGTCTTTGGGATTTGGCACTCATATGGTGTACTTCTCATTAACATGAAGCGGGGCATAACCCATATCTTATAACCTGGTTATCAATAATCATGTATAATGATTTCTTTGGTCATCAGATCTGTGCTAGAAAGAAACCAATCTGTGGCACCGTATTTGGTCTTTAACATACAGGAAAGCAGAGAGACCAGAGATGGAACATACAGGTTTGTTTTAACCAGTCACAGTAGATGACAGTTGATTGTGTCCGCTCAGATCTTATTTTAAAACAGTGTTTCTCTTAAAAATATAAACTTTGTAATGGAAAGTGTCCAGGAGCACCAGGTGTTTTTCCAAAGTGTTTGGACTGCAAATCCTTGTTAAAGAAAGCATTTTGCTTTACGTAGTGCTCAGTAAAGTGTTTTCATTGTCATATAATGATTTTAAAGCTGTTATTGTATCCTCATTTTCACAGTCCTCTGTCAGGGATCTAGTGAAAATACGAGTGGAAAATGATACTGTAAAATATAAGTTCATGTGAATGTGGCAGCAGAGTTATAGGGAAAATACTGTTGTTACAACTTTTGACTTAGTGAGATTTAGTCACTCAGTAGAAGATTTGTAGAATCTGCCGTCACCCTAATGTAATTGAATTAAATTTTTTTGTTTGACGTGTGCTTTATTTGTTTTTTGTTGTTGTTTTTTCTTTCTGAATTTCTCCTCGAGAGTGGGAAGAGGTCATTGAATTTGGATGCCGCGCATTTACCAACCTGGAATGGAAGTCATTACTTGTAGTTAATTTCATTAAAAAGAAAAAAGAATTTTTCTTTTCAAGGGCTTGATTTCAGAAGATCATAGGCGAAAAATAACACAGGACTTTAATTTACTTCAAATGGAACCAATGTCTAAACCACACACTGGCCGGGCTTCTAGAAGATGTCAGGAGGTTAAAGGCCAAAACATCCAATGAAAGAATCCACTCTTCCTCTGAAGATCGTCATCTGTCTCGCTTAACCTGAGGAGTTTCTTACCACTGTTGTTTTTTTATTTTTATTTTTTTTTTAAATCCCAGATCTGTATCAAATGAGGATGAAGCCTTCTGCACAGCTGAACTGTGTTCCCAAGTTGTCAGTGTGCTGAACAAGTCATTTGAGTCTCCTCACAAGAGAATTGGAGTCATTTGTCCTTATGTGGATCAGAAACGAGCCATTAGGTGGCAATTGAGAAATAGGTAAAGTATTTGCCTGAGTATTCACAGAATATTAGTCATCATGTTACATCAAAACTTTCATTACCAGCATATTTTCATTCCCTTATCCTCGAAAGATATTGAGTTATAGCAAGTGAACTGGATGACTTTCACTTGTTTCTGAAAAATCCTATTAGTCTGAGCAAGAGATAGGTATAGAAAAGTTTTGAGACTACTTTAACCTTTTCCGTACGTCGCTATTTTCCCTGCGGGCCGTACGTCGTGGTAAATTTTGTTACCACACTGTCCCATATAGAGAAAAATGCAGGTTATGCCTATGCGTACGTCCTGGGAACAATTGTTACCATACTGAGATAAGTGTAGAATAACACGCTTTCAGTCGGTCTGTCCCTCGTGATCACAAATACTATCCAATGCAGCTTCCATGAGGACTCGGGGGACCACTTTTTGTCAAAAGACAACGTTATGTGGAATGTTTATTCTCTAAATTTATATTATGATAATGTGCATCACCGTGATTCTTAGCCAGGGCACTAGAATAAGATACTCGCCTATAGTTTTCTTTCAGTTTCTACCTGAATGGAAACGAGGTGTGTGATTGTAGTATGTAATTACAAAAAGATGATTATACTCCCGTGAATTTCAAACGATTTTCCGTAATGCCCCCCACCCCACCTTCACCTGCAACAATCAGATAAGTTTTATTATCTAAGGCAGCTTTCTGCCAGTACAGGAAAAGCCTCGGAGATGCTTATTTTTTCAATACATTATATATACTATCTTATTATACCCTCCCCTCATCCTGTCCTAATTGTTTTTAATTTTTTTGTTGTAACAAATTGCTAAGTATTGTATTATTTAGTTCGAAATTATGTTGTGGGATGAGACCTATCGTTGTCATTTGCTCATGAGCACAGCACAGTATTAAAGCCACATTATTTTTTTTCACCTCTAGTTACGTGCTGCAACAATGAGTCAAGGTCAGTTGAACGACACTATTACGGTGTCGTCCAAAAAGTAAAGTCTGAGAAAACACAGTATAACCATAATGCGGTAAACAGTCTTTTGAGGACAAGGACTGACATACTGTGGGTCCAATATTTCTATAACAGTTAACACTGCCTCATCAAACCCTACCACACTGGAAGACAAGGCGAGAGCGACAATGAGAAGGATAAGAACATGAATCAATGTCAGTTTGTCATATTCCGATCCGCATATAAATAAATTGAACAAAATGAACTTCAAAGGCGGTGAAGGGGCTGTGTGGTGGGGGAAAGAGTCAAATGATTAAATCGAAGTGCAATGATTCCCAGAAATGCAAGCGTTTCTGATTTGGGTGCTGACGATTACAAGGGATATTTCGGGAACAAATAGGCTTACATAAAAATTAAAATAATGAGCAGTAAATAACATCCCTGTTGTTGTCCACGCGTTGGGCGTTCAACCCTTGAGCTATGGCTGAGGAAACTGTTCTTCAGGCTTTTCAGAATTGAGTAGGAAACATGACAAAATGTTTGACGCGAGGACCATTGGAATGACTTGCCCTTTCCAATGACAGGCCTCAAAATGGGTGATAGTGAAAGAATTTCCTGATTTCTTCACCATGTAATCTTCAGCTCAACAGCCTCACATGCGTGTTACATGTTGTTCCTTCGCAGATTGAATAGCACTGGCTGAAGCTCTTTCATGACCATCTTGTCAGCACTGCATATTTTCTTCACTATGTGCCACTCACTGTCCTACTCGCCAGTTAATACTTGTGCATTTAGTATGCTTCACATTCAAGTCAGTTCTTCAACACTCACATGGTCGTGCGGGCGAAAGCTGCACTCAGTACCGACAGCGCTCCATAAATAGCTTCAGCCATAATTTTCTAACTGTTCCCTCAAAACCTTGGAAAAGACAGGATTTACATACGGTGTTTTATCAAACAATAGGCCTACATTTCCGTCGGAACAGAAATGAAAACTTCAAGTTCATACGTGGTCGATTTCGATTACCTTGTATTTAAAGAGGGGGAAATAATACATAAAATGAAGAGATTTGCATATTTTGTTACATAAAGTTTATGTAACAAAATATTTATTAAAGGGGCCATAAAATTAAACAATACAAATGAGAAATAATCATCTGTTCACATTACAGACATTTCTATAGGTACTGTCCATATAAAACTAAGTCCCAAATCAAAAACTAAACACAGCAGCATTACCAGAATGTTGCCCAGTCGATATTGAGGATGGTCCTGGAAATCGCCCATAAAGATGACTCGCTTTTCTTTTTTTTCACAACAAAGAATGAGAGGCTCCGATGCTTTGTTCTCATCGCCCCATTATTACACATACCATTGAAATTTGATCTCCTCAAAAACCATTATTGCTTGCGTTTCATGAGGGGTTTTGGTGGGTGGGACAGTGGGGTCATGTCTCCAACTTGTGTCCCCCATGTATAATGTTAAGACAGCTGATGGCGACGACTTGATTGTTTCACTCTTTACAGTATCTGTCGCATGGGAACATTTTTTACCACGACGTACGGACACGTTGGATTTAGTAAATCTCTTCTTTGTTAGTCTGGTAATTTTTGTTCCTACGCCGTACGGTAAGGGGTGCTGAAAAGTAAGCGTAAATAAAACCCGCTAAAACAAACAAACATTCAATTTTATAGCATCAGGTGAATCCTCTGATGAAACTTGAAGAATACATGGAGTTTCAGTACCGTGCTGTCAATGGTATATTTTATATTGAATTTTAAAGAGGGCTGTGGGAACATTTCTTCTCACGACGTACGGAAAAGGTTAAAGATCACAAAAAACGTGCCCAAGGGAAAAGAGAAAAAAAAAAAGCAGATTCGTGCATTTAATTCTATTGTATGGCTGTTGATATCCCCATTAGCTTGTTAAAAAACACTTTAAGCGATTTATTTATTACTTTTGGGGGGATGTGACTAGTTTGCTGATAATGGATGGAAGAACAAGAATGTGTTAATGAGTATATAAACAATAACATGTGTGTCATATTTTGGTAGGGACAGGAATCTTGGTGATATTGAAGTGAATACAGTGGATGGTTTCCAGGGACAAGAGAGGGATGTGATTATCATGTCCTGTGTAAGAGCCCAGAGCAGCCCAGCTGGCATTGGGTAAGTTCATGTTCATTTATTAGAAACAGCATTATTGAAGACTGACATAACGGGGACTGAATACAACTTCAACCATAGACCTGTTTTCTACCAGATAGTCTGATCCCAAAGAAGTGGACTTCAGTGTTTGAAAACAGGCAGCGAGCATTGTAGGTGATCTTTTTTTGCTATTTGCCATTCTTAGCACTAGCGTTTCCTAATGTGGCATGCTTGCTGATGTGAGTTTTCCAAATAGATTGTTCTGACAGTGTGTGTGAGTAATGTTCTTTTTTATCTGGCAGTGTTGTGTGAGTAATGTAAGTGTGTTGTGTATGCTTTTGGGACCTCTGTGCCTTGATATTGAATTTAATGTAGTATTGTGAAGAAACTAGTTACTTCTATAGAGTGTTGCATTGATGATGTGAAAAACTGGATGGAATCTAACAAGCTAAAGATGAATGAAGATAAGACTGAAGTGATATTGTGTAACACAAAGAGAGGATGGAATCCGAGTGATGTGGAGAATATCTGCATTGGGAATGAGAACATATCTTTTTCAGAGAAGGCTAGAAATTTGGGGGTATATTTTGACTCAAAGCTTTCCATGCAATTCCATGTTCATAATTTGTGTAGAACCATCTATTGTGAGATGCGCAGAGTAGGTCAAATGTCATCTTTTCTAAGCGAAGACTCTGTTAGGGTCTTGATCTCATCGTTTATATTTTCTGGCTTAGATTACTGCAATTCCCTTCTTGCGAACTTACCCAATGAAACTTTAAACAGACTGCAACGATTTCAAAACCAAGCTGCTAGAATTGTCTTAAAGAAGAAAAAGAGTGAACACATTACCCCCATGCTTATTAAACTGCACTGGTTACCAGTTAAGTTGCGAATCCAGTACAAAATAGCAGTTCTGTGTTACAAGTGCATAAACAAAACTGCACCACCTTTCCACTCTGGTAGAGCCCTACTCACCACCTCGTTCTTTAAGATCAGGCGATCAGGGCCTTCTTAAGATTTTTAACTGCAAGTCAAAGAAACTAGGAGGCAGAGCATTTACACACTGTGCCCCGCACACCTGGAACTCACTGCCAAAATCATTGCAGGAAGCATCTACCGAGTCAAAATTCAAAACTGGTCTAAAAACCCACCTTTTTAAAAAACACTTTCAGTTGTGAAGTCTCATTCCCAATCTATTTATTTTCTCATTTCACTTTAATTTTGCTGTTTTATCGTTTAATTTCTGTCTTATAGTATGTTATGTGTGTGTATCTATGTATACAATGTTTGTATAGCAGAGAGAGAGGGTGAGAGAGAGAGTGAGAGAGAGAGAGTGAGTTGCAGATGGAGAGAACACGACTTTCTGTAGAGTGAGTTGCAGATGGAGAGAACACGACTTTCTGTAAAGCGCCTAGAGCAAACGGTTTGGATTGGGCGGCATATAAATGATCTTCATTATTATTATTATTATTATTATTGTTACTGATGCTGTGACAACAAATTTCCTGGCAACAGGATACTAAAGTTATATCTTATCTTATCTTTCTTAAGTGTCAGTAAATTGGCACAGAAATCTCTGTGTCATACAAAGTAATTTGTATATCAGCTTTGGCCATGGCTTGTTGAGTATTGGGAAGCTTAGGTCTGAAACACTTTGTCAGTTTCATGGCAAAAGGGTGAATAGATAACAACAGCTGTACAAAGAAAAGGCAAATTCTTAACTTATCTGTATGATGAAGGGGCAAATAGGTCAAATTTGTGATGCATCACGACGGTTCAGTCCACAAGGTACATTTTAGGTAAACTGAATTATTGATATCAAGTGAAAGAGAACTCTTTTCCCTTGGATTTGATGCTAGATTCATTGAATTCTGAACATTTTTAGACTGTAATAAGCAATTGAAGTTGATGACTATCATTTTTTTTAAAGATGTAAAGTTTTGAGAAAAGTTCGTTTGGCCAATTACTCAATAACTAGGCTTGTATTTTCCGGATCGAACCGTCGCGTTGCATCACATTTGAGATATTTACTCTTTTGTGGTTATCAAAAGTATATTGCGGGGGGCTTTACCCAATTCGAGCAATTTTGCTAAATCTCATTTAGATTTTGTGTTATATAGTATGACGAAAAGGCAAGAAACAGATGATGAGAGTGGCACAAAATTTTCAAAACTAAATTTCTCGCAACACTGGTTTGGTGGTTCACCCTGTCATCGTACAGAGAAGTGAAGCGTTCGCCTTTTCGTTGTACAGCTGTTGATATTCATTCGTCCCTCCATCATGAAACCGACAACTTGTTTAATGGAGGTTCTCTTCCTCTGAACGTCTGCAATCTTGCTGTCCTAAGGGTTTCAGTCGTTGTTGTTTTTTTGTTTTTTCTTTGACTTAGAGGTGAATTTCTGGTCCACTTTGAAATGCAGCTATTCAATATCATAATCCCAGCTGAAACAAAATCTGCCACTGTTTATTTTCAGATTTGTTGCAGACCGCAAACGAATGAATGTGGCTCTTACCAGAGCAAAGCATGCTTTGTATGTGATAGGACATTTTGATACATTGGTAAGATTACCAGTCCTTCCTATCCGGTTTTGCTCTTTTTGTTACATTTTGTTACAACTTTATTTCATTTATTTTATTGGGCAATTGTATCATATTGATGATGTAACTTTATTGTGTCTAGAATACAAATTTAGTTTGTTTGCTCTTGGTCAGGGCACCTTTTTTTTCCTGCATAGTGAAATAGCAAAATATTCACAGTGAGTCAAAATACATTAATTCGTTTATTGTGCTTTTTCCACATCGCCATTTTTGGCTTCATTTGTGATTGAAATACCTTGTTTGGAGTCCTTTTATCGTGGAAAGAAATTGGGATTTATTTGTTGTTTTTTTATCTTTCCATTTCGTACAGAGCACAGATGAGTTGTGGGGTGAGTTGTACAGAAATGCTCAGGACAGGAAGCTGTTAGTAAATGTTAGGCAAACAAGTGACTTCAGTAAAATTGCAGCAAAATGCATTCATCAAGTCCCTTACAGCCACCGATCAGCCAGTGCAAGAGGGCAGAGACCTTAATTCATCTGTGCAGTGTGGGCATGGCAGGATGATGAAAACCCAGGGATAAGCTGAGCCTTTTAGAAGTGGTGTTTATTTTTGGCATACTATTTTTTATGTAATGAGTCGACACAATGTTGTAGAGTCATGGCTAACATAACAGCTAACATTCCAATAAATATCTTGTGTATCCTGAATGAAAATTTGAGTTTAAAAAGAGGAACAAAAAGCAAGAAGAGAAAAGGCTTACTCCATTAATACTTTTTTTTTCTTGCAGTCTGCATCTGCACAGTTTATCACTGATTTCTCACAAATCATTACATCAGTTCATTGCAAAAAGTGATTATCTCCACTATCACAAATAGGGAGATTTTGCACTGAAGAGACGAAATCTTGTTTAAATTGAAACTTGTTGTATGAAATGATATACAAAGGAGCTAAGTGAACAAATTGGCCCTGTAGCAGGAATGTATAACATTGCTTTCACTTGTTAACCCTTTGTGTACCACCGACCACTATAGCGACCTACAAATTTAGCTGCCGGGTTTCACAACAGGCCGTTATAGCGGCCTGCAGTGACCCCCGGTGTTTTTCTTTTTCGTAGCGCAAGCGACAGGAACTTGTCATGTTTACTTCCGTTTCTAACGATAATAGAGTGGTTTCCCCTAATGAAAAGCCCAGATATGGAGCTCTCCTAGATCGGAGAGTATTTTTTTCTGAATTTATTTTGTCGTTTAGAGCAATGAACAGCCTGGGTCTAACACTCTGAACTATTTCAAGAATAAAAATCAGATAAATTTCAGAATTATACATGTCTCTAGTTTTGTTACATTAACAGTTTCTGTGTTCATTTTCCTCCATGAAAATATATACTTTGTGTGGTTTATTTCAAGAAACTTATTTTATGTCATTTTTTTCGTGAACAAGCCTACTATTTGGAACGTTTGCTCAGGGGGAGGGGTATTTTGAACGGCCAACATGGTCAGGTGGGTGGTACACAAAGGGTTAAGCTGGGGTAAGGTGATGGTATATTTCAAGAGGACCCAAGAAGAAGCTGATGGCTGGAAATTTGTATGTCTGTGCAGCATTACTTGTTGATCTTATTCGTTTGCATTTCTTTGTTACTATTGCAACCCTTTTGACTGAACTATGCAATGTTTTCAGTTTGTTGATTCAGTGAAAAAGATTATTCAGTTGCTTTACCTCATTCCACTCATTCATACCACACTATCAGAATTATTATTACAAATATGTGAAGTCGCAGCACAAAATCAGTAATGTGTTTACAGTCAGCCAGGCTGAGAAAATTTAGTAAAATCATATAGTTGGAGCAAAATATACCATTCAGTTAATATTCTGTGGTTTTTATAATATTTCATCATTCAGTTAATACTAAACAAAAGCAGACATTAACAATCAAGAAATCAAAAATCAGGATTTTGAGCTTCAGCCACCATTTTCCACAATTTTCTCAACTGTGGCGGCAGCAGCATAATACTGAATCTGTACTTTTGTAGCACATATTAACTTTATTGCTACCACGAGGGTATATGTTTTACTCTTCCATGTCTAGGGTTTTGGGGGACAAGCATGAAATCTATAAAAATTGGTATGTGGAGATTACAAAGACTTGAAACCCCCAACAAAAGTGTGTACATTTCTTCAAAGCAAGTTTCATTGATTTTGTTAGCCTAGCATGGAAAACTTACATGAGTCTGATCTTGATTAATCAGCCTAGGTAGAAATAAAATCAAAGCAGGTATCTGGCAATTGTATGGACCTATTAGCAGGCAATTAATGATTTGTGCCAAATAGGTAAATCGTAATCAGATTAGACTGGTGCACCTAACGAAGTGTCCAGTTAGTTTGGCTATTGATGCATGTCCACTATGTTGTAGTATGACGTTGTTGGTACAGAGCTGTTTAAGATTAGCCGGTTGAGTATATATTGTTTAAGAGGGATGTAAGTTTGCAAATGATTGTCAGGCTTCCTTTTTTTTCTTTTGGCCTTAGGCAGGAGAAGAGAAAAAGGAGAAGCTTTTTTTTTTAAAAAAAGGAGAAATCAAAATCATTGAGTATAATACAAATTAATATTAAGACTAGATTTGACCAGTCTTTTGACTAGTAATGAAGTATCACTTTAAACTGAGTATTGGAAGTATTTTTGTTCCAGTGTATTTTGATCTGGTTCACTTTAGCCATCTTATGCAACAATTACGGATACAGGAGGTTTCTGTTCCTGATTTTTCTACTTTCTGCTGAAAGGCTGCTCACCATATAATTATACATTTTAAAATGATTTTAAGAAAGATCAAGAATTGAAGTAATGCAAGAATTCATACATTTGATCCATTTGGATAACTCACACTGTTTAGATGGTGTTTGCGAGACTTGTATATTGAGAGTGTTATTCATACTGTAAACATTACTTTTTGTTATATCCTAAATGTAAATACTACTAATCTAGTGTCCATAAATCTTGTCTGCATTGGAACATCAGATTATATGTTATGGTGGTTGTTATGCCTCTGCTGGCTTTAACGCTAATGATGCAACACTGCAATGACATCAATTACATTTAAGACTCCTTATAATCTTCTTATCTGAAACATCAAATTGTACATGTACGCTCATCAATTTACTTCCTCATGGTCACAACTTTAAAGTCTCATTGTTATATCAACAAGGAGTTGCCTGGGGGCAAGGGAGATAATAAATGACAAAAATACGTATGACTTACAATTACAGTGGACCATCATGTTTAACGACACTGCTGATAACAAGAACTTTGCCTATAGCGAGAACATTTTAAATCCCCCCTTTTTCTACTACTATATAATTAAAATACTTGAATAATGGCAATCGATAATCACAACCTTTGCTATAGCGAGTGTATTAATTCTGAGTGCACCACCCACACAACCAAAAAATTTACCGGTAGTGATTTACGCGGATCAAAGATCGTGCTGCGAGTGATAAATATTGCACATCACAAGCAGTGACCAGAGAGTGCACGTGTCTGATGAAGCTACACGGTTGTAGCCTTCATGGCCAGCCCCACAGTTTGCCCAAGCGAGTGATGAGTCATCAGTTTGAGCTGGCTGCGCGTAGTGTGCTGTCACAGCACGTGGTAAAAAAAATAAAAATACCGAGATCAAGGCCGACATCTGCCGCCAGTTTGATTATTATTGTAGGCCTACCTTGATCGACAGGACAAGAGAGGTAACCATTATTTTTCATGGTTACCTCCCTTGTTAGCATGTCCTGCACATAGTGGAGTATTTTAACCCCTTGCCTTGCCTTTTTGACGCTTCCCTGGAATAGCGAGACCTTTGGTATAATGAGACATTTTTGGTGGAACATAACCTCTCGTTATAACCAAGTTCCACTGTACATGGTGATGCTTGTTTCTAAGGTTGTCAACCTTTTTTATAACTAGTGTAAGGGCCCGTTCAAAGAACGGGTTGCAAACAACACGCACAATCAGCACACAGATTATGTAGATCTAGGAAGAAAACAACTCACAACTGGCACAGCAATACCCGCATGGCTCGTACCGTACATAAAGCAGATGGCACAGAAACTCATGCCTTCAAACTTTGAAACGCAACTCGAAGTTTAAAGTCGAAACAAAACAAAGGCAGGAGGGAGGCAACCATTGTTGAGGAGAAAACATTATTCGGTGACGTACTATCTCTCTCTCTCTTACATAAAATAGTAATCTGCAGTCCTGCTTCAGAACTCATGTGCGCCAGGACACTGCGCACCGAGCTTGATATGGTTATTTTTTATGACATGCACGGTACTAAAGTCGAAACAAAACAAAGGCAGGAGGGAGGCCATCATTGTTGAGGAGAAAGCATTATTGGATGTTTTTAGGCCTATTTTCATTTGTTACAAAATTACGATACTTCGCTTTCATGTCAAAGGAATAGACATAGTAGCGAAAAGAACTATCTTTCACATGTAATTTTTTCAGGTCTGGGCATTTCTTCCTCGCAGCAGTGAATTTTTTTTCCTTGCTGTTTTTTTATATAGATAGGAATGGAGAAATAAGTCTCGCCCCCTCTGACCATTCAAATTCTAAAGATTAACCAATGGTGTGAAACAAGGCATTTCTCATCTTGCATGTACATTCCTTACGACAAAGTGGACAAAATCAGAAACAAGCATCAACATATCATGATAAGTCTTGCATTCTGTATAAATTGCCCTCTTTTACTAGAATTTATTACAGTTTTGTCGCTGTCTTTTTTATAACTATGATAAGGCATTTTCTTGGACCCTCACAGACCTGTTTTGAGCAAATGTACACTTGGATAACTGCCACAGTGTTGTGCAAGCATGTACAGTGAGTCTTTATCAGGCGGCTGTTGTTACAGGGGCCGTAGTAGTTTACATTATAAGCCATCGCTGAACAACGAACATTACTCAGTATTTTCTTTATTTGGCCGTGTAATTAGGCTGCACGCCCTTAATAATAGTCCTATTAATTATGCAAATGTCTTGGATTATTTTCTTTTTTTGAGTTGGCTGTTTATCAAATCTTTGATTGCTTCAGTGTGACCCATTGGGTTTGTTTCGTCTGCCTAGAAAAGGCCAATGCCTTTTGTAATTTGATTTCTTAACTCCATGCTTGTGTTTGAGGTTCTTTGTCTCTATTAATGGTATTCTTATTCTGATCCCGGTACTGGAATCTTGAGTCACTGTTCTTGTGAAAGGCCACAGATATTGTAATGTCTAAAGGGAGAGTTGGTCTCTATATTTTCCGCCTTTCCTCAAGCCACCAGTTTGGGCGCCCACATCGGCCTCGGTCTAGCTTACCCCTTAGGGTAGCAGGGTTGTGCATGTGTTAGGGCAGCAGGGTTGTACATGTGTTAGGGCAGCAGAGTTGTACAGGTAGTAGGGTAGCAGGGTTGTACATGTGTTAGGGCAGCAGGGTTGTACATGTGTTAGGGCAGCAGGGTTGTACAGGTAGCAGGGTTGTACATGTGTTAGGGCAGCAGGGTTGTACAGGTAGTAGGGTAGCAGGGTTGTACATGTGTTAGGGCAGCAGGGTTGTACAGGTAGTAGGGTAGCAGGGTTGTACATGTGTTAGGGCAGCAGGGTTGTACAGGTAGTAGGGTAGCAGGGTTGTACATGTGTTAGGGCAGCAGGGTTGTACAGGTAGTAGGGTAGCAGGGTTGTACATGTGTTAGGGCAGCAGGGTTGTTCTTGTATTAGTGTAGCAGGGTTGGCAGCTTACTACTACTAGACTTAGCAAGGCAATTAGTAAATTTGAGCTATTGTGTTGTATGATATATGTTAAAAAATCCTGAATGTTTTGGTGTCAGAGTAATGGTTGGAGGTAGATGAGATTCACATTGATGTTTATTAATACAGGTGTTTATGTTGTATAATTATATGTTAGTGCCTTGTAAACGTTCGCATTTATTAATTTTGTTTGGTGCACTATACCCTAGCAGTCTTGTTGCCTTGGTTATATGGAAGTGCTACAAGTACATGTAAAAGTAAAATGTATTTTACAAATTACTAGGGCTCTAATTAATTACTTTAAAGGGTGAGAAAATCTGCAAATTGGGGAGACAGCTGCCTACTTGCTTCGTGGTGGAAAGTGTATAACAATAAACATAATCATGCGAAAAAAAAGTTGATTTTTTGCTGTCAAGTATAAAAATGATGCATTTATGTTTTGAAAGTATTTCCTCAAGTTTAACTCAGGCTGAGTTGAATTACCGGGTGAAAGATTTGTTTCTAAAAGTGTAAATGTAAAGAATGTTCATTTGGAGGAGGGTATTATGCTTTTATGTCAGTTATAAATTCATTCACCTTTATATGTATTTTTGTTTGTTTACTTTTCTAGACCAGTGAAACCTGTGGTATTACTCTACAGTGCAATCATATATAACAACAATTTTGCATTTTACAGCAAACCAGAAATTCTTTTTTCATATTTTCTCTCTGGCAATTCTAAAAATTACAGAACAAATTGAGAAAGATAGAAACTTAGAAACGCACAAATCAATTCATCTCAAGCAGTTTAAGTTTACTTAACGAAAAGTAAGGATTTGGAATTTTTTTGTGTGCTTTTGTGATATTAGTGGTGACAGATGTGCAGAACAAATAAACTTTGTGTTCCTAATGTTACAACTTGTTTTTCTGAGGGCAATTTTCTTCTGTAAGATTGTAAATGATCCACTTTTCATTTTGAGTACATTATAATCGTGAGTTTTGTTTCTCAAAGCATATCTTTATAAGTTGTTTGGTGTCCAGTGTCAGTAATCATCAGTTGTTGTCAGATGCAAATCAGTGATCTCAAGCACAAATCATCACCATTCCCCAAGAATGTAGTAAGTGGTTTGGACTACTTTTCAGGAGAAGCCAAAATCTGTTTTATTTTGGCACAACTGGTGTAGTTACAATGACTTTTTCAAACTTTGCTGCTCGATTATTTTTCAGCTTAAGAGCCCAGAACCAAGATCACTCGATGTGGCTTTGAATGTAAGTGAACATATATAAAAATAGATTTTTTTTGAAATTTTGAGTTACTCTAGACTTCAGAACCAATAGGAAAATGTAATAATCCAATAGAGTAATAATGGCATAAGTCACCAAATGACAGGATTTGTTATCAACCCTCGTAGTGATACGGTAATCCCTTTCTAGTTGTCCCCAGGGGTATGCAAACTCTAGGATACCTCCCCCCCCCCCCCCAACTTTAGCAATAAAAATAGAAGACTATATCACAAACCACGAAATTGTGGCTTATCGCCCGGTCTTGAGGAAGTGGTAACACGATTTTGTAGCCTTGTCACTGGCAGACTAGGGAGACACAACCACGATATCCTGGGTTTTGCAACTGGGGTGCAGGAAGAGAGGATCATGAAATCATGGTCTTATCAGTAGTACTAGACACGGAGAAAATAAAACATATCAAGGCTCAAACACTGCATGGGTTAATATCTCAAAAGTGTCAAAAATGACTTACGCCATTAGAATAGAGCAGTGACTATATAATAATATTTGTGTATCTATGACTGTGTAGGTTCATGCAACTGGATAAGCTGCTTCCTGCAGATGTACTGCTGTGTTCTTGACCAATCAGACTATGATTTATGAACATAAAATAAGTTATTGCAATACAAAATCAGAGAGTGTTTTGTGATTGGGTTGGAGCAAATTGTGGTGACGGTTGTGTGATTTCTAATGCTGTGTGCTATTTCTCCACATATAGACAATTGTTTATTTATTTGATGAATCTGCTGCATGTACCAGTCAGAGTATACCGGTGTGATTATAAATTTATGTATGTATGGGAGAGGAGATGCAATAATTCATATGCTGCTCATATTTTGTTAGGGGAATCCAGCATTTGTGTTCAAGTACCTCACAGACAATCATCATTTGAGGTTTTTATTATCATAAGATTCAGATTTTGGTTAATTTCACTTGGTGAAAGTGATTGGATGTGGGCTGTTTGATGAGTAGCAAGCATCTGGATGCAGATTTTGTCATTAAATCATCCAGATATGGGAAATTGATCTTAATCTTGCGTTGCCAATGGGTGTAAATGTCCAAAAGCAGCGATCATCCAAAACAAAAAAACAAAAAAAATCTCTGCACTCTCAGTGCAAAGTATTTTTCATATTTTGTGTACTTCTGTAATTCCATTTGGAAAATTTGCCTTAGTGTCATTGCAACTCAGTTACAACTAGTTACAATTAGTTACAAGCTGGCACAGGTCGTTTCTGTAGACCTGCTGATGCTCCCGTAACGTTAATAGGCAGTATCTCCGGCCAGGCATACAACATAATTATGGGATTAACTACCATTGGATAAAATAGAATTCACATTTTCCTTGTAAAAAAAAAAAAGTTATATGTTTATGATCGTGTTTTCATGTATTATCCTTGCATTATTTCATAAAAACAATGAGTACAGTACTACATGTATTGCAGTGATTGAAACGTCAACATCCATGTGTTCTTGATAATAAAATTTTACAAGATTTGCAAATAAACACGACTTACGTTTTGTGTTTTTAATACATGTTGTCACGAATAAGGTTGGTGGCCTTGTACCGCCACGAGCATAGAGGGGAAAAATTGGTGGGGGGAAGCGTGATTTTAAGGTTGTTTACAAGCGTGAAATGATACACACGAATCGCTTGAGGATAGTGCCGGATGCACAAACCTCCGGTGCATAAATAAGGGAGAGAGCTCACCACACGTGGTTCCCCCAGATGATAGCTGCACTAGTTGACGGTCCGAGCGACATGTGGAGGTCGTGCCATGGGAACCACAGACGTGTGGGGATCCGTTACGTCTGTTTTCTTTATCGTTTGAAGCTTGGAGATCTTGAAGAAGGTATGGAAACCCTTCAAGTCAGTGTATCTGCGATGGCGGTGTGAACCGTCTGTTTTCTTTATCGTTTGAAGCTTGGAGATCTTGAAGAAGGTATGGGAACCCTTCAAGTCAGTTTATCTGCAATGGCGGGTGTGAACCGTCTGTTTTCTTTATCGTTTGAAGCTTGGAGATCTTGAAGAAGGTATGGGAACCCTTCAAGTCAGTTTATCTGCAATGGCGGGTGTGAACCGTCTGTTTTCTTTATCGTTTGAAGCTTGGAGATCTTGAAGAAGGTATGGGAACCCTTCAAGTCAGTTTATCTGCAATGGCGGGTGTGAACCGTCTGTTTTCTTTATCGTTTGAAGCTTGGAGATCTTGAAGAAGGTATGGGAACCCTTCAAGTCAGTTTATCTGCGATGGCGGGTGTGAACAGTCTGTTTTCTTTGTAGTTTGAAGCTTGGAGATCTTGAAGAAGGTATGGAAACCCTTCAAGCCAGTTGATCTACGATGGCGGTGTGAACCGTCTGTTTTCTTCATCTCTTGAAGCTTGGAGATCTTGAAGAAGATATGGGAACCCTTCAAGGCTGTTTATCTACGAAGGCGGGTTGTGAACCGTCTGTTTTCTTTACCGTTTGAATCTTGGAGATGTTGAAGGTACGGAAACCCTTCAAGACAGTTTATCTACGACGGCGTGAGTGAATCGCCACATTATCGTTTAAACCCTGGAGATGTGAAAGTGTGTTCACAAGGAGAGACTTTTTAGATATTAGTAAGGGAATAGTAACTGATTGCTAAGTGCCCGCTAGGGATTTTTGCATATATCTTTATTTTCTTTATGTACATTTTGCCTTTTATGAGTTGAATAATTTGGCAGAAGCCACATGTCACTCATTATGTAATAAATATCGTGTTTAATTTAAAAATTCACTCCATGTGTCTGTTGGTCGCTGGTCTGCTTGCGTGGCTTGGAGCTGGGTTTTGAAAGGAAAGTAAATTAAAAGAAGTTCACGAACGTGTTCGTGACAATGTCATGAATATACAGTGTAGGATCTAAGTTCTAACGACCAGAAACGTGGGACTACAAGGCTCTATGGAAAGCTTAAAGCATGCAACCATAGAAGTTAAGGCCATCCACTGCATCCAAAGAGGACGAGTCCAGTCGTGAGGATTCATCGTAATTCGTACCACTGGAACCCGATATCTGAGGCCGAGTGAGTGGGATTGCCCCCGGGCCGGCGCATTTCCACTTTAGACGCTTTCCTGCACGGGTTTCTGTGCAGTCTGTCATCACTCTGTACGTTCAGACTGGCTCCCTGGAGCCATTACCACACCTATAGAAAGCTGCACAGCAATGTCCTTCTCGACACCCCCGCCACCACCACTATGATTTTATAGAAAAGGAGGTTCAGATTACAGCACTGAAGAGATATCAAACTCAGCAGTTCCCAAGTTGGCACCGTAGCCTATATGTCACAGTGGGAATTAGAATCCAGGGGAATTTTGAATTCCACTAGTGAAGATTAGAATTCCAATCTGTCCTAGGGTAAATTAGAATTCTCATTTGTACTAAATAAATCCAAGTGGAGAAGGGAATTCTAATCTCTCCTGGGGCAGATTGGAATCCAAATTCTAGTTGAGATTAGAATCGTGGTTTCAATTCACAAAGTGTGTGCTTTGGTTGCGCTTGTTTACTCGTGCCCCCGTTCACACAGTGTGTGCTTTGGTTGCGCTTGTTTACCCGTGCCCCCGTTCACACAGTGCGTGCTTTGGTTGCGCTTGTTTACTCGTGCCCCCGTTCACACAGTGTGTGCTTTGGTTGCGCTTGTTTACTCGTGCCCCCGTTCACACAGTGTGTGCTTTGGTTGCGCTTGTTTACTCGTGCCCCCGTTCACATAGTGTGTGCTTTGGTTGCGCTTGTTTACTCGTGCCCCCGTTCACACAGTGTGTGCTTTGGTTGCGCTTGTTTACTCGTGCCCCCGTTCACACAGTGTGTGCTTTGGTTGCGCTTGTTTACTCGTGCCCCCGTTCACACAGTGTGTGCTTTGGTTGCGCTTGTTTACTAGTGCCCCCGTTCACACAGTGTGTGCTTTGGTTGCGCTTGTTTACTCGTGCCCCCGTTCACACAGTGTGTGCCTTGGTTGTGCTTGTTTACTCGTGCCCCCGTTCACACAGTGTGTGCTTTGGTTGTGCTTGTTTACTCGTGCCCCCGTTCACACAGTGTGTGCTTTGGTTACGCTTGTTTACTCAATATGAAATGATGTTGCCGCAAAGCAGGAATTGCATGTAGCACAAAGTGCCACCCAAGCAGTAGTTCTTGCACAAATAATTAACATTTATGTATCATAAACAAACAATAGTTTTTCTAACGTTGGTCGTTTATTAACTTTTTTTAAATAATTTTTTTTCTAAAGTTAGAGGTTTATTAACATTTTAAATAAATAATTGACATTAATGTATTACAAACAAACAATAGTTTTTCTCAAGTTAGTGGTTCATTAACATTTTAAAAATAATAGTCTATTCTAAAGTTAATGTTTTATTAACATTTTTTAAAATACACGGTTTTTCTCAATGCACCAGATGCTTGTAATAGTTTTGTCTAAAGTTAGTGGTTTATTACCATTTTTTCAAAGATTGAAGCCCATGTTCAAAACTGTTTTTCTGTGTTTCACATATATGATTGGTAAGGTATGATCCTATAAGTTTTTCTCAATGCACAAGAATGGTGCTTGTAGTAGTTTTTTCTAAATTTAGTGATTTATTAACATTTTTTAAAGATTGAAGCCCATGTTCAAAGCTGTTTTTCTGTGTTTCACATATAATGATTGGTAAGGCATGATCCTATAAGTAAATAAAAGTAATTTTTATAAAACAAAATACTGGTGAATTGAAACCATGATTCTAATCTTAACTAGAATTTGGATTCCAATCTGCCCTAGGAGAGATTAGAATTCCATTCTCCACTTGGATTTATTCAGTGCAAATGAGAATTCTAATTTATCCAAGGACATATTGGAATTCTAATCTCCACTTGTGGAATTCAAAATTCCCCTAGATTCAAATTCCCACATATATATACATTGTCATCATAAAATCTTCTATCCTATTCCGCTGTGTATGTCATGGATAATCAAGAGTTTCAGATGTAGTCGGTAACAAAATTTGCCGGACGGGCAATTAGTTTATTATTCGATTCCCCCAACCTTTTTTTAAGGGGGTTAGGGGGTGGGGTAATCTTCCATCATCACTACCATGGTCATCACCATTATCATCATCATGACCACCACCATCATCATCATCATTATCACTCCCATCATCGTCATCACTCCCACCATCGCCAGCACTACCATCATCATCAGCCGGTACAGAGCTGATTTTGAGTATAGTCCTATAACTTAATTTTTGTAGAATCAAAGCCGTTACAGGGTAATTACTCACATTTGAAACCTGCACCCCCTCCCCAATGCAGGCTTTTCATAATCTGCCCTCCCCCTCCACCACACACATAAAAAATCACTTCAGAGCGTACGTACTCCACTGAAATCCCCTATAGAACACATTCAAACACATTGGTTTACGGAAAGCTCAAACAAGAACCATCCGTGCGACGTCAAATAATTCAAGAAAATTTTTCATGTTCAATGCTTTCCCAAAGTTCTTTATTTTAATTATGAGATGAATTTTAAACTTCTGTCCAAACTTATTCACCGTATCAGATTTCTTACTTGTTAAAACTCAAGTACATAAGAGGAATCTCCAGCGTCTGTCTTCATAATAGTTATCATGGTCACTGGCTGCTCCTTTGATAAATGTTCCCGGTGGAGCACTGACTGAGAGCGGTCCATCCCAGCTGTTGACTAATCCGGTGAAATAACAGTCATCGGGCTTTTTTTGTATCACGTCGCAGCATTTAAACCTAAATCTTCGGTCCTCGGGACCATTGTCGTGGTAACTATTCATGCCAGCAATAACTCTGTTCCCTGGACAAATGTAGGCCAGAAGTTCATCGAAGTCATTGACGTAATCTGAGAGATTAGAGAAAGAGGCGATTATTAACAACATCATTAATGTCCTTTGTTTTCATTTTGTGGATGCAGAGGCCCAATAATGATTAGACTTTTTGACCAGAGTGAGGGCTATTCTCGGGTTTGACTCCCTCTCGGGATCTGCCGATATCGCGGGTTTCCCGTGAGGAGGCCAGTATGAGGTCAATTCCGGAAATTGGGTGTCGAGTCGTTGCTCCTGAAACAAAATGGCATCTTCCTGAATCGCAAAATAACCTCTCTTCTCGCATTTTTTCTCCCCCAACTCGAGCTGCACAGATCATTTTCTTGTGATGTGTTGATCTGAATCAAAATCCGTATGTACATTTAGTTCTCTCTGGGGATGGTCCGTAGTGCTTGAATCTAAACTTCTAAGTTATGTGAGGAGGTATCGAAAGGATTTAGGTCTCGGCCATAAACACAGGATCCATCCGCTAAAAATGCTGGATTAATTCGGTATCTAGGGGCATGTTGTGAAGAAAATGCCAATTAGTGATTAATCTCTCTCTCTCTCTCTCTCTCTCTATCTCTCTCTCCCTCTTTCTTTCTCTCTCCCTCTCTCTCTTTCTCTCTCTCTCCGTTATACACATGTGAGTGTGCATGAGAAAACCCACAATATGTCGACAGGGCTGATTTTGAGAAAAACGGCTTTGAAGTTCTACCGCCATGCCACCCTTTACAATCTTCTTGGTTCTCCCACTTATGTATGCTCCTTTCCTTTTTTGCGCACTATAACGTTGTGGTTGTGGTGAGTTGTGTCGGTTTATTCAGTTGTTGTTTTTTTCAATCGAGGAATGTTTATTAAATTTTATGGCATAGTGTACGGAAATGGTATGTGAGTGACCATAAAGAAATTAAAGTTGCAAAATCAAGAGCGGCAATCTTTTTCAACAAGTTGGCTGGGCTGTGCTAGGCCCCTAGGCAAGGTCTTAATTAGGCCAACATCGAGCGCCTTTAGAATACGAAAAGACCGTCTGCCTTACTAAAATATATACATGTACGTCTATGATAGGACTTTAGTTATTTCTACATAAATCTACACTGAAAAGTATTTTTCTGCTAAGACAAATAGAAAAAACATCTCAGGCAAAGTTTCAATGATTTTCACCCATTCGTTTCAAAGATAATTATTGCCGGTTCATCTGGCCACGGAGTTTGAGATGCACGTTAACAGGCTTCCATAGGTCCGCTAACAGAATCAGTGTCCAGTCCAAGGCAATGGTGTCATTACTAATCTTTTTACTTAATATTGTTTGCTCTTGTCATCTTTATTGGCGAAGTGGGGAAGGGTGTGGAGACGGCTTGTTTTTTTTTATTTTTAAGTGAATCTTCTTTGGGAAATCAAGCTTTCAGACCCAGTGGCTGAAAGTTTGTCTCTTGCACCATCGCTCTGCCACACAATCAACGTAAAACAAAGCTAGCCACTCCTCCCTTTCCCTTCGTACAGAAAAGAGCACGCACAGCTTGCCCCAATTCCCCCAAACCTGCCGCCGTGTTCGGAACACTTGGCGAATCTTAGTAAGCACGGTGGAAGTTCTGACTCTAGTATATTCAATAATTTCTTTGACACGACATGATATTGTGGAACTGTCATATCATCGTGGTCAGAAAATTGTCCAAATAACATGGGATTTATAGGTCCCCATGGTGTACACCTGTCTTGTTTGATATACATAGGTTATCCTTATTTGAACCCACACATGCCCTTATCCAACCTTTTTGACCTAGACAACAGTTTTGATTCACATGTCCATTATCAGCTTACTCCTTGAGTTAGGGGAGCCGGTACTTTTTCGTCATTGGTACTTTTTGGCCATGTCAACAGACTGACTACTTGTAGAATTTGCGCGATGGAGGTCACATTTTTTGTGACATTCCGTTTTTGTTTTTTCTAAAAGTAGGCTCAGAGAGACTGTATAGAGCTTGTCTCTTCCTGTACTGGTCAACCAATCAAAATGCCACGGGCGACGGTTACGTCACATCGAGCGAAAAATCAGAAAGTTTTTCCTACGCGTGTCCTACAATACCGAGATTAAGTCATATGCAGACGTCTACGCATGCAGTTTACATCGCAATCCTTGGCATCCTGGATGCAGCATGCAAGCGTTTTTAACATTTGAGAGGCATTCTTGGAGAACTGAAGAGATTCAAATGTAAGGAGAGGTTCTTGTGGTGAACAGAAACCAAATTATACCCAGATAAAGATATATTTTACGTGTCCACGTCACACAATACTAGTTGGGGGAAATTCGCCATGCCTGATCGGTACCACTAGGATAGCGTTTCTTTGTGCATTCTTCGAAAATTTCCTGTCCCCTCTTTGTCATATTTTAATCTTTAAGACCACGAGAAGGAAAAGGAAGGGGCATCTAAGAAGGAGAGGAAAGAAAAAGCAACTCTGAAAAAGTTATAATAAAAGAAAGAAAAGGAGAAGAAGAAAGTTGGAAAGGAAAAAAAAAAGAATAATTTCGTTAAATTTATTTCCTGCGTTGTCAACTTTTTAAAAGAATAAATGTTTAATATTCTTTCACATCATTTTGTTCTCTTGTACTACTACTGAGTATGGTCATTCTGATTAGTGATGTATTCTCATACATGATGTATGTTATGTTTACAACTGCGGCCACATCAATCTAACTCCTTCATTCTTTTCCTTTTTACTGGTACCTGCAGGTTTCTTTTCCACTCTCTCCTCTTTAACTAAGTGGAAACTTTACTATTATGATCTGAAGCTCGGTTTTCTTGCTAGGCATTGTCTAGTGTAGGACTTGGCAGTCATTTTTTTTTTTATCACGTTTACACATTTATAATCAAGGCCCCCTGCTGAAGAAATGAAAAAACAAGTTATATTGGGCCTGAATAAAATCACATCATGGGGTCTCGTCATGATTCGTCGCTGGGGTGGAGAGGATAAGCTCACCATGGTGACGAAAAAGGGACTGTGGCGAATTTCCCCAAGGGATGGCGAAATAGTGCCAACTAGGGTCGATCATGAAAAAGCCTCCTCCAGTCTTTGTATTCAGAATGATTGCCATGAACATTTTGAATTCACTTGTGCCTCGCCCTTAGAACCAAAAAAAAAGTACATAAGCGCCATTTCAACACCTAATATACTTTGCATGAGACCAAAACGGGGCAACGCGTTTTGGGTGGCGAAAAAGTATCAATTCCCTTTACCTATTATTGAAATGAATGTATCGAAAGCATGCGCATGGTCCATATTTGTCTCCTTTTCATTTTTGCTTTTAATGTGCTTGGACTTAAGACCAATTTAATCGTAGAATCAAGATGCTCAGTGTCGCTCAGTCCGTAATTTGGGCGAAATTCATGTCAAAGTATATTGCAAACTTTAATGTATGGGAAGGGGGTCCAAATTGTAGTACATGTATGATATCTGGTCGAGGAGGGGGGTTGTACGTGGACTGTTATACTTGTGCCCGGGTTCAAATATAATGCCACACCGGGGAAGATGTGGGCTGAAAAGCAAGTTCTGACATTCATATTAACCCCCCAAAAAAGTCCATGGGACATGATATAGAGGGAAAGCGGGTAACAGCCTCTGTTACGTGTAAAGATTTCGTTGTTTTCATCACTTTTTTTTAATACCCGATATTGTAAATGGAAATTTGAATTTAAAAGAGGCCATCATTGGGGTCAAAAGCAAAGTGCTGGTAAAATTTATCGAAAAAGCCCGTACGTTGTACTGGATTTGGATACACAGTCATAACTCAATAAGCAGTTGCAGATTGTATGGAAAGACAACATACTTGACCAAGAACACGCTCCCATGTTTCCCTTACGGCAGCGGAATTCCCATCGTCTATCTTCATTGTCATCGTTGTGTATACTGCCAATGTAGGACATGTATTCGTCAGATCGGCACTCCATTTTGGCTGACTCGTCATAGTAATTGATATAGACGGCATCTGTCACAGCCAACAGTACCACCAGCACGGAGATGACGCTTAAAGCAGACACGGGCATGGTGTTAGTCTGTTCTTTAACTGTTTCTCAACCTGTAAAACTGCTGAAATAACGGCATAATAGATGAAACAAAGGGCCAAAATTAATAGAGAAATTATACTGCATATTTTATGTATGCCTGGACAATCTCTTCACAAGAGATGACATATGGAGCCTAGGAGTATGGTCGGCCATGTGTCATATGGAAGAACTGTATGTAATAAAGCAGCCCTTGAAATATGTCCAAATTTACGAAAGTTATGTCAGTTATGTTATTCCTTGTTTATCTATGAAACAAACAACATGCTACAGGCATTGCAATTGCTCGCATCGGTATTCTGACAATGCGCCGTTAGTTGTGTTACACTTGTGAAGAATTGTTCGTGGCCTTGGAATATATATTTTATTGTTACCAAGGTCTTCAGCACCCCGAATTCAGAGTTCCTCTCTTGACGCCGATAATATATTATTTCGTCTCAGTGTTATTTCTCAATAATTTCAAAGCGAGTATATTTTGTTTTCAATTAGTTTAAAAATACATACAATAATGTCATGGTCGAAGATGTCCAAGCTTGGCTGTCGACTCTCGCTAGTATCTTTATTCATGTCTGGCAGCTCATTCTGCCAACTCTTGGAGTATAGTGGTTTGCACCCGAAGTCGCACAGGTACGTTTAAGAGGGTAATTTAAAGGAACTCGGGGACCTTGCTTTTGAGATGCACGTTCATGACATTTAGGAGCCCTCATACTACTCAGAGCACTTCAGGATCACAGTCACAATTTGATACTGTTTCAAACGTGTCTTATTTTTATAGAAATCGTCAGCCTGACTGAATTGCCATACGACCTGAAGATCGAAAGTTTCGTTGTTTCTAAATAAAGGTTTTTGAGGTATGCTAAGATGCGCAAAATCATGAAATTGGATGTTTCCAGACTGCCGTAGTTTATGTGGGCAGTTGATGTGATTTGCTATCGGGTACCTGCAGTTTATAGTTTACAGACAAACACAATTGAATCGTCAAGTGCCTAGCCAGAAGCTTCACAAAAATGAAATACTGATTGAAATAATCAGCTGAATGCAAAAAAATATGTAACTAATGTCTTTACGTTGAACAATTATTATTGATAAATTAAAAGGTGCATTGGGCGCCAACGTATCTCAAATGTGGAATTTAGGGTTATATTTGATCTTCATCTGTCAATTTTTTTTTTTCTGAAATAAATGCAAAAGAAAAAAAAAAGAAACTAACCAAACTTGAAAGAAATCATTTGTGTCTCGGCTTTTGTTTTGAACTCAATAAACAACAATAACAATAAACACTACTATTTCAAGACGGGATGTCAAGCAGCATCTCAAAGTTGGACACTCACCTAACCTTGGCCCTGCTTGTTTCAATGAGTCAAATTATCGAAGACAGTCTACAGCAACATTCTCCACCATCACTCATTATATACCCTTTTCTACCAGGAGGAAACACTGTTGTGCATGGCCTCAGTTTGACGTGGAACAAAGAAACACACGCACACACACACAATCAGGAAAAAATTTCTTGATAAACGCGGCAAGGTCATGTGCTCTGCCTTTTCCTTTCAGGTCATGTAATTATGGGACGCCATTTTGTCTTGGTGACAGGGGAATGATAAAATAGACCTTGGCAACGAAAGTATTAAACACTTCGAATTTGCAAACCCATAGAACACATTTTTTGTGAACACGACACCGACAGGTGATATTTTCGATTTTTTTGCCCCAAACAAAATGGCCGCCCATGCAATCAGTTGCGCCTCTGTGATGATGATCTCGTGGTAGGGTCGGGGGAGGGGGGGAGGGGGAGCAATGCGTTTGCCTTACATAGTATGTCATACTGCACACCACATCCTGTATTCTGTCATTATCACGCTATTTCTTCCCATGGATATTCATGGATTTCATGCATGTCCACAAAATGGACATTATCCTGTTTCCTTCGGAAAGACAACAACAATAATAAATAAATTAAAAGCGAATGTGAATGTAGAAATTATTGGATCACTGCATATTACTGAAAATTGATGACATGAAATTTCGTGAACAATAACAAAAGTTAAGCCTAAATAATAAGCGTTATCGGTTGTTGGAATATCTCTCTAAGGTTTTTCTATTCTTGGAGATCCGGGATCATAGGTTGTCATACAGTCGTAAACAACAAAATCCAAACGTGGTAACTTCGGCTGCTTGAACCCATTTATCATGCTGATGTATTTAGCATAGACTTCCTTATAAGGATTTTTAAAAATGTATTTGGACAAAATATCTGAAGGCGCTTTTCTTAAATGTCTGACACATTTTCAGATTTGGGTCTTTCTCCCAACTGACAGTTTGATCCTCGACCGTAAACTGAGTACATTTAGATTAAATTTTCCTTTAGCCAGTGGCTGGGAATGTCCCAAAAACAAAGGTTCATTTAATAAATATCTCAAATACATTTAAATGCCAGCATGGAAATTTGGTTTAAATAAAGGTTAAACAACTGCATTTTTGTATCACGATGTTCACACAAAACACTCTCATTCATACGCATTTTTTTTCACAGACACGCTTGTTCTTTCCACATTGACTGGCAACAAACTTTCATCGGGCAAAGTTCTCTGTCTGTTGTTGTTTTTTTTAAACATCCTACAAGCTGCAGGGGGACAGTAACAGTTTAGAGGTTATTCCTCCCATTGTAAAGTTTTGCATTGCCCAAACCATACTTCGGCATAGTCCATAGGATAACAGGATACGTATCTCCGTTACTCAGGGGCGAAGCGTGGTCCTCTGCAGAGGGTAATCAGAATTTAAGCTAGTAAGATCCTCATAATAGGACGTATCGCTACATCACATTTACATAATTATAAATGCAGCGACTAAAACAATTAAACGGTTGCTAGGCACTGCAAAAATCTGAAGGGCGGACTATTCTTGTCAACAGAACAGGAATGCAGCAATTTACAAGCCAAACTAATCTGAAAAACTATTCATTCATACTAACAGACTTATAAACGCATATTTTTCACCCATTTTTGAAAATATAATTTGAACAGCACGTTTTCATTGTCATATTCATAGCCAGAGATTTTGTTATTCTACCATCTAATAAAGTTTCTCGGAAAGGACCCATTAACATTAAATGGTAGAAAGTGCTTAAATGGCATCTCTGACACAACAATGTGTTGCGATTTCGGAGAAGTGGCTATCTGCTGTTGCGATTTAGGTTCGAGCGACCTATCAAGTGAATTGATGTTCTTAAAACGTTCGACTGATTTTGATCACAGTTATATCTAGATCTAGACTATAATAATTATTATTCTTTGATAGCTCTTGCTGTGCGTAGAGTAAATTATTCTTAGATTACCTCAAACAAAAATCCAAAAAAAAAAGATCCACACAAAATCTTTCACTCTACTCTTTACCTTTCGATTGGGATGAAAACGACCGCATAGGGAAAAACCTGCATAAGTACGTAAAATCGGGTCACACCTTGATTATAAACCTATTTTTTCCCCCCACTATTTTGCTGTCTGCGGCGCCGCTTTGAAGAAAACAGGCTGTGCTCAAGCTCGCTTCTGGGTGTAGTCAAGTCTTCTTCGTCTTTGTTAATCACGGATTTTGGACCAGTTTATATGGTGTAAGTCCCTACAAAGATGCTTTTCGGTGAGGGGTGTTAGACTATAACAACAAACCCAAAATAGCAACGTAGAATAGAATGCTGAACTGACTAAATGGACTTGGAGTTGGGCTCGATCTGGAAAGCACAGTAATTCTAGTATTAATATTCGAAGGGTAATCACTGATTATTTGATTATGAGGAAGCCTCGCCCCTGCCCTTACTATTGATCTATGCAGGGGTTAGACTATTTGCCCTGCCTATACAGAGTGGTGCATAGATAAAGAATATCTTCTCTACCATTTCAAAATGCACTTTCCCTACCCATGCAAAGTGCATGTCATTTGAAGCACGGACACCATAAAACTGTTGGTAGTAACATTCTGTATATTTGTACATAGGCCTGTCTGTATAACCTTTCGTATTCCAGATTTTTAAAACCAGAGATGATAACGCTCATTTGCGAATAATCTAATATGTAGTACAGCTTTCCTTTTAAACTAGTTTTTGAACTGCCTAGCCCGCTAGCCCTAGCGAATGAGCCCCCTAAACCGACACACAAATGCTGTACCAACTGAGCAACGAAGCAAGTGGGACAACTTTCCACAAAACTTTTTTTTTAAAAATTCCTCTTAATTTCTTTCTGTGGAGCCCTATGTTTGAATGCTATCAACCTACGCTGACTGCTACATGAACCTAAAGTTTGCTTTCGAAACTGCAAATCAGCCCCTCCTCCGCCCGTCAGCCTATGTTAACTAGATGGTAATAGGAAAGTGACCACGGAGGAAGAGGGCTGTCCAAGCGATATAGTGCCAAGCAGGCGCACACAAATCCAATCAAGCAATGACAGTTTTCCTTTTTTTTTTAAACGGACAAATCTTTTACAAGGGAAACAACACTTGAAAAGGGCTAAAACTTGGGAAGGGATCGGTTTTGCTGCCCTTGCAACGACAAGGACAGAGAAATAACTCGCGCCCCTACTCTTTTGTCAAGTCTTAATTGCCCTCTTGGCTCCCGCCAGTTATCACTAATTTTGACTAAGCCGATGAAGCAGAATCAAGAACAGAGGTCTAACAGACTTACGGTACATTCACACCAAATATCCGCGTTCGTGCGTGTTCGTGCGTGACACGCACGAAACCATTTATTTCTTCTCTGGCCCTTTTTGTGTTCCCACCAACCAATGTGTTCGTGCGTTGATGAGACAACACGGTCGTGCGTGTGATTCGTTTTATGGCAGCCATAAAATTTCATCCGTCTACTCTCGTGTTGTGACCGCCCGCCACTCTCCATGAGGCAAAGTGCTAGGTCTATATTTAGGATGATGCAACCATACTATTATTACATGTCGAAGACCACAGACAGCTAGGCTCTACTACTCTGTCGACAATCAACAATGGAAAATATTGATAATGAACGTCTTATCGCCGCTGCACAAAAAGTTCAAGCACTTTATGACAAAACTCATACATTGTATGCAAATAGACAGTTCCTTCATCAAGCATGGAAAGACATTGGAGAAGAATTGAACATCGATGGTAAGCAAAATTTATTTCAACATGTGTGATACATAATTATCCACACAAAAAAAGGTTCAACTTTGAAATAATCTTGACGTGTTGAGAGTGGCGTGGGAGGGAGAGAGATAGTGAGGGATGGAGAGAGAGAGAAAGAGACAGAAGAAGGAGGAGGAAAAGGAGGAGGAGGGGAGGAGGAAGAGAGAAGAAGGAGAGAGAGAGACATGTCACGAGTGGAGTGAGTGCAATTAAGGGGATTGCTACAGAGCGGGTGTAGAGTAAGAATGACTCACAGTAGACGGCAAGTTAAGCGTGCTGTTGTGAGTAGTGGGGGCGGGATCTGAAGGAGGCGAAAGCGCTGTATAACTATCACTGCAAGTTAGAAGGTCCTAGGGAGCGGATCTGTGAATAATAGCCCATCGGGCAGAGATAAAAGGAAGCAGCCGAGAAGACTAGGAGAAAGTCTTTCCAGTTATGACTGGTATGTAGAATGTTGATTGATTATTATGATTGATGTATTATATTATATTCGTCTATTACCATGATGTGAATAAGTATATGTGAGGAATGTGGAAGTCCTTGATATTGGATATAGCAATGTGCGCCATGAGCGATAGATGAAAGTGAGTTCATGGATTTGTAGCGCGAGTGAGTAGTGTGTACTCCGATGGAGGTGTGTTACCGTAAGATGTGTGGTGAGTGGAAGGTGAACTAGTGTGGGTACGCTTCATGGGTTGTAAGGAGAGGTGGAGTGAATAGAAATGGTAGGGTATTATACCAATGTAATATTATTCTTGTAGGTGTCGGGGACGGGCCGCAGAGCCACCTCGATGAGCACAGGGGATAGGCCAGCATAGGGCCGGAGGCCACACATAGGCCAGAAGTGAGGCTGTCAGTGCAGGACCGTAGAGGCACATAAAGTCGTGGCAGTCAGGCCACGGACAGGGACGTAGATATGAGAGTGAATGAGATACTATGTTGTTGCCATGTTGATAGGCTAGTGAACTGATATTATGTTGTTGCCATGTTGATGGCTATGGAATTACTAATGTGTTATTGCCCTGCTGAGGTGCTAGGGGAGTGTTAAGGGGTATGATAATAGGAAGGTGATATTGAGAGACTGCGGTGCCGGTGAATCATTAATGTACTATTAAGACCCTGAGGGGAGAGGCTGAGGCCGAAGTGCCTTTAGGAGTAACTACCGGATTGTGGATCCGAGGGAGCGTGTGTGTGAGAATAAGGCCGTTGTACGGCAGTCATTTCAATAATATAATGTATGTAATTGCGCTATTATATGTATAATTATGTTTAATAAATGTGTGAGTCTGATGGATTGTTTTGTTAAGTGTTAAACTTGTTTGTTCGTGATTGTCGTCCTGTCATAAACTATTACATCTCCCAGTCTGGGATTTGTGACAAGACAGACAGACAGATAGAAAGACACAAATCTGGTTTGATTCATTTGACCGTATTTTAAAAGAATGATATAAAATTAATTTAACCCTATCCGTACAACGTGGGTCAAAATGGCCCACCTTGTGCATATTACATTCGACTGCAGAGTAATTATTCAAGTTATGTCGTTGAGGTTATAGATATGCTATATGTGCCTAAAATACATATCTTGGATGTAGTTATCTAGATCATCACTATTTTCAAGGGCTTAATAGTTACATGTAGATCTGTTAAAATATTTAAAGACTTAAGAAAATATTAATCTAGGGTATTTTGGTGCCCTGGTACAATAAAACCAAACATACAAGAAATCGAATGTTTCTTTCCGTTATGGTCTCATACATGTGTCTGTGCTAACTTTCAGTTTTAGGCTTTATATGGGTAATCGGGTTCTTGTATCACATTATTCCTTACTGCTGTACACTCTGTCATCTTGCCAAGAGACTTTGCCTTCATCAGACAAGAAATAGTTCATTAATGTATCTCTTATGTGAAGTGCCCTCTGTGATGCTCGGAACCGAGGTCGGTCATCTGGTGATTCTGTCTGTGGGTCTTGGGTTTGGACACGTTTCGAAGACTCAGCGTCAGAAATGAAATTTCTGTGTGGTTCCTGTGTTTTCACAAAATTGTGGAGTACTGTAATGGCCTTGACAATATCTGTTGCAAGATCCACATCAGCATCTATTGGCTGAAGGAGTTTTCGCCACATTTGTGCAATGTTGCCAAATACCATTTCAACAACTCCCCGAGCCCGCGAGAGTCTATAGTTAAACACTTCTTTCTCATATGTTAAACGATTTTGTGGAAATGGCTTCATTATGTTATCCTTTAATGGAAACGCATCATCACCTACAAACACAAAGGGATTACTAATGTTAGTTCCTGGCAAAGTGCTCTCTTTTGGTACATGAAGTAAATGATTGGCTAGTCTTTTTCCAAATTGTGATCTCTCAAAAATCCCGCCATCGCTGTTTCCCCCGCATGATCCTACATCAACTATGACGAATTGCCCATTGCCATCCACAACTGCTAACAAAACAATAGAAAAAAATGCTTTGTAATTGAAATATTTTGATCCTGAGTTCCAAGGCTTTTTTATTCTGATATGTTTCCCGTCAATAGCGCCGAGACACAATGGAAAGTCCCATCTGTTGTAAAAGCCTTCAGCTATTTTCAACCATGCTTCCTCGTTTGGGGCCATCATGACCCTTGGTTGTAGAACTTTCTACATCGCATGTGTAGTGTCACGCACAATCGAATGCACTGTAGACAGGCCGACCCTATAGTGAAAAGCCAGGGAATGCATACTTTCTTCTGACGCAAGTACCTGTATGGGAAAAAATTAATCTCTATCAGTTTCCACACAATATATTAGTTCATTCGCAAAAATATAAATACACACCCCACCCCAAAAAATGCGTGTTTTGCGTTGTTTCTAAAATCCATTTTTGACTTTCGCACTTGTAGCAGGTGCCGTTGCGAAGAAAAAATGGACGAGTTTACGGGACTATTTTCAGAGACAGCATAGAGAGATGACAGTCTTCAAGTCTGGCTCTGGGCCATCAAAGAAAAAGAAATGGTCCCTATATGACTCCATGTCATTTCTGGTGCCATACGTCACTGACAGACCAGCTTCAAGCAATCTATCTGTAATAAGTGACTTGGTGCTGAATGCCATTGATACCGTCTAACAGTCTTCAACAGAGGCGCCCTCCGTCCACTCTCCAGTACAAGAAGAAGTTACCGACTCGGCTGTTGAAACACCACTGGAACCAGATGAACAAAATACGCCTGCAGCTTCAACGCGGCGTTTCAGCCGTGCGACCAGAAAAGGATCAGTGCAGACTGATATTGACATTAATCGTGAAATTCTTAACACGCTGAAAAAGATCCCTACAACACCTCATGTGCCCCCACAGGATGACGATGAGGATCTGCTCTTTTTTAAGAGCATGATACCAAAGATAAAGACATTAGATGACTTTCAGAAGATGGAGCTTCAAGCAGAAATGCACAGTGTTCTGTTAAAACACTTGAGGAAGGCACGTGCTACGACAGTGGAGCCCACAAGTAGCGCAGCGGGAGAACAAGAAAGGCATCCAGACCAATTTGAATATAATCAATATTATCATTATCAATATTCATCTTAAGGGCATGCTATTTAAAACATTTTTCTTACTTTTTGGTTACCCTAACAAGTTAAACGTTGAAATTAAAATTGTGTTTGAACTTACCTGAGAGTTATGTCCAGTCTTTCTTGTGGTGAAATAGCTTGTCTGTAATTGGTGTTCTTTTTTTCAATATGGGGTGTCAGCAAACTCAACAGGCTGTCAAATGTATCTGGTCTCATTCGAATATATCCAATACATTTGTCTTCATGTGACAAAATTTGGGGTAGCAGATGATGATATTCGCCATATAATTGCCTATCGACCAAAATTGGGTGGATCCAATACCTCCTTTTCTTCCACTTATTTTTTTCTTTTAACAAGAGTAAAATCTTCAGTTTAGTCTTGGCATCCATGTTGGTTAGGCCTAAAACACGCACGAACACGCACGAATAGACAGACGATTAGTGTGAATGGGCACACGTTCGTGCGTTAGACGCATGAAAGATACCACACGAACGCGGATGTTTGGTTTGTACGTAGCGTTAGGCTAAAGTCCTCGAGAAACAACCGTCTAGTACCGCAGGTAGTATAAATTCGTGGGTATAAATCTGGCCCATTATTACACATCTAATCAAAGCTGAGCACTGTTCTGATGTTCACTACAACCAACCACGTACATAGTACTTAGGCGTCTCGTCGGTATAAACCACCACGTATACAATCATCATTTTGAGATTTTTATTATCATACGATTAAGATTGTTGGTGAATTTCAGTTACTGAAAATGTTTGAATATGGTCTGTTTGATGAGTAGCAAACATCTGAGTGTAGACTTTGATATTAAGTCACCCCTATTGTTAATTCAAAAATTGATCTTAATGTCTCATTGATGCCAATAAGTTATAAATTCCCAAAGCAGTGATCCTCGACAAAAAAAAAAAAAAAAGATCTCTACACTCTCAGTGCCAAGTTGTTGGGAACTGGCACGGGTAGTTGCTGTAGATAATATTGATGCTTCCTCAAAATGAAGGGGTTACAACATAGTTATGGGATAAACTACCATTATATAAAATAGATTTTACATTTTCCTTCTTCAAAAAATGTAAATTTATTATTGTTTTTATTCATAGTGCATTGTTTAATAAAAACAATGATTATAGAAATGTTGCAATTAAATGAGATGTCAACATCCATGATTTCTTGATAATAAAATTTTACAAGATTTCCAAATGAACACGACTTAGGTTTTGTGTTTTTAATACATGTCATGATTATACAATGGATGTAGCATCCAACTGGATATAAAAGGCATTGTCTAAAGTTTAGAGCATGGCAAGGCATCATGGAAGTTATGGACACCCACTACATTCAAAAAGGTCTCCAGTCGTGACGCTTCATCGTAACATTGGAACTTGACGGTATTATCCTTGTGCAATGGCTCATCCACTCTACCATCTTTCCGGCACAGGTTTCTGCACAGCCTATAATCACTCGGAAAGTTCAGACTGGGACTCTAGAGCCATGAGCCATGACAGCACCTATAGATAGCTGTACAGTCATGTCCTTTTCCAGTTCCCTCACATTCATAAGAATCCAGTAGATTTAACGAGAATAGGAAAGCTTCCATCTGTTTAGGGACTCTTTATGAAATCAAAACATGGATGGAAAGAAACATTTCGTGTACATATACTGTAAGTATTGTGTAATTCAAAGTGTATATATATACCATGTGTCACGAGCAGAGTTAAGGTATTTGGGGATCTAACTTGACTGCACGAGAGGCAGCTAACTCACACTCGGACACAAACACACAAGAAATTATTAAATAACCAAAGTATATGTTTGTCAGGCCGGCCGGGCCGTAGTATTATTACATAAAATAATTGTATTGAACAAAAGACAATAGAGGTATATTCAAAACAAAGCTTCCAAGCACTAATTTATTGTAATCTATCTACTATATGTAACTATGTTCCCTATCTAATTTACTGCAATCAATAGCCAAATGGTATATTATTATAAGAAACAAGACGTTAAATTATGGTAACAACCGAGTTGCCACAGGCCAGTCGCCAGGCAAACTCTCCAGCAATAGTATGGGTTCCCAATGCACACTGTGAATGCCGGGATGGCCCAGTACTTTTCAAAAACCTACAGAAGCACGATTTCAGCTTGCAGGTATTTAAACAGCTTATATATGTATATGCAATCACTCAATATTCATCTCAATATCAACGTGTTCGTGCTGTGATCAGTCACAAGCTAGCAATAGTTCTTCAAATGTAAGGCGATAATCTTATAATAATCTGATGCTCGTTCGCCGAGTCCAAGCTGTGGTTATCTCTGACTTCCTATGAGGCTGTGGGTTTTCTCTCTATCTCTGAACTTCTATGACTATGAGTGAACAAGATCAGTTACCGTTATCACACCTACTAATTCGTAGGCGTGAATATCAGCATATCGCAGTGTGGACTCTTTAGGTCAGTCCACCCAGACCTTTCTAGAGCTCTCTTTCTCTATCAGCTCTCTCTCTCTAGGTCAGTCCGATGGCAAAGACTGCCTGCCTTCGTACAGCTCAGTTCAGGTACTGGCTCAAACCGGAGATGCGTCACGTGAATGATGCCTAGCTTCTCGTCTGCATTCACTTAATCTATTGAGATCTTTTTGTTTCTCGGTGGCCTCAGCATAGTGCTGTTGGCCCCCGAATTCACTTAATCTTAGCTCTGCAGTCCCTTATATACTAGTCTCGATTTCCAGCGGGATCGCTCCGCAGCCTAACCACTCAGCAAGCTCATTGGCTAATCACCCCCAGCTCACTACTCCGAATCACGGACAGCAAAACTTAAAGCGTGAATCTAATATTCTTCAACTAGTAATTTCCTACTCAAAAACAACTATTTCACGGAGACCGTTTGTCACAAATCCCAGACTGGGAGATGCGATGGTTATAACAGGACAACAATCACGAACGAACAAGTATAACACTTAACAGAACAACCCATCAGACTCACACATTTATTAAACATAAATATAAAGATAGGGATAACAGTGCAATTACATACATACATTATATTCTTCAAGTTAACTGCCGTCCACGGCCTTCTTCCGTAAGCACACTTCCTCGGGTCCACAACCCGGTAATTACTTCTAAAGACACCTCGGCCTCAGCCTCTCCACTCAGGGTCTTAATGACACACTAGTATTCTTTCACACCACAGTCTCTCAATAGCGCCTCCCTATGGCAATACACCTTAGCCTCCTATACACCTCACGTGGCCATAGCACGTTAATACTTCAATTCACATGAATATCTCATTCGCACAGTAATACATCCATGTCACAGTAGTACATCTTAATAGCACATTCACAATCATATATACATCCCTGTCTGTGGCCAGACTGCCACGACTCATGTGCCTCTACTGTCCTGCACCGACAGCTTCACTTCTGGCCGATGTGTGGCCTTCGGCCCTATGCTGGCCTATCCCCTGTGCTCACCGTAGGCGGCGCTCTTCGGCCCGACCTCGGCACCTACAAAAATAACATTACATTGGTATAATACCATACCATTTCTAATCACTTCACCCCTCATTACAACTCATGAAGCGGACACACAATAGTTCACATTTCACTCACCAAACATCTTACGGTAACACCTACACCGTATCGCACCCTACTCACTCTCGCTACAAATCCATGAAGCTAACTTCCATCTATCGCTCATGGCGCACATTGCTATATACAGTATCAAGGACTTCCACATTCCTCACATATACTTATTTACATCATGGTCGTAGACGAATATAATACATCAATCATAATTATCAATCATCGTTCCACCTACCAGTCATCACTGGAAAACACTGTCACAATCTCCCGACTGTTCTCACTCACGTCCGTCCCCAAGGACCTTCTAACTTGCAGTGATAGTAGTACAGCGCTCTCGCCTCATGCAGACCCCCCCACTCACAACATGCACGCTTTTCATTACCCGTGGGCCGTGGGTTAACTTTACTCTACCCCCTTCCCCCGTAACTACTGATCCCAGCTCACCTGCTCGTGACACCGTTCAAGGCCACCAGCCAGTTTCTCATGGCCCTGACAAGTAAAAAACTCACGGCTCTGCGTGACATTTAATTTAACTAGACTCTTGTGACAAAATGCACCGTCCACGGCCCTTTGTGCACCATAATCATGCGTCAGTCGACTCAGTGCAAGGGTGTATTTTAACAAACACGTCATCTAGATATGCCCAATGTATGATTGAAGAAGGGTGGCGTACATTTTCAAGATAATCGTTTTTGTTTTGTTTTTTTCAAGTAGCCCCGTGAGAGTAGTCTGACTGAATGCTCATCTTAAATTTGACTTGTAATTTTGCCTGGACTTTTTGCGTTATGAGGTCTGTCGCAAGAGTAAAGTCAAGTGTTAGAAAATACAAAATCATATATGTAAATAAAAGCTGCTGCATCTATTATATCAGCGAGTACTGTAAAGACTTCATATCTAGTCAGGGTAAGCTCCCGAACTGCCTTATCAAAACTCAACAAATTTGACCATCAAAGGCTTGCTTAATACATGGACTGGCGTCACACTAGTAGCATCCAAGCGGATTTGGAATTATTATCATCGTCATTATCATCATCATCATCATCAACATCATCATCACCACCACAATCATCATAACGATCATCATTGCCATCACCATCATCATCTGATTTTATTCGAGGAAACCGGGCGCCAAGCCAGTTTCGGTCATAATCCTGTAATTTGATTTTGTAGGAGCAAAATGATAAATTGAATCAAATAGAATCTTTAATTACCATATTTGAAAAGTGTATGTCAAAATGTAGGAAAAGAAAAACTTTTAGCCTTGCTGTGAACCCACAGATTTTCTATGGTTTTTACAATAATTATACTGATCCAAAAAAGAAACGCACACACAAAATAATGATTTCATAATACCTGGATTATGGAAAACTAAACCATAGTACCAACGCTTTCTTGTAGTCATCAAATATTAAGATAAATAACAATAATTTAAATTTGGATCCATAACTTCCGGTTTATGACAGCATATGGGGAAACTACTCTTTTCGCTCTCCGTCATTGACAGTTTGGAGTTGAAAAAAAGATTTTTGGCACGTGAGATCAGCCTATCCAATACTTCCATTGGCCCAAGTTTTTGACTCACTCTGTGCGTTCCTCACTCTCTGTTTTTACTCTCATAACATAGTTCGACTGAAACGTGATCAGAGTATAGTACTTAATTTCAGAAGTGCGTTTCTTTTTTGGGGTCAGTATATTTTGAAAAGTGTATGTACACGCTTCCTTGCATCCAAACCCCCTCCCCATGCAGGATGTTCATACACCCTCCCCCCCCCCCCCCACACACACACACACGGTCACCTCCGAGCGTACGTACTGAAATCCCCAATAGAACACATGCCAACACTGGTTTACGGCACGCCGAAACAATAACCATCCGTGCTCGTCGATACCAAGAATATTTTTCATGTTCACCAATTCGGCAAAGTTCTTTATTTTCATTCTGAGATGAATTTTAAAGAGAAACATAAAAAGAAAATGATCAAAGCTACAAAAAAAAAATAAATAAATAATTAAAAAAAATCAGCGGCTGAAATAATAATCATTCACAGTTCATAAAGGGACATTAGCCTGTTCAAGGAAGTAAATTTTAATGGTTCCACGCAATATTAGATCACACTTACAAGAGGCAGTTTCTTTAAAGCAAAAAAAAAAATATTGTTATCATCATCACTGTGGGATTTTTTTTTTTTTTTTTTTGTATTTTGAACTTCTCCGTGAAGGCGATGGAGGGGAAGATGGGCAAAAAAAATTGACAGTAACCCTTTGTGTTACACCCTGAAGAATGTAGTAATGATGGTAGGAATAAATAACTCATCATTTACTGAAAGTTTTGAAAGTATTTAACAATTTGCCAGTGTCGATTAGAAATCAACTAGCATTTACTGGGGATCACGAATGATATTGTCAAATACAAAGTAAATTAGGTGGAACAAGAAATGTCTTAAATTATTTTGTACTATTTTGAATAAGCAAGCAAGAAGTATAAATTTTTAAAAATAGTCATGATTATATCAAACACAACACGGATACTTAAGTTTTTTGTTTGTTTGTTTTGTTTTTTTCTTGGGGGGGGGGGGGTGAAATTTTATATGCCATGAGCTGAATGGCCAACCCAATGTCTATGCTCGTAGTAAGCATTACGAAATTCCACATCAAACGGCTTCAATTCAGCTCAGTCAGATATCTTACTCTCTTTAATTCAAACTACATAAGAGGAATTTCCAGAGCCTGTCTTCGTACCCGTTGTCATGGTAACTGGCCGCTCCTTTGATAATTTTTCCAGATGGAACATTCACCGTCAGCTGTCCATCCCAGGTATTGGCAAAACCGGTGAAATAACAGTTATCGGTTTTTTTCCCGACCACGTCACAGCACTTGAATTGAAACCTTCGGTCCTCGTAATGATTATGATGGTAACTCTTCATGCCAGCAACAACTCTGTTCCCCGGACAAGTGTAGGCCAGAAGTCCATCGAAGTCATTGACGTAATCTGAGAGATTAGAAAGACATGAATATGAATATGAATAAAGCCATTACTGTTCCATGTTAATGTATTGTGACTGCAATGGTAAGAGTCTTTGACTGGATCGCGAGAGGTTCCCGGGTTCAAGTCCCTCTCCGGACGGGATACAACCCTACAAATTTCTGGCAGATCTTTAAGCAAATCACCCGTTGGAAGCGTGCTGGGGAACCAGACAAGGTCTCATATTGGATGTACATAGTGCTGAAAAGGCACACAAAACGAACAAAATGGCTCTCATTCTATCTATCTATCTATCTATCTATCTATCTATCTATCTATCTATCTATCTATCTATCTATCTATCTATCTATCTATCTATCTATCTATCTATCTATCTATCTATCTATCTATCTATCTATCTATCTCTATCTATCTATCTATCTATCTATCTATCTATCTATCTATCTATCTATCTATCTATGTATCTATCTATCTATCTATCTATCTATCTATCTATCTATCTATATATCTATCTGTCTATCTATCTGTCTATCTGTCTATCTGACTCTGGTAGTACGTCTGTCCATCTGTCCGTCTGTCCTCGTCTGCATATCTGCCATCTATCGTTTATCTACCCACCTATTCATCCATCGGTGTAGATAATATATCTCAATACTTGTCTGTTGCGCGTTTCCTTTGTTACATGGCAATATTAATTGCCTTGCCCGACATCCAGTGAATCATGCAGAGCAGAGAAATATGTGCACAGAAATTATGAGGCAAATTCTGACATTCATATCAAGACTATCATAATAGCCAACGAGGCGTGATGTTGGAGGAATGCGATAAACTTTTTTGTTACATGAACAGCTTTCGTCAGTTTAGTTTTTCTTTTCATGGAAACGGAAACTTTAAAGAGGTCATGATTGAACGAAAGAAAATGTTAGTAGTAAGATTATTCGAAAAGGTCAGGAGGTTATACCATATTTGGGCACACACTGTAGAGTATATGGAAAGCCAACCTACCTGACCAAGAACACGCTCCCATATTTGCCTTACGGCAGCGGAATTCCCATCTTCTGTCTTCATGGCCATTGCTGTGTACGCTTCTAATGTAGTACATATATTCATCATATCTGCACTCCATATCGGCTCTCTCGTCGTAGTAATTGATATAGGCGGCGTTTGTCACAGCCAGCAGTACCACCAGCAGGGAGATGACGCTTAAGGCGGACACGGGCATGGTGATAGTCTGTCCTTGTAGTGTCTTTATCAATCGTCAAACTGGTAAAATAATGTAACGATATTGCAGATCAAACAAACACCAACATTCATAAGGAAATTATACCGTGCACTTTTTGGATGCCTTGACAATTCTTCCGAAGATCAGAGAGACTATTATATAAATTTACATAGTTCACAATGCACCACGTGGAAGTAACTGTACAAAGTTGGTGATTTGGTCATACAACATTTAAATTTAAGTATTTCCTGGGGTAAACAGGAAGAGTCTTGGTTTCTATCACGTTCTCGAAAAGTATTGATTTGAACTAATACATACTGCCATAGATGAACGAAACTGTACAATGCAGCCCTTGAAATCTTGCTCAACTATGGAACAGTATACTACGGGCACTGAAATTGCTCGCAACGGTATTCTGATGGTGCATGACATATTGTGTTAACTCGTAGAAGTTTGTTCCGGGCTTTGGAAATACATTTTATCACCAGGAAAGGTTGTTGAGGACTCCAATTAAACTTTGTCCCGCTCCTATGATTTTTAATATGGCGTAGCGTATACAAAGTCGGCCCGTGACGTCGTATGCTTTCTACATTCCAGTCTGCCCAAATCACACGATTTTTAAATTTTGATTAAATATATCCTAGGGAAAGAGGATGATTTGAACTGGTACTGTCATACATTAATTGAACATGCCAAACGATAGGTAAACCAGATGGCTGGCTCCTTCAGCGAATCTTTCCTGATGAGCCTGTAGCTGGAAACGGGCTCATATGTGTCAAAGAAAGCATTGCAAGAATATACAATGAAAGCATCACTGGTGGCTTTAAGCATAAGCCTTGAGACACGAGAACACACTGCCCAAGATAAGGCCAAAATGGCTTTCCGTCATCTAAAAAGACGACCAAACCTGCCAGATTAGCAGAACCTCTGTAGCTGAGCAGAAGGCAAAAACAGTCTGAGCTAGCGATCTTGTGCTCGATGTTGCCGAGGTGTTTACAATGCCCGAAAAATATCCTCCGGCAGATCGGCGGACCAGTAGTGCCCCAATGTCTAGTATCTGGAGCTTATGGTGAACACTAATTAACCCTATTGTACACAGCCAAAAAGTTCACCTATGTAAAAAAAAAAAAAAAAACTAATCTGAGACTGTCAGAGAAATGAAAATAATAGAGTGAGAATCTTTTTACTGACATTAAAAAATGCACTGGACGTCAGGTTACCTGTTTCAATTATAGCAGTCAGAGCTACAGAGGGCAAAACCTTGATCTTCATCTTTCGTTTTTGCAAAATTAAAGGCCAGAAAATAAAAGAAATAATATGGTACCTAAGTGTAAGTTATGAAATAAAAAAAAAAGAAGAGAGAAAACTATGTCAGAAAGAGATGTTATGAAATATTTTAAATCTGGACTAACCGTACCTGTTTCTGTGATTCAAATTTGTCCAAGACAAATCTAGGGCAGGTTTCCACCATTTATATATATCATTTTCTACCAGGAAAATAAACACGGCTGTGCGTGACTTCAACAGTTTCTTTTATCCGATGAAATTTTGACATAAAGAAAGGATGCACACAACTGTTAGACACGATGTTTCATTTATGGTCAAGGCCACGTCCTCTGCCAGCTCCTTTCAGTCCCCTGCTTCTGACAATATCATGTCTAACAACCGACCACATATCGAGCTGGTTTGGTTTGCTTCTCCCGGATAAATTTGCTTTGATGAACAAAAAAATTTGCAAAGGCAATTGAAATTGAAGGAATTTTTTTTAAAGTTAACATCGTCGTCATCATCATCATTATCCTCATCACTACCATCATAACCATCTTTTTGGGTAGTGACAGAAGCCCTTTTTGGTTTTATCATTTAAAGACATTTTGTGAATACGCATATTCAGGCGCATACAAATAAGATACAAATATGCAAAAACTATCTGTTGCGCCAGTATTTCCACCGGCGTCTCACAGTTTTCTATTTGAGTATTATTATTAAATTTGCGCCGTTACTTCCTTGTGCACAAAACGCAGGCTGTCTTTTTCCTTCGGTAAAGCACACAAACACACACACGCACGCACGCATGCAAGCGCGCGCGCACACACACACTCACACAAAGAATAAAAAAAAAAAACCACATGTGGATATATGTAAATTCTTGGATTACCGTACTGCACATCACACGAAATTTCAGGGACAAAAACAGAACTTAGGCCTAAATGTTAAAGTGTTATCAATTATTCAATGTCACTCTGGTCCTGTTTTGGACTATTTTTCGGAGATCCAGGTTTACGAGCGTTCATACATTCGCTAACGACAAAACTTGCAATTAGGCGCCATACATTAAGGACGTACCCTGGGTTTTGCCAATTTATACCCCTCTTCCCCCTTGCGCATTGCATGCACTTGGCCTCACCCCCCCCCCCCCATTCCCCCCTTAAAAAAAAAAAATCCAAAACCTTGATCTTCATCTTTCATTTTTGCAAAATTAAAGGCCAGAAAGTGAAAGAAATAATATTCCGGCTATTGCAATAGTAACTGTCCATGATCTTGTCTTGGTGTCAGTTGCCAGAAAAAAAAAAAATGAATTGAACCAAAGGCTGGTGGCACACTGAGTCAGGAGTGGCTGTCTCAGTGTATCGGTGGGATGTGAACTTTGGAGTTAAAGTGGACCTCATGGGCAGGCCAGGCTGAAACAAGTTCTTCTCTTTGGGCTCAACAACTCTGCTTTGAGTTAGCTGGCGGAAAAGGAGACCTTACGCACTGAGTCAGAACAGATTCTTCTTCTTCTTCTTCTTCTGCGTTCCCCATCATGGCGGATGTCAAATCTTTACTCCAATCCTCTGCAAAAAAGCAGCTGTTCTCTTCAATTGTTCCAAGCTACCATACAGCTTCTCCCTGACAGGCGCGGCCTCAGGCCAATGGGCTTCCCTTTGCGTGTTATATTTTGGACAAGTCTGCAGGATGTGTTCTGCATTTTCTGCTTCTAAGCCGCATTCGCATACACTGCTGTTGCCAATTCTAAAGCTGCGATGCATATGATCCTTTAGCAGGTTGTGTCCTGTGCGAAGCCTGAACATCATAACCTATTCTGCTCTGTTCAGTTGTCTTATTGAGTCTTCACCCTGGAATATTGGATGGTTACATTTCCATTGCTTTTGGTATGTGGCTTTTATGATGGTCTTTACTTCTTCGTGGGAGACACTTCCATCTGGTTGTTGCTGCTTAGCTCCCTCCTTGGCCAGATTATCTGCAGCTTCGTTGCCATATATACTGCAGTGTCCAGGAATCCATTGCAGGTAAACTTCTCTAGCAGCGTTTTTCAGTTGCATTAGCTCTGAAATGAGTTCATTGTGTATGCCTGGTCTTGTAAAAAATAGCTGTCATGTTTATTCTCATATCTGTTGGTGACAATGTAAACATTTTCTGTTGATTTTTCATGTCTTTCTACTGCAAATCTAGGAAGTAATTTTGCTTTGCATTGCTCTGAGATTGGAGAACGCTCTTCGACATGAGAACGGTCACAGTGTGCTAAAACAAAAGTAAGACGATAGACACAATATACAGAATCTAGGACAGAAGCGTGAAGGAGCGTGCATAGAATCAGTTTGACAGTACCCACCCCCTTTTTTTCTGGAAAATTCACCCCTTCCCGCCCTCCCTCAAGCCCCCCTGAGAACCACTGCACTAAAATGTCTCAACATTTTGTACTTCAGTGCTTTCATCGCTGAGTATTCACCGATCGTTTCTCAGTTCAAGGTGAACACACATTTAATGTTTCTCAGTTTTCTGCATTCATTTCTTTGGAAGGGTATCCAACTGTGGGTCATGGGGACTCTTGTAATATAAAGGAATTTATTGAAGACTAGCACGACAGGGAGCTGTTGCATGTATGCACTGTGTTTACATAATGCCAAAATCTTGTGAACACAGCCTATTATGTAAATGTTATGTTTAAACAAGGCGGGAACGTTGCTGGAGAGCGTTGTGTGTATTTGTCTGTCTATCAATGACACTCTGTTTGCCTGTCATCCTTATCTGTCTGTCCTCTCTGGCTGTCATCCACCTCTCTGGATGTCATCTCTCATTCATATCTATCTATCTATCTATGTATCTATCTATCTATCTATCTATCTATCTATCTATCTATCTATCTATCTATCTATCTATCTATCTATCTATCTATCTATCTATCTATCTATCTATCTATCTATCTATCTGTCTGCCCGTCCTTCTGTCTGTCTGTCTGTCTGTCTGCCTGCCTGCCTGTCTGTCTGTCTGTCTATCTATCTATCTATCTATCTATCTATCTATCTATCTATCTATGTATCTATCTATCTATCTATCTATCTATCTATCTATCTATCTATCTATCTATCTATCTATCTATCTATCTATCTATCTGTGTCTGTCAGTCTGTATGTCTGTCTGCCCGCCTGCCTGTCTGTAGATGTCGGTCCGAAATAGGTTCTGTCATTTTTTTGTCGTATCAAACAAGTCGTCAATATACTGCCTAGCACGGAGTTTTCAAAAGAGACGGACAAGTTTTGAAAGATCTGAATTAATTAGGTGAAATAAGCTAATACATTAAAATTTAGTGAAAGTCTGGGACACGTTTATCCCGAGAAACACCCAGCAGTCAAGCTGGTCCTTGGTGTTTTTTTAAAAGCTGTCCTTGGTATTCTTTAAGGGGCACTTGACATGGTCCATTTGCATGCTCTATACCGAAAAAAAATATAAAAAATTAAAAGGCTTATTCGACGAATCTATAATTCCTACATATTTTTTTGTTTAAAAAGAAAGTTGGTTAAAGCAAACTTATTAATTCATAACCATTATTCAATAACATACCCTCCCCCAACACTCTCCCACCCCCACACCCCCCCCCCCCTAACTCATGCAAGCTTTTCATAAGCTAGGGTCAACCCAAACGCCCAAATCATATTTCACACTTAATCTTGTGAAACTGATTTTTTTGTCTTACTTTTATTTTTACTTCAGACTGAACCCGGATTTTGAGTTTGCTTCTATTGCACTTTGTCAAAAATAATTAACTGTTCAAACATTCAACGAAGCAATGTTGAATACTTGTGAATACAAGTGCCAGTAATATTATTCACTGAGTATAAGTTGTGACGCATGTCAGAACATCGTGACCTTGACCAAGAATTAACGCTGTGTTTATCTGTCATGTGCATTTTGGTCTATTTTTTTTCTGGGGTTTTTTTTTTTGTGTGTGTGTCCAAATTTCAATGGAATAAAAGAACGGCTGGTGTCACGCATGGGAGAAAAAGTATATAATGCGTGATAAACAGTAGCGTAAGTTGTCTTTGACTTCACTCTCACAAACAAGCAAGGCCAGATCAGTGGCCAGTTTCCAAACATTCGTTAATATCTCTTCGCCTCGAGATAGATCTAGGAGTTAATGGTTTATATTGTTGTTGTTGTTGTTGTTGTTGTTTTGATAGCCAGCACCAATTGAAATACAATACTGTTTCTTTGAATTTTCTGGCCTTCACTTTCACAAAAACGAAAGATGAATATCAAGCTTTAACGCTCCACCGCCCTGTTTTCCATATTTGAAATATGTCACCTGTATTTAGAAACACTTTCTAATTATTAGTAATATTTTATTATATTTTATGGTAAACATTTTTATTCCCAAATTTATTTGCTTTTTCAAGTCATTAAAAAAAAATGTTTGTGATGTTTTGGGCCAAGACAGTTTATATCCCGACAAAAGAGGTTTGACTCGTGTCCGTCCATAAACTCCAGATAGAGAGGCCTTACTGGTCCGCCTATGTCTAGATGGCAAGTTAGGCCGACCTGCAGCGGGGAACTCTCAGGCATTGCAGACACTGGGTGGCGGCATCATCGGGCATAGAACTGCTGGCTCAGACTGGCCTTCCCTTGTCTTTGCTGCTCACCTACAGGGGCTGTGCTCATCCGGCTGGTTCTATTGGGACATCGTTGTAGATGACGGAACACCATTTGGCTTTATCTTGGGCAGAGTGTTTTCGTATCTTAAGGCTAATGTTTAAAGCCATCAGTGATGCTTTCAGCGTGTCCTTGAAGTGTTGGCTTTGACAGGGAATGGCACGTTTTCCCAATCCAACAATCTCTCCATGAAAGATGAAAGATTCGCCGAGGGAGTCAATCATCTGGCATGAGCGCACTATGCGGCCTGTTCAAGGTATTTATGACAGCACATACAGCTTTTCAATTTATATTGAACGTTTCCTAGGGAAAAGAGTAAGAGAAAAATAATTGATTTCAACCAGTGAACGTCGTCATGTTTTGCCGACCAGTATACCAGTTACATGACAATCGGGTCAAAGACAAACTCCCATTCCATTCTACCTGTCTTGAAAATAACAGGAGTGGGGCAAGATTTATCTGGAGTTCGTCAATAGCTTTTCCTGTTTATAATAAAATATACTTTCAAAGCCTGGAAACAAACCTCGACGGGAAAAAAACAAAACAAAACAAAACAAAACAAAAACCGCACATCATCAGAATACCGGTGCAAGCAATTTCATTGCCTGCAGTATACTGTGCCATTGATGAGCAAGCAATATTGACATATGTTTCCTAAATTTGGACACATTATGAAAGCTTATTCCATCATGCATTGCCGAACATACTCCTGGATAATTATGTCTTCCTCATCTTGGGGAGAGATTGTCAAAGCGTACATAAAGTTTATTGTTTTTAATACATTCTGTGATTATACAATGAATGTTGCATCCAATGGCCAGAAAGGCGGGTCCAGAAGGCCCTGTGGAAAGTTTAGAGCATGGCAAGGCACCATAGAAGTTAACGATGAAACTTACCAAGGCTGGTCTGGACGCCAGACTAGTGCTCACCGCCCATAAATTTTGCTTTACACTAAGACACAGACACAGCTCATACGTACAATGCTAGTGTGAATCAAAATTATGGGCGTGAGCCACCAGTCCTACGCCTACACTAGCCTTTGCCTGTTTCACCCCTTACGGTCATCCACTGCATCCAAAGAGGTCGTCAGTCGTGAGGATTTATCATACCACTGGAGCCCGATCTGTGAGGCCGAAAGAGTGGGATTGTCCCTGTACATACAACGGCTCTTCTATTTTAACCCTGTTACTGTCAGGAAGGAGTGACCAAATCCTGCCAGGGATTTTGGAACCGAGAGTCTTCACAAACAAATTGAGCATTTGAGGCTGTCTTTGATTTAGAAACCTGAACAAAGAAGACCTTTCTGGAAAGCTGATCTAATTGGCTCTGACAGCCCAGGTAAAAAAAAAAAGTCAGTTAATTGTCTTGTGACAATAGTAGGGTTAAACGCTTTCCTGCACAGGTTTCTGTGCAGCCTGTCACTTGTTTTGTTTTGTTTTCTATATCTGCTTATTTTAAAGGAGGTGTTGATTTTTGTTTAGTTATTTTTTAAAACTTAAAATGTATCATTTTCTAGTCATACTCAACTTGTCCAGTGTCTGAGCCACCAATGTGTTTCTTTGAGTGCACCAATTTGGACCTTGAGTTTTCCACCATGAATTTCGAGCCCTCTGCCCCGGGAATATCCTTTATGTCTTTGAATTGGACTTAACTGTGAACGTTTTGAATAAATTTATAGCCCCACGCCTTTCCAACCCATAAAAGATGCCCTAAAATGTTCCTTGCAACTGCTCGGGAAAAGTAAGACAGCGTGAATATTTAACATGATTTTTTTTTTTTTGGTCAACTTTATAAGTATTTTTACATGTGGAGCAAAAGTATACTTACTCGTATTCATAAGAATCCAGTAGATTTCATGAGGATAGGAAAGCACAGTTTGTACCTGTCTCTGTCGGAGCTCTTTATAAAGTCAGAAATGGTTAGAAAGAGCATTTCGCAAATTTCGTATACGTGCACTTATGCAAAGCGTACGTACACGTCTTGCACCCTGCGCGGCCCTTTCTGCACCATAATCATGCGTGAGGGCTTATTTTAACAAACACGTCATCTGGAGTTGCCCAATGTATGGCTGAAGAAGAATGGGGTACATTTTCAAGAACCTTCTTAATTTGTTTTTTTAAGAAGCCCCATGAGAGTAACTGAACGCTCATCTTAGATTTGACATATTCTATTGACTTGTACTTTGGCCTCGACTATTTGTTTTATGAGGACTATGGCAAGATTAAAATCAAATATAAGAAATACTACACAATAATATTACGTAAATAAAAGCTTCTGCGGCTAATATATTAGTGAGTGTTGTAAAGGCCTCGGTAATCTCCCGAACTGCCTTATCAAAAGGCATCAAATCTGACCTGCAAAGGTTTTGTTTAGTACTGGCCTCACACTACTGTAGCATCCAAGGGGTCGTGAAATTATTATCATCGAGGCTAATTCTTGACAGTGTTATGCAATAATCTTGTCTTTTGTTTTGTTTTATTGGTTTTCCATCATATTTTAAAGAGAGAATTTTGTTTACACCTGTTTTTAACCCAAGTCGGGTTATTTCGACATTATTATTTATCGACTTATTTCGTCCTTATGATCTTCTACGCCATAACCTGTGCCCTCAACATCATTGCCGTACTCGCCGTGTTTGTCATGGATGAAGGAGTTTCAGATGTATTCTGTAACAAATATGCACATCTCAGATGAGCAATCAGTCTTTCAATCGATTTTCCATGTTTTTAATTATTTTGGGGGGGGGGGTGGGGGGCGGCATCTCTCATAGATCAACATCATCATCATCTTCATCATCATCATCATCATCATCATCATCTTAATAATCATCATCATCATCTTCATCACCACTACCACCACCATCAGCATCATCATCACTACCACCATCATCATCACTACCTCCATCATCATCATCACCATCCCCATCACTACTATACCACCATCATCATCATCATCACCATCATCATCACCATCTTCTTCCTGACCATAATCAAATCCACCACAGCCATCATCATCATCATCTGATTTTGAGCGAGGAGGGTGGGTCTCCAGTTAATTTTGAATATGATCCCATCTTTAAATTTGTTTTGTGAACAAAAAAATGAATGAGTTAAACCCTACCAAATAAAACCGTTTATTATCATTTTTGAAAAGTGTATGTGTGCTCCCCTGTACTCTTTCCCCAGCGCAGACTCCCCCACTCCAGCATACACACGATCACCTACGAGCGCAGGTACTTCACTGATATCTCCAATAGAACTCATTCAAGCACTGCTTTAAGGGAAGCCCAAACAACAAACACGCGTGCGACGTTAATATCAAAAATATTCTTCCTGTTCATTGCTTTGCCAAAGTTCTTTATTTTAATTCTGACATGAATTTAAAAATTCTATATAATATAGTAAAAGAAAAATATCAAAACAAAAAGAGAAAAGCTGCACACAATAAAATGAAATAAAATAAAATGAAAATCGACAACTAAAATGTAAAGGTATAATCATTCACACTTCATACATTAATCAGTGCAAGGAATTAAACGATTAAATGGTTCCCGGCAAAGACCATTTCGGATTTAAAAGACTTTTTCTTCTTGTTATTTTTTAAAAATAAACCAAATATTCGTATTATCCTCAATCTGGGGATGAAAAGGGAATTTTTTTAATTTAATAGTTTGAACTTCTCCGGGAAGGAGATTTGGGGGTGGGGGGCGGGGGGAGTTACCACAGTCTTGGGGAAGGGTGAAGATATAATTATATAAAACACAATACAGTTCCTTAAGCTTGGAAGAAAAAATGTGGAATTCTGCATGCCATGAGCCGAGTGGCCTACCGATGGGTGTGCTTGTAATGACCATTGCGAAATCCCAAAGCAGGGTGGCCTCCATTATTCAGCTCAATCAGATTTCTTACTTCTTTAACTCAATGGCATAAGAGGAATGCCCAGAGTCTCTTTTCATCAAATTTGTCATGGAAAGTCTCTGCTAATTTGAAAAATGTTCCCGGTGGAGCACTGACTGAGAGCGGTTTATCCGAGCTCTTGTCTCCAAAACTGGTGTAATAACAGCGATCGAGCCTTTTACCCTTGAGGTCGCAGCATTTCAAGCTAAATCTTCGCTCCTCGGGATTATTCCCGTGGTCACTATTCATGCCAGCAATAACTTTGTTCCCTCGACAACCGTATCCCGGATCTTCATCGAAGTCATGGACGTAATCTGAGAGATTAGAGAAAGAGGCGATATTTAACAACATCATTCATGTCCCTTGTTTTCATTTTGAGGATGCAGAGGCCCAATAATGATTAGACTTTTTGATCAGAGTGCGGGCTACTCTCGGCTTTGACTCCCACTCGGGATCTCCCCATTTCGCGGATTTCCCGTGAGGAGGCCAGTATAAGGTTAATTCCGGAAATCCGGTGTCGAGTCGTTGCTCCTGAAACAAAATGGCATCTTCCAGAACCTCAAAATAATCCCTCTCCTCGCAATTTTTCTCCCCCAACTCGAGCTGCACAGATAATTTTCTTGTGATGTTTTGATCTGAATCAAAATCCGCCTGCACATTTAGTTCTTGCTGGGGATAGTCCGTAGTGCTTGACTCTAAACTTCTAAGTTATGGCGGGAGGTATCGAAATAATTTAGATCTCGGCCGTAAACACAGAATCCATCGGCTAAAAATGCTGCAATCATTAAAAAATATACATGTAAATAATTGCTTCGGTATCTAGAGGCATGTTATGAAGAGAATGCCAATTCGTGCTTACTCTCTCTCTCTCTCTCTCTCTCCGTTAAGAGTAAAACCGATCATTATCTTTGTGTGTGTGTGTGTGGCAGATCTACTCTGTGGACTTTGATGACCTGTTTACTTCAATTGTCTGACTTAAGTGGTGCGAAAAGTGGGAGATTCTAATCCCCCCCCCCCCTCTCTTTTTCAAAATAATTTTCTCTCGATGGTAGCGCGCTCTCTTTCTCTTCCTTTTTTAAATGCTACTTTTCACATCTCCAAGTACTGTTGAACGTGAGTAGCTGTCCTGTATTTGCCCCTAATTCACCCATCCCTCCTTCTCATCGATTTCGCCCCCTTCTCGCCCTTTTCTTTGTTTTTGCTCCCCCCTCCCCTGGAAAAAATCTCTCCCCCCCCCCCCCGGGCGGGTAATATCGCCCACGTTCAGAACCACTGGTCTGGACCAAGGACGAGGGGTGAAACCGTGATCAGTGCTCTCAAAACCCCATAGGTAGACCTTTATTATCAAATAAAACATTTGTAAGGGCTTAATTACACAGAGGAGGGAGCCATAGTAGCTCTGCCCGTGGGCTGTTCACCTCGTGAGTAAAGTTGTGGGATGACAGTTGGAAATAGGCAAAAGGTAACCATGCTCTTATTCTGACGGGCATTCAGCTGCCTGGCAGGCACAGCGTTCAGCGTAAGGGTAGCCACACAAAGACCACCGAATTCGGTCACCGAGCCACTAGGCGCTTTAGGTGAGAAGAATTGCACTATATAAACGGACAATCTAGATGGGCTCTATGTGCAGTTGTTGAAATTATATAGTGCAATTATTCTCACCTAGAGTGCCTAGCGGCTCGGTGACCGAATTCGGTGGCCTTTGTGTGGCTACCCTAAGGCAGTCAGCAAGGTTGCCTGCTGTCAGAGCGAGGCAGCGAGGTGCCTTCCTCAGTTTTTCAGTATAGCGACACCCGCAGGATTCAAAATGACCCAGTTTTCTAATATGGCTGCACTCATGGTTTCAAAACAACACTCTTAATTTGACAATTAACATTCTCAAAAAAACAAATCCTTGTTTCTAAATCCACTCACCACCATCGTTCTGCCACACAAAATAACGCAAAACAAACTAGCCATCTGCATTCCTCCCTTTCCCCTTGTATAGCAATTAACATTATTAACAGCTGATGGTGATAGCGTACCGTCTTAGCTTGGCCCAAACCTGGAAGTTTGTCGATCTTAATGGCGGAGAGAGCTCTCGTCTTTAGCAGGGAGGAAACACCAGTCCTGTTCTCGTGCGATTCTGGCACCCATTGAGATAAATAATTGCTAGGACCAGAGCCACTAAGTGGCGGTGTTTGTAATGAATCAAAGTTCCAGCAGTGCGTCGGTTGGTGCGAGCCTTGATTCCATCAATGATCTCTTGAAGGTTTGAACCAATCTGTCTCTTACACCATCGCTCTGCCACACAATCAACGCAAAACAAAGCTAGCCACTCCTCACTTTCCCTCCGTACAGAAATGAGCACGCACAGCTTGCCCTAACCCTGACGCCATGTTTAGCTTTCAATTCGGCACACTTCGCGGACCATGCGCACCGTGGAAGTTCCGACTCTAGTGTATTCAATAATTTCTTTGACACAACATGATATTGTGGAACTGTCATATCGTTGTGGCCAGAAAATAATTATTCTCCAAATAACATGGGGTTTACAGGTCCCCATGGTGTACGCCTCTCTTGTTTGATATACATAGGTTATCCTTATTTGAACCCACACATGCCCCTATCCAACCTTTTTCACCTACACAACAGTTTTGGTTCATATGTTCATTATTAGCGTATCCGTTCAGGTACCTGTCATTGAAATGAATGTATCGAAAGCACGCGCAGAGTCCATTATTTGTCTCCTATTCTTTTTGCTTTTAATGTGCTTGGACTTAATACCAATTTAATTGTAGAATCAAGACGCTCAGTCCTTAATCTCGAAGAAATTCATGTCAAAGTATATTGCAGTTTGGAAAGGGGGTCCAATCGTAGTACATGTATGATATCCGGACGTGGAGGGAGGTTACACGTGGCCTGTTATACTTGTGCCCGGGTTCAAATAATAATAATACCACACTGGGGAAGATGTGGGCTGAAAAGCAAATTCTGACATTCATATTAAAAAAAAAAAAGTCAATGGGACATGATATTCAGGAAAAGTGGTAAGTGTCTCTGTTACGTGTAAAGATTTCGTTGTTTTCATCAATTATTATTTTTTTAAATAAAATATTGTAAATGGAAATGTATTTGAAAGAGGCCATCATTGGGATCGAACGCAAAGCGCTGATAAAATTTATCGAAAAAGCCCGTACGTTGTACTGGATTTGGATATACAGTCATGACTCAATAAGCAGTTGCAGAGTGTATGGAAAGACAACATACCTGTCCAGGAACACCTTCCCATGATTGCCTTATGGCAGCGGAACTCCCATTGTCTCTCATCAGGTCTCCTCCATGGTCTGTTTTCAGGGCCATCGTCGTTTACAACGCCAATGTAGGACATGTATTCGCCAGATCGGCACTCCATGTTGTCTGGCTCGAAATAGTACATGTACTTGATATAGACGGCGTCTGTCACAGCCAACAGTACCACCTGCACGGAGATGACGCTTAAAGCAGACACTTGCATGGTGTTCGTCTGTTCTTAACGATGTTTCTCAACCTGTAAAACCGATGAAATAACGGCATAATAGATGAAACAAAAGGCCAACATTAATAAAGAAATTATACAGTATAGTCTATGTACGCCTTGACAATCTCTTCACAAGAGATAACACATGGAGCCTAGGAGTATGGTCGGCAGTGTGTCGTATGGAAGAACTATAATTATGTAATAAAGCAGCCCTTGAAATATGTCCAAATTTACGAAAGTTATGTCAGTTATGTTATTGCTTGTTTATCTATGAAACAAACAACATGCTGCAGCAGTTGCAATTGCTCGCAGCGGTATTCTGGCAATGCGCTGTTAGTTGTGTTACACTTGTGAAGACAATAAATTTCCCGACCCCCGACCCCCCAATCTCCCACCCCCACCCCCCCCCCCCGAAAAAAAAAAAACCGCCGACCGGCGCTGCACTATGGCGACGATGTGCCTGCTCCAGTTGTAACTGGGTGCAATGTCACAATGGGAATTAATTTTCTCAAATGGGATTAAAGTAGTATACATATACAAATAACTTGTTTTAGGCTATGGAATATTTATTTTATTGTTACCAAGGCCTTCAGCATCCCGAATTCAGAGACACTGATAATAATTCGCCTCAGTGTTATTTCTCAGTAATTTCAAAGTACTTTTGTTTTCAGATGTTTAAATATTATACAATAATGTCATGGTCGAAGATGTCCAAGATTGGCTTTCGACTCTCGCTAGTATATTTATTCATGTCTGGCAGCTCATTCCGCCAACTTTTGAGTATAGTGCTTTGCACCCGAAGACGCGCAGGTAGGCCTACGTTTCAGAGGGTAATTTAAAGGAACTCAGGGACCTTGCTTTTGAGCTGCACGTTCATGACATTTAGGAGCCCTCATGTCACGAGTGGAGTGAGTGCAATTAAGGGGATTGCTACAGAGCGGGTGTAGAATAAGAAGAGCTCACGACAGACGGATAGGAAAAGACGTGAAAGGGGAAGAGTAAAAATAACTCATGCAGACAAGTGGGAAAAGCGTGCGTGTATGAGTGGTGTGGAAGTCTGAATGAGGCGAAAGCGCTGGATTACTATCACTGCAAGTTAGAAGGTCCGACGGAGCGGACCTGTGAATAAGAGCCCAGCGGGCGGACATAAGTGAAAGCAGTCGGGAGACGGATGAGTGTTGTTCCAGTAATGACTGGTATGTAGAACGTTGATTGATTATTATGATTGATGTATTATATTATATTCGTCTATTACCATGATGTGAATAAGTATATGTGAGGAATGTGGAGGTCCTTGATATTGGATAGAGCAATGTGCGCCACGAGCGATAGATGAAAGTGAGTTCATGGATTTGTAGCGCGAGTGAGTAGTGTGTACTCCGATGGAAGTGTGTTACCGTAAGATGTGTGGTGAGTGAAAGGTGAACTAGTGTGTGTACGTTTCATGGGTTGTAAGGAGAGGTGGAGTGAATAGAAATGGTAGGGTATTATACCAATGTAATGTTATTCTTGTAGGTGTCGGGGACGGGCCGCAGAGCCACCTCGATGAGCACAGGGGATAGGCCAGCATAGGGCCGGAGGCCACACATAGGCCAGAAGTGAGGCTGTCAGTGTAGGACAGTAGAGGCACATAAAGTCGTGGCAGTCAGGCCACGGACAGGGACGTAGATATGAGAGTGAATGAGATACTATATTGTTGCCATGTTGATAGGCTAGTGAACTGATACTATGTTGTTGCCATGTTGATGGCTATGGAAATAATAATGTGTTATTGCCCTGCTGAGGTGCGAGGGGAGTGCTAAGGTGTATGACAATAGGAAGGTGATATTGAGAGACTGCGGTGCCAGTAAATTATTAATGTGCTATTAAGACCCTGAGGGAGAGGCTGAGGCCGAAGTGCCTTTACAAGTAACTACCGGATTGTGGATCCGAGGGAGAGTGTGTGTGAGAATAAGGCCGTTGTACGGCAGTGCATTTCAATAATATAATGTATGTAATTGCGCTATTATATGTATAATTATGTTTAATAAATGTGTGAGTCTGATGGGTTGTTCTGTTAAGTGTTAAACTTGTTTGTTCGTGATTGTTGTCCTGTCATACTTATTACATCTCCCAGTCTGGGATTTGTGACATTGGGGGCTCGTCCGTTGTGACATTGGGGGCTCGTCCTGTTTACCTGTGGTCATTTTGACTTTGTGTATTCGTTATATCTAGTTGTTTTTCTGTTGTGCTAGGAATTCATGCTGTTGTCTTTGTTCGTGGGATGAATGGAAATTTCATGATGGTATGATTTATGTATATTGATGAATATGTATTGATGCATGTATTTTGATGAATATGTAGTAATGTGTACTTAAATTTCAGAGAGACAGTGTGTGTGCGTGCAGCCTGAGGAGACAAGCACCCAGAGCTCCGATTAGGTCGAGGACTTAAACTCATAAGGCTGAAAGTTAAGTAAAAGTCAAAATTTTTGTGCCCTGGATTGTGGGCTGTTCCTTTAATCTGTCTTTTCCCCTGTTTTTGCTGTTTTTGTTGTCGTTATAGGTTATACGGGCGGTGGCGCGGGTTTGCTGTGGTGAGCGTAGTTTGTCCTCTTCGGGAGGTGGGCTAAATTTGGAACTTCGTTCATCACAGCGAACAGTTCTGTAGGGACCTGTATTTTTGTTTAGATTGTGCCGTTCCATCTTCCTCGTTGTTTTAGGAAGACGTTTCTCTTGTCCTTCTCCTCCCTATCTGTAGATACGTTCTTTTTTTTCAGACTCTGTTCTTGTTCGTATCTTGTAGTGTAATCGGCGTAGTTAGGTTGCATTTTTTTCCATTATATTTTCCTTTTTAGGTCTTTGTCCTAGTCTGGTTCGTTGTCCGTGACGTACTTGTGGTCTTTCTACTGTATTTCTTCATTCTTGTCGTTTCTATTTTCTTTTATAATTAATAGTGCTATACATTTTATAGATATAGAATTAGTTGTGCTGTAAAGGTAAATTTCTGAATTGTATTTGAGACAGCTGGGTATTGTTATATCTGGTGTGATCTCAGGTCTCTGGTCGTATCGTTAGTGATCATACCGACAGGTTGGTCGTCTTGTAATACATACCATAACCATAAATCTGTGAAATGGCGGAACTCCAACAACTAATGAAGTTGGGTAAGGAACTTGGCCTGGAGGGAGAGGAGCTACGCGGCTGGATTAAGGAACAGCAGGCAGAAATGCGCGATGAGCGTGCTAAGGATAGAGAGCAGGAAAAAGAGCTTAAGTTAAAGGAGATAGAGGCGCAAGTGAAGATCGCCGAGTTGGAAATCAAAAAGAATGCGCCAACAGAAACAGTTGAGCGGCAGGTACACAATAAAGGTGGCGTTAGGATTAAGCTCCCTACGTTCGACGACCGGAAGGACGACATAGACGCCTTCCTTTACAGGTTCGAGCTGAACGCACAGTTGCAATGGGGGGAAAATAAGGAATTATGGGCCACGTACCTGGCGTCGCTATTGCAGGGGCGAGCGTTAACATACTTTAAAGAGCTACAGCGCGAAGACGTGCAAGATTACGATAAGCTGAAGGCTTTGCTGCTTCGCCGATTTGCGCGTACCGAGGAATATTTCCGGGAGCAGTTTAGGCGAGCACGTGCAGACACCAGGGAGGATTTTGCTGCCTTCGTCGCGAGACTAACGGAGTATTTCGCGAACTGGGTAGACTTGGCGCATGTGGGCGCGGATTTTGCTAAACTGAAAGACTTAATGATCCGTGACCAGCTGTACGCGTCGTGCCACAAAGATCTGGTGGCTTTCCTGAAAGAGAACGAACCCGCGACGGTGCAGGAGGCGTCTAAGTTGGCGGAGGCATACCGTACGGCACATCCGTCCAAACCAGTCGCCAGGGCGTACGTCCAAGATGCTGGGTACGTCGCCGTTGTCGAGGGGTCGCCGGCAGGACTTAGGGACAGGTCGCGTCAGCGTGGTGCCTATAGCGGGCAAGCCCAGGGGCAGCGTAGGGGCTATCACCAATCACCGGCATATGGATCCGGTAAGTTTGACCGAGCAGGAGGGCTAGGTCGCGGTAATGGCCGGGGGCGAGTTGTGACCTTTGCCGATGACCGACGGCATAGGGACTTTAGTTCCGGTCGCGATGGGTCACGGGGACCCAGGCCTAGTGCAGCACAGGGAGCGGAGTGTTGGACTTGCGGACGCGTGGGTCACTTTTCACGCGAGTGTAGGGCCGCGAAGTGTTGGAACTGCGGTAGAGCGGATCACATCAGCGTGAATTGCCCTGCAGGTAGGATAGCGGCGAACGTGGACAGTAGCTCCAGTCCATGTTCCCCAAATAAATTTCATCATGCGGCTGCGTGTGTTACATCGGACAACGGAGGCGGACAGTATTCTAAGTGTCCCAGTTGTGAGAAGTTACTATCTTCCGGTGTTTTACCTTGTGGGAGAAAGATCCCGGTTATAAATTCATGTCATACAGGAGGTGGTCTTAGGGTTTATCCGGGGTTTGTTGGGGACGAACCGGTCTCGGTTTTACGAGATACGGGATCTACCGTTGTGGGAGTGCATAGAGACTGCATTCGGGATTCACAGCTTACAGGTGAGACTGTCCCGTGCATCCAATTTTCGGGGGCCATTGAGAAATTACCCATGGCAAGAATAATGATAGATACACCTTTCCTTAGCGGGGAAGTCGAAGCAGTCGTTGGTTGTTTTCCAGGCGCCCAGCTCATCATTGGGAATGTATCACGGGTGGTTTCCCCTTCCGATGAGAACGTGCAAGCATGGTCGCAATCAAAAGGTATTGACTTTTGCGCCGCGGTCGAAACACGTCGACGGGTAGCTGATAAAGATAAGATTAGACCTTTGGCTACGCCAGCGGTCAACCTAGATATCACGCCAGAGCGCTTGGCGAGATTACAAAGGGAGGACCCATCATTAAACCCATGTTTTGGGGAAGCGCGAACCGAGAAAACGAGGAAATATAAAAATGGGTCATCTTCTTTTTTTGTCCAGGGGGGCATTCTGTTCCGTATGTACGTCACAGTGGCTTCCGTTCAAAAGCAGGTCGTCGTGCCACGGTCGTTAATTGCTACAGTATTGCGTCTGGCCCATGATGTTCCATTAGCGGGTCATATGGGAAGTGCTAGGACCAAGGAGAGAGTTCTGAAAGATTTTTATTGGCCATCGATACATAGAGATGTGCGGTTATATTGTAAGACGTGCAGTGCGTGCCGAAAGACGACGCATAAGGGTCGTTCACCCCGGGCTCCTCGTCAAAAGATCCCCACGGTTTCGGAACCGTTTAAAAAGGTTTCAGTACCTTGTTGATTTAAGAGAAAGATTATCTTCAGCGCGCACTATAGCAGAAGAAGCTTCTGGTATCGCTTCGAAAAGAGCAAAAGCCTATAAAGATAGAGGATCCAAACTGAGAATTTTTAAGCCAGGAGACAAGGTCCTATTGTTATTACCTACGGACCATAATAAGTTATTGATGACATGGAAAGGTCCTTATGTTATTGAGCGAGTTGTTTCAAAGGTAGATTACGCTATCCACATTGATGGAGCGAGTAAGGTTTTCCATGTTAATATGCTACAGAGATTTTATGAGAGACCAGAGTATCTGTGTGCACAGACGAAACCAGAGGAGAGTGTCTTCTCTATTGCTTGTACGGGGGTCGTAGACCAGTTGGACTGTGACGTAAGCGACACCGAGGCGCAGGAAGAGTTACAAATTCAATTGCCGGAGTTAACTGCGACACAAGGTTACAGGGACGTAAAAATTAACCCTGACCTTACGAGTTCAAGGAGTAGGGAACTTGAGACCCTATTAGCGTCATTTCCGGATGTTGTTACGGATTTGCCGGGTCGCACTACGGTGATTCAGCACCAAATAAAGTTGACTTCGGATAAGCCAGTATTTCTTAGACCGTATCCGTTGCCTTTTTCTTCGAGAGATAGAGTCATAAAGGAAGTTGAGTCAATGTTGAAGTTAGATGTGATAGAACCATCAACATCGCCGTATTCATCACCCATCGTCCTCGTGAAAAAACTTGATGGATCGGTGCGGTTCTGTATTGATTTTCGAAGATTGAACACTATTACGGTAGGCGATAGGGAGCCTATTCCGTTCCAGGAGGAATTAATAGCTTCATTGGCCGGGTCCACGTGGTTTTCCAAGATAGATTTAACGAAAGGTTATTGGGAAATCCCGCTTACTGAGGAGTCTAAACAATACACGGCGTTCCAAACGCCCATTGGATTATTCCAATTTAAGGTCATGCCATTTGGGTTGGTAAACGCGCCAGCGACGTTTGCACGATTAATGAGATTAGTGTTGAAGGACATACCTAATGTCGTGTCATTCTTTGACGATATAGCATGCCATACGTCGACATGGTCTGATCATATTCAGACACTAACAGTAATTTTTCAACGATTACGTCATTTTGGGTTAACTGCTAAACCCGCAAAGATGGATTTGGCATGTCCAGAGATAATATTCTTAGGACATATTGTGGGTAGAGGGGTTCAGAGACCTGAAGTAACAAAAATTGACAAGTTAGTAGGGTTGCAAATCCCAAAAACAAAGAAACAAGTCAGAAGCTTAGTGGGAATTTTAAATTATTACAGGAAGTTCATTCCAAATTTTTCCTCCTTGTCATCTTCTCTTACTGACCTTACTAAGAAGGGACAACCCGATAAGGTCCAGTGGACGTCTGAATGTCAGACATCATTTGATAATTTGGTGACAGCATTATCATCGTCACCCATTCTGATATTACCCGATTTTCGATCTAATTTTATCCTCAGAACGGATGCGTCGGACTCTGGTGTCGGCGCTTGTCTTCTACAGGAGAAGAACGAATGTCTCCATCCTGTATGTTATGTCAGTAGGAAGTTATTGCAGAGAGAAAGAAAGTATTCTGTGATAGAGCGTGAGTGTCTTGCCATTGTCTGGTCCGTCCAGAAACTAGGACGTTATCTCATGGGACGAGAATTTTGTATCCAGACAGACCACAAGCCACTGACATTTTTGTCGAAGAATCGTTCGTCCAGCCCACGCTTGTCTAGATGGGCATTGGCTTTGCAGCCGTACACCTTCGTTATTCAACCAATTCCAGGAACCAGCAATCATATCGCCGACTATCTTAGTCGAGCCTAGGGGAAGATTTCAGGAGCTTATACATCGGAGGACAGGAACATTGACAGGATCTGTGTGAATGAGTCGACTTTAAAATATTGACATTATAAATATGATATGAAGAATGGTTGATAGGTTGAATGGTTTTTGATTCTGTATTAAGTATTGTGGTTAGTTAGCTATTCATGATGTGACACATATATGCATATTGCAGGCCATATTGATCCCCATATTTTCCCCTGATTTCGGTATTCTATATACTAGGGGAACTGCTAGGTCAGTTTTTTTAGTGTAGGTATTGCTCACGCTCACTCGTTGACAGTCATCTTGATGCGATTTGAAATTAATTGCATTAATTTTTTTGGGGTGGGGGATGATGTCACGAGTGGAGTGAGTGCAATTAAGGGGATTGCTACAGAGCGGGTGTAGAATAAGAAGAGCTCACGACAGACGGATAGGAAAAGACGTGAAAGGGGAAGAGTAAAAATAACTCATGCAGACAAGTGGGAAAAGCGTGCGTGTATGAGTGGTGTGGAAGTCTGAATGAGGCGAAAGCGCTGGATTACTATCACTGCAAGTTAGAAGGTCCGACGGAGCGGACCTGTGAATAAGAGCCCAGCGGGCGGACATAAGTGAAAGCAGTCGGGAGACGGATGAGTGTTGTTCCAGTAATGACTGGTATGTAGAACGTTGATTGATTATTATGATTGATGTATTATATTATATTCGTCTATTACCATGATGTGAATAAGTATATGTGAGGAATGTGGAGGTCCTTGATATTGGATAGAGCAATGTGCGCCACGAGCGATAGATGAAAGTGAGTTCATGGATTTGTAGCGCGAGTGAGTAGTGTGTACTCCGATGGAAGTGTGTTACCGTAAGATGTGTGGTGAGTGAAAGGTGAACTAGTGTGTGTACGTTTCATGGGTTGTAAGGAGAGGTGGAGTGAATAGAAATGGTAGGGTATTATACCAATGTAATGTTATTCTTGTAGGTGTCGGGGACGGGCCGCAGAGCCACCTCGATGAGCACAGGGGATAGGCCAGCATAGGGCCGGAGGCCACACATAGGCCAGAAGTGAGGCTGTCAGTGTAGGACAGTAGAGGCACATAAAGTCGTGGCAGTCAGGCCACGGACAGGGACGTAGATATGAGAGTGAATGAGATACTATATTGTTGCCATGTTGATAGGCTAGTGAACTGATACTATGTTGTTGCCATGTTGATGGCTATGGAAATAATAATGTGTTATTGCCCTGCTGAGGTGCGAGGGGAGTGCTAAGGTGTATGACAATAGGAAGGTGATATTGAGAGACTGCGGTGCCAGTAAATTATTAATGTGCTATTAAGACCCTGAGGGAGAGGCTGAGGCCGAAGTGCCTTTAGGAGTAACTACCGGATTGTGGATCCGAGGGAGAGTGTGTGTGAGAATAAGGCCGTTGTACGGCAGTGCATTTCAATAATATAATGTATGTAATTGCGCTATTATATGTATAATTATGTTTAATAAATGTGTGAGTCTGATGGGTTGTTCTGTTAAGTGTTAAACTTGTTTGTTCGTGATTGTTGTCCTGTCATACTTATTACATCTCCCAGTCTGGGATTTGTGACACTCATACTACTCAGAGCACTTCAGGATCATAGTCACAATTTGATACTGTTTCAAACGTGTCTTATTCTTATAGAAATTGTCCGCCTTACTGAGTTGCCATACGACCGAAAGTTTGGTCGGTTGTTCTAAATGAAGGTTTTTGAGGTATGCAAAGATGCGTAAAATCATGAAATTCAGTGGATGTTCCCAGCCTGCCGTAGTTTACGTGTGCAGATGATGTGATTTGTAATCCATTGTTAGTAAAACAGGGCTAGTTTTATTTATCTGAAATGTTTGGATTTGCCCTTAGGCAAAAGTGAAGTAAAATGCAATATGTTTGTGAGAACGGCATACACTCTGGACTTCGCCTCGCCGTGTTATTTTAAAAATGTTTCTTACACAAAATTAATGAAGAAAAGTCTTTATTTGTTGCACTTTACACTTGAATAAACATTTGCCGGGTAAGGCAAATTGAAACAGGAGGCTATGCAAAATTGGAATTGATTGATCCAGGCAAACCGGAGATATTAAAGAAATTATAAAACTATTTATACTGTTGAACGCACTATAGCACTGCTTCGCTATCGGGTATCTAGAGTTAATCGTTTACAGATGAACACAGTTGAATCCTCAAGTGCCCAGCCAAAGCTTAACAACAATGAAATGCTGACTGAAACACATGTAATCAGTTGAATGCAAAAAATGGGTAACTACTTTATTTATACTGAACAATTATTATTGTTAGATTAAAAGGTGCATGGGGCGCCAAAGTTACTTGATTCAAATATGGAATTTAGGACTATAGAGAATGAAGATTTGATCTCATATTTCATTTTTTGTGAAATAAATGCAAAAAATAAATAAATAAATAAATAAACTTGAAAGAAATCATTTGTGTTTTGGCTTTTGTTATGAACTCAAAAAAACAACAACAAAAAACGCTACTATTATCCCTGTGCAATAGCTCTTCCACTCTAACATCTTTCCGGCACATTTTTCTGCACAGCCTATAATCACTCGGAAAGTTCAGACTGGAACTCTGGAGCCATTACAGCATCTAAGATAACTGTACAGCCATGTCCTTGTCCAGTCCCCTTTCCTACCTGCCCCCCCCCCCACACACACACAAACAGCCCAGATGCTCCCCACCGCCACCATCCCGCCATGCATCACTGAATAGATATCAAACTCAGCAGTTCCCAAGCAGGCACCATTATTTAATATGAAAAGTGAATTGGCAGACACACAGATAAGATGCAGTTGAAAGGCAAACATTTCAGTTAGGCCAAATTTCTGTCAGTGTTATAGAATTAAAAAATTTTTAATGGATCAGAGCACGGTAAAAAAAAAAATATTGTAAATCAATTAATCATGTCTACCAAGGCAATCATCTGTGAAATGGATTTTTTTCTTCTTATTAGAAGCTATTGGGGCCACAGGGCCAAATTACTCGCTAAAGGATTTTGTGATCTACCTGTCAATTTTCGAAAAATAGTTACTATTGTAGCCGTGTTGTGGAAAGATTCACTATGCAAACAAAATCCATTTTGACCCCATGCCTTTTTAAAAATCTCCTCGCCTTATGGATACTTTTAAACAAAACAACAACAACAACAAAAAATTAAAATGTATCATCTTGTTGTCATACTCTACTTTTCCAGTCTCTGCGCCAACAATGTGTTTCTTCGAGCTTACCAGTTATGGACCTTGATGTTTTCCACCAGGAGTTTTGTGCCAACTGGCCCAGGAATAGTCTAGATTTCAATGGATTGTACTTAACTGAAACTGTTTAAAATTTATCCCCCCCCCCCTCCCTCCCATCGCGGGGAAATGCTTGATATTCCCTTCCATCTGCTCAGGAAAACACAAGACAGCAATTAAATAATACTTTACATGAAATTTTTAAGCAACAAAAGTATTTCTGCATGTGATACAAAAATATTCTCATTCATAAAAATCCAGTAGATTTAATGAGGATAGGAAAGTAGCCATTTCCTTCTGAACGTTGGGATGAAACATTTCGTGCACATGTACCATAATTATTGTATAATACAAGGCGTATGTACATATATCATGCACCGTCCACGGCCATTTGTCCACCATAATCATGCGTCAGTCGACTCAGTGCAAGGGCGTATTTGAACAAACACGTTATCTGGATAAATATGCCCAATGTGAGACTGCAGAAGGGCGGGGTACATTTTCAAGATAATTTTTTTTTCTCAAATAGCCTGACTGAATGCTCATCTTAAATTTGACTTGTAATTTGGCCTAGACTTTTTGCTTGAGCAGTCAAGCGTTAGAAAATATGGTACGTCATACATGTATGTAAATTAAAGCTGCTGCATCTATTATATCAATGAGTACCGCAAAGGCCTCGTGTCCAGTCAGGGTAATCTCCCGAACTGCCTTACCAAAACGCATCAAATTTGACCATCAAAGGCCTGTTAAATACATGTATTGGCGTCACACTACTGTAGCATCTAACGGGACGTGGAATTGTTGTCATCGGGGGGTAAATCTTCGCAGAGTGTTAAGCACTAATTTTGTCTTTTGTTTTGTTTTGTATTGTTGGTTTTCCAACTTTTCTTTTTTCCACTCTTTTTGTGCCACATAAGAAAGCACAAAATAAGCATACTCGATTACAGTATTAGTTATCTTTTTCTTTATTTATAACGTGTTCATTTTTGCAGGAGCTACATGGAATTGTAACTTTGCCCTAATGGATTCTCCACCCACCCTGAAACTGCCCTGCAGTGTAACTCTTCAAACTATAGAGGTTTAGCTCCGGCCTTAGCACATCTTCTAATTCCTCTTTTTCCTCTGAGGAGTTGGGAATCTTTACAGGCTAGGTATCGGTGAAAAGATAAAAGATAAAAATTGTTTAGTTCTTTTCTATCTACTATACCAAATCCTCTTATGATAAAAATAAATATTCTACTACATCGTTTTCAGCTGTGCAAGAATCTAAATTTCTCCATCGAGATGTATGAATATAGGCTGTAACAAAATGTCAGTTCACTATAGACTTAAATCTTTAGTTGATTGCAGTTGTGTCTTTTTTCTGGAGGGTGGGGGGGGGGGTTCTCTGAAATATCAGCCTGTCACATATGGCATTGTCCTGTTGCTACGTCTATTTTGTGCGAAATCGCCTTAATAGGTATTTGAATACTTTGAGAAAGGGTTCCTTTTTGCTTTTTGACGAGGGTTTCATCAAGATGACATAGTGGTAGATTTATGTGAAACAGTAAGCTTCAGTTCACACCGCGGTTAATGAATGTCAATGGTATCAAATTGCCACGTTGGCATTTGTTTCCAACTGATAATACATGTTGTCAACATCATGGACACAGCTTCATCATCACAACAGTTTACCACAAGAAGCAACAATCTGGTTAGATCTGTCACGAGTACTTATGAAACTTGCAACCAGGGCCTGAATATTCTGACACAGGATTTTTGAAAGATTTACAATGCTTGACTAATAAATTATTGCTTGAGATGTAGATCTACATTGAATGAACAAATGATTGTCACTAGGAAAATCTGAATTGAGGTTCACATTGTGCCAACACTTTATATTACTTTCTAGTAGGAGTAAATAATTTTCAGAGAAAATAAAAGAGTTCCTGATGCATACAAATAATAATGTACTTAACTGGAGTCCTACATGACACTAAAAAAAAGCAAAATAATATTTAACAGCACATAGAGGAGGGATCTAGATTTCCTTCTCTCCCCCCCCCCCCCCCTGCTGGTATACATCTCCGAAGCAGTCTTGCTGGGACAGATAAGAAAATGGATAGCAGAAGTAAATGTTTTCCAGAAGTGTAGTTAACTTTTCAACACAAGATAAGATCTAGGCCTAGGTGAAGCAAGCCTATGGCCCAACCAGAAGACAGACTGTGGCTAGGATGTAGCAAGCCCACACAACTCAACAAACAGTGAACTACAACTACTGATATGAAATTATGAATAAAAATTCATTAGACGTAGATCTAGATCTATTTAATGATTTGATAAAAGATGAAACGGATCAACTTACCGAAATGGGACTCTTCTTGAAACTCTTCCATGTTTATTCCAAAGATGACCATGAGTCAACTGTTGTTGCTGGAATACCGATTGAGCATTATTTATGTGGTATCCAAGCCTACCGCCATAAATTTTTGTTCAACACCGAAGACCGGAAGGTGGCATTTCTGACCTTGTTATAAGGTCAAAGGGGCATGCAGAGAGAAATCTCAACATGACATCAGAAGTGTACTATAAATTTCAGTGATGCTCCCCGGTCTCTCTCGTGACGAGCGTTTTTTTTTTTTTTTACTGCAGACAGCGCTTGAAACACTAATAGTAGTGTTTGTACTGCTTTGCGTCACTGATGCCACGGCTGATGTGTTTATCGACGGTGGTGTATTTTTCGTGAATTTTGGAGAAGAAAAAGAAGAGGAGAAAGAACGAGAAGAGGGAAAATCCAAGGTTAGTTTGTTATTATTAAAGGAAAGTTGTTAAACATTTTCAAAACCCTTCATATTTCCCACTATTGTTTACTTTTTTTGCATCTGCCCCTGGGAGACAGGGCGCGTGAGTTACGACATGGAGGGAAAATCCAGCCTCGGTCCCATCTTATTCTAAAAATACACTAGATCTGTCTTCGGTATGATGGTAAATTAATAAAACGATTGTGATATTGCTACCACATTGAAAAAGCAAAAAAATAGTCAGCGGTTTCCTACAACGAATTACTTTATACACTGTCATTATAAAGTAGGCGACTTCCAGCAAGGTCCAGGGTGAGAGCTGAACAGTGAACAAAACTGAGCATTTTCTCTATTCGACTTTGTTTTTAAAAAATGCCGTTGTTTACATCTCTGGCGCATTCGCCACTAGGTGGCGCTGCGAAACTCGTGCACGCGAAAACCCCGAGCTGTCTCAGCTTATCTACTTAGTATCTTTGGCGTCCTGTCTCGGACCATATTTTCCTTTAGTCTCTCATTGTCACGATCGTGGTGCACGTCACGTGGTGTAAGATTTGCCAGCACAAAATGGACGTGTAGGTCACGGGACGAAAATCTTAGCTCTTCTCTAAATGAGTTTGGTTACGCAAACCCTATGGAAAATGTTATGTTTTTTATGGTGTAGGTAATTGACTTCGACCCCTTGAACGTAAAATGAAATGCCATTCGTAGATGTGTACAGTCCTTATAATATATTGTTTATTCGGATATTTTATTGAGTGCAGCACTCCCATGTTTCTTTCCCCGAAGATTTTCAGTTTTTTAAAATATTTTGTTTTGGCGTTTGCACACTTTTCACGTTGTGTGAATGAATCAAATATGTAGTCCTTTGTGCCATCAATTATCATCTTCTTATAAAATCAAAACTCGCCGTAGGGGAAATCCATAAAGTATGTACGCTTGATTTGAGTAATTTTGACCCCATGCACACTTTTTCAAATGTTTGGCTTGAAAGCCCACCCCCTCCCCACACCTGGCAAGCGTAAGTCCATTACAGTGGTCAGTGTCCATGACAAAGTCCTGGTGTTTGACTACACATTCAAAGACTATCTCAAGGAAACATCCCTACTTTGATTACTTTCTTCCCATGCAATCCTTTAAGAAAAGCCTCACATTCAATTACAAAATGCACTCAGTGGCACTGGATTTTGTACGGAAAGGAATACGATATTCGACAACCAATCATCTAATCACCGGTCTATCTAAGCTAACAAAAACAACAAAAACTGAAAAATTGTCAATACTTACAAGCGGACTTCCTTGATAATATTTGAAGTAAATAAAGCACATAAAACGTGAAAATACGTAGAGATCTGCGAGCCGTATTCAGTGAAGGAAGCAATAACATTGACCACTGACCACGTGGTCAGATAACACTGTACACGGAACGGCCTCCAATGCACCGACCACGATATCCGGCTACTTGGCCTGTGTAATTAGAACGCTTAGTTAAGAATTAATCAGAACTTCGAATAATTTTGTTGACGCGATCACAGAACATAGTAGAAGCGGTCACTATCTTTTATAAAGCGTTTACCAGCAATGTGGTGGCGAATCAACAAACTTGGTCTGTTCTAAATTTGTGACTTACGTGTTTCACCTATACATTCAAATGTTTTATATAGTTGGCATATCTACGCTGACGTGTTCCCAATGTGACAAGCTCGATGTTTTAGCAGTAAAACTTTTCAATTTAGATTAAACATTTCCTAGGGCAAAGAGTAAGAGAAAAATAATTAAGTGTGATAAAGAAAGGCTTTTTTTTTTGTGTGTGTGTGTTTTCTCCTGTCCTGAAAAATTTGTAAAACCGAGTTACGACCGTGTTATTATCTTCCCTCCTCTATCTTATTTCAATTTCACATTTCAAAGTGTTAAAGAGATGATAAAATGTTTAATTGGGGTTGACGGCAATGAAATTACACCATACTGTCACTATAGGCTACACCTCGTAAATCAAGAAAAGAAGTCGATACAGGGCGGCGTTTACCATTACCTAGATCATCTCCATCGATTCCCACACCAACACCATTCGTTTCCAAAAGGTTAAGCTGACTTTGTTGCTTGCACCAAACAGTTAGGTCTGAATAATACTGCATCAAACTGAATATTTATCAGGTGCAGTCTTGTTCTTTATCCCGGGTGCATTGGTGGGCGATGCACACCTTTCTTGAGCGAGACGTTTTGAGAAACTTGTAAGCTATATTATGTTTCGAGAAAGCAAGTCGACATGATTACCTTCACAGTGCTCGAATGACAGAGCAAAGGGAGACCTCACAAGAAGTGCTCACCAACCATCCGCTTTTAGGAGAGAAAATGCACCCAACGGAAAGTTCTCGAAATAGAATATAAAAGCACAACACTTCTTAAGTATCTCCCCTAAATATAATGAAATAGGTCAAAATAGGCTGCAAGAGCCAGCCATCTGGCGTGTGTATCATACGGCCTATTCAACAACAACACACCAAAAAATGTTAAACAAAGAGGCAAACTGATAAATAGACGGACTGACCGACACCCTTAGGCTGTTGATGGTGCTAAATTATCTCTCCCCCCCCCCCTCCCCACCTCCCACCCCCCTTGTACCAAGTTTTAAGCTCTTATTGTCAGCTGTTTTGTCCTCTATATATAAGTATTGGAGAAACATTACATGCATAAATTCGCCGAGGTACCCAATTTTGCCGGGGAAACATTTGTTTATATGAGATTGCAGATGGAAGATACTATCACGGTCGTAACTCGGTTTTACACATTTTTTTAGGAGAGGCGAAAACACTAAAAACTTTCATTATCACACTTAATAGTTATGCCGGTTTAAAAACTTATTCAACCCTTAGCTCTCAGAATTTGGCCCAACATCTAACACAACCAGTGCACTGTCAAGCCCTATAACTATGCCAAAGATTTGTCTCAAGTTTTGAAAAAAAGAAACAACAACAACATAAAAAGTCGAGTTACGATAGTTTTCCAGCCGGCCCGCGATGTATAATTAATCTAGAGAACCTGACGACAAAAATCACTAAAGCAGATATTGCATAACCACGATGACCACGATAACATAATGACATAATAAAACGTTTTTATTGTAGGCCAATGGGGACAGCTGCAACAACAAAAGTGATGAATGGTGCAACGAACATGTTTCGCGGGATAACAATAAAGGTGCCTTTTTAATGACCCAACAGTATGGTCTGGTTTAATAGAAAGAAGCATTGAGAAAGAGAGATGACGTGGGGGGGGGGGGAGAGAAAGAGGAGAGACAGAGGAGAGGGGTGAGGAACGGAAAAGGAGGGGGGAGTCAGAGAGAGGGCAGGGGAGGGCATGAAGGCAGTGGAGGAAAGAGAGAGAGAGAGAGCGTGAGAGGGAAGAAGAGAGGGAGTCGGTCGGAGGAGATGAGGATGAAGCTAATAGATCCCAGGCACCACCGGCTGCCCAATCTAGTAAAGACAGAAAGAAATAGATATCAGTCATGATCCATTATATTACACGTCTTTTGTCATAGTGTCCCCTATTTACAAAAGGTATCAAAATTTTACTTGACAATTTCCCTTTCGATTTAAATATCGATCATTTGCTAGGAAAATTTTAATGTAGATCTCAAATATACGGAAGATATGGTCCACCGCTAGTAGACACCGGACGGCTGCGACATCGAGCACAGGATTGCTAGTTCAAACTGTTCTTGCCTTGTCTTTTGCTGCTCAACTACAGCGCTTCTGGTAGTCTGACAGGTTTGGGACATCATTGTAGATCACGGAACACCATTTGGCCTTATATTGGGCAGTGCGTTCTCGTGTCTTAGGACTAATGTTTAAATCCATCAGTGATGCTTTCATGAATTCAGTGTATCTTTAAAATGTTTGTTTTGATACAGATGGACTCGTTTTCCCAATACAACAGCTTCATCGTGAAAGATTCGCTGCAACAGCCAGTCATCTGTGTCGCGAGCGAGTGAGCGAGGATCAATAATTACGGGCAGAAGGGGGTATAGTAAGATTAACTCACGGCAGACAATTAAGGGAAAGCGTGGAATGTTGTGAGTTGGGGATTGGACGAGGCGAGATCGGTGTACTTACAAGTCACTGCACACAGAGAGTCCTAAGGGAACGGACGCAAGAGAGAGCCCAGAGGGCGAACACAAGGGGAGCAGTCGGAAGACTAGTGAGAGTGTTTTTTCCAGTGATGACTGGTAGGTTGAACTATGATTGATAATTGATGTACTATATTCTTCTGATGACCATGATGTAAATAAGTTATATGCGAGGAGTGTGCAAGTCATGTGCTACTGTATTAATAGATGTGAACTTAGAGCGAGATCTGTACGTTAGGAGTGTGGATTCCTAGCCTAGCCTGAGTACTGTGTAATACGGTGGAGGTGTGTTACAGAAGAGAGGCGCAGTTGTGTGGTGAGTGAACTGTGGAATGTGTATGTACGCGTGATGGTTCGTAATGAGTGGTGAAGTGGATAGTAAGTGTATGATGTTATAGAGATGTAATGTTATTCTTATAGGTGCCGGGGTCGGGCAGTGAGGCCACCCGCGGTGGACGGACACAGGCCGAGGACAGGCTGTGGAGCCGTGCAGACAAGGGCGTAAGGCCGACAGGCAGCCCAGCAGCAGTGGCAGTCTGGTTCGGGGAATTGGGCTAGCTATATTTCTAAGTTATGTACATGATATTATTGTAATACGAAGTGTACAGGTGTTGATGTTAAATTATGTACACGAGAGTTCGGTAGTACGACTTATACAGGGGTTGATGTTAGGTCGAGTAAGGGCCTGGAAATTTATGTTGTAAAGCACGGGCTGTACGGTTGGGGAACCGGAGATAGGGTGACTGTATGGAAGAATGACCCTTGAATTGTAGTTGAATTGAATAATGTACCGTATGTAATTGAACGTATATATATATTAATGTTATAATAAATGTGTGAGCCTGGTTGGTTGTTTGTTAAGTGTTATACTTGGTCGTTTGTGATTGTTGTCCTGTCATAATAAGTACATCTTCCAGTCTGGAATTTGTTACAATCTGGCGTGTGTATCCTACGGCCTATTCAAGGCACCTATGACCACCTTTGTTCAAACCAATGATTTTTTCTCTTACTCTTTTCCTTAGGACATGTTTAATATAAACTGAAAAGTTGTATGGCTAAAACATCGAGCTTGTCGCATTGGCAACACGTCAGTATAGATATGCCAACTTTGTAACACGATTGAATGTGTAGGTAAAACGCGTAAGTCACAAATATAAAAGACAGAGTTTGTTGATTCATCATGGCTGGAAACACTGTATGAAAGATACTGACCGCTTCTGATGTGCTCGGTGATTGCGTCAACAAATTCGAAATTTTGATTAATTCTTACCTTGACGTTCTATTTACACAGGCTACGTAGCCGGATATCGTGATAGCTTTTGGTCTTCAATTACCGACACCCCACCTAAACCTCCATTCCACGAAAAGGAGGTTTCTAGCAAGTAAGTTGAACCGAGTTTATCTTACTATAATTGAGGGAGAGGTGAATCTGCAAGAGGCTGAAACTTCGCGACTGCGCCATCAAAAATCATGAAACTTAGTATAAATGAATGAATAAATGAATGAATAAATCAACGAATGAAAGAATGAATGATTGTATTTCAAGTTCTGGGCAAATTTAATGGGAGTTTGTGAACAACTTTTCATGTGAATAATAAAATATACTCCACAAGTTCACGCAACAAACTGCGCATCATCATATAATAATGGAGCTTGGGGCCAACTTTGCGACCGCAAAGGCTTTTTTACTACGCAACGTAGAGAAATGAAACTTGGCACATGTATGTAAAATTTATTAAGCCTGTACGTGTCGAGCTCATTTTTTTCCCGAAACTCTTTACTTTTCCCAGAAATTCAGTTATAATTATCAGTTATCAATTCATGATTGCGAATACGACGTGATAATGTACTTCCGTCAATTTCGTCATTTCCGCCTCTTACCGGAAATGTAAACTAGAGTTCACGATCCAGCCACGCCAAGAAAACTTTGATAGTGATACCGAGTATAGTGTTATACAGATGAGGTGAGTGCCATTCATTCAAACCAAGAAAGCTGTGCGTAAATATTTAGATCATTTTTTACGAACACATGAGCCCATGAAAAATGCTCGGTGCGCACCACTGTGCGCTGTGTACTATTGTAATACTATCCTATCTATCTATTGATCGCCGATTTTATGTGGATGACCCAAAGTGTCTCGACATCAATGTCTTTGTGCTGATTCCTTTCGGTCTGGGGTGGTGAGCTGTGTTTTTTACCATTCGAAGAATGGGGCAGTTACTAGACAGAATAATTTTGCGAGCAATTTCAAAGCCTGCTGTATATTGTTTCATAGATTAGCAAGCAACATTGTGAGAACATTTTTAAGATTTGGACATAATTATTAAAGAAAGGCTGCACTGTACAGCTTTTTCCACACGCATTGCCGAATATACTCGTGGATAATTATATCTTGGGAAGATTTTGTCAAGGCGTACATGAAGCTTACAGTGCAGATCTAATTTCCTCCTGAATTTTTGTCTTTGTTTCATCTACTATATTGTTACTTCACCAGTTTCACGGGTTGAGAAACATAGTTCAAGGCCAGACTAAAACCATGCCCGTGTCCGCCTGGACCCTGCTGATGGCATTGTTTGCGGTGTCAAAGTCTGCCTACGTCAATTGGTTCGGCGAGCCAGCCAATATGGTCTGCCCACGTGATCAAATTCTCTTCAATCTTATAAGCGTGCACAGCGAGCGCTATGAAGACAGGAGATGGAAGTTCCACTGCCGTGCGACAAAGACAAAACTGGACAATTGTGCTTGGTCGGGTAGGTTGGTTTCCAGTACACTCTGCAGCTGTGTGTCTAATATGATGTAATATTTTGACATTTTGGATTAATGGCGCCAATATTTTATTTTGATCTCAGATATGACCTCTTTAAAGTTTCCGTTTTAATTACAAAGGATGAAACCAACGAAATATTTCCATGTACCTGAAATGTTTATCACGTTTCTCTGTTATCACGACCCCTGGACTTCATAGTTTTCTGGATATGAATGTCAGAACGTGCATCATACTTTCCGTCAACATCTTTCCCGGCCGCAGCCTATTTGTACGTGTGCTTGGTTGAATCTGGGAGTGTCGGGCAAAGTAATTATTACATATATTGCTATGGCGACAACGGAATCATGCAACACTGAAGTATAGGCATAAACAGGATAGATGTACAGGTAGAAAATGATGGATGATAGTTGACAGATAAGCAAGCAGGTAGAGAGATAGACAGACGGTCAAGAAGATCGACAGATAGATGCACGGATAGACAAACAGGTGGTCAGGCAGACAGACAGACTAACAGACAGACAAGCAGACAGTTCGACATACAAGAAGACAGATGGGGACATACGTAGATAGATAGATTGATAGATAGACTGATATACAGACAGACAAACAGATAGACAGAGATAGATAGATAGATAGATAGATAGATAGATAGATAGATAGATAGATAGATAGATAGATAGATAGATAGATAGATAGATAAACCGTTACATTGGAAAACCGTTTCTTTGTTTTGTTTTGATGAGAGTTTTTATCAGTGACTGTTGGAAGAATTATGTCCCTTTTGATCACAATGAAGTATATTAAGGGTAGTAAGGGACACGGGGATCTAGAGTCAAGTCTGTGCCCGCCAGGCAACTGCAGGTGCCCCCGCAGCTGAACGTAAATCAGGTTTGGAGCTCTGTCATGCTGCCGACGGATGGAAGAACCGCCGATTTCGCCGGATGTCCCGTGAGGAGGCCAGTATGACATCACTTCGGAACGTCGGCTATTGGGTGGGGAAACCCTCTTCGACAGGTCGAGTCGTTGCTCCTGAAACTAAACGGCGTCTGGCGAGTGTCGAGTGCATTTTGATCTCTACCCAAGGACTACTGTATGAAAGGACGGGCACGGCCGATCTTCTGACATCGCTAGCGAAGGCCATTGCATTGACCCAGTTTCTGATGAATAGTCTATTTTTAGACCGAACGTAATAGTGCGCTTAGGCGTAGTAATCTAGACTAATAACATGCGATGAAGTTTATGTCAATTAAGTAAGTAAACACATTTTCCATGCGATTTGTTGGCATTAATTTACTTAGTGAATATCCAACACGCCAAAACTTTTATTTTTAGGCCTAGATCTAGTGCAGAAATCTTGCACTATTTTTCTCCCGGATGTTTACGTTACCGGAACAAGTGCTTTGGTTGTGTGGGAAAATATAAACATTGAAACAGACATGTGAAACAATGTGATACTGGTGGATATTTTTTGCAAGTTGTGGGATTTATATTCTTTCAAAATGCCAAACAAGTGTGGTGTTGTGAACTGCAAAGGCAACTACAACGAAGCTAACAAATGCCGTGTGTTTAAACTACTTAAAGACGAACAAGAAAAACAGAAATGGTTGAACGTTCTCCCCCCACGTGAGGATTTCGTTGTCGACCCAACAAAATTTTTTATATATGTGAGAGACATTGGCCAGCGGATACACCTATGGTCAAGATACCAGGTGGACATACTCGGCCTGTGTTGCCACCAAGTATTTTTAATGTTCCTTCTTCTTGTTTGCCAACACCAAAACCAGCACCACGCGAGCCTAAAGCTGAGGATCAACAGCTGGACTATTTCATCAAGAAAGACAGAATCACTTCGTATTCTGAGTTTTCTTCTGACAAAGAGTTGTTAAAAAAGTATGAAAATCTTCTCATATATCGTCCAGAAGACAAATTTGTGTGTATTTTCATGGTGAAAGATTACAGAGAGAGTTTCTTGTCAATAATTGTTCACAACAAATCTACTTTGTGTTCACCTCTTACTCTTTCTGCTTTCAAGAATGGGATTAACGTGCCTTTGGGTAAAATCTTAAGTCCAAACACTGGTCTGTCATCCTACACACAATTCTTTGAGGCTGTGCACTCAGCGATTAACTATGACCTTCCTGTGGATGGTGTTGTTAAAAAAAGTGGCAACGACTCTTCAACAAGTTCAAGCCTAAGAGTCGCTTGAAGCTGCCAAAGGCAAGAAACTCAAATTTCTTACAAGACAGCTTCAACTCATATATGACAAGGCATTCTCGGTGGCAGATTACTGCTTTGCAATTGAATCTTTCCCTCACTGTAATTACCATCAACTGCGTGACTTTCTTGTTCTCCCAAGTAGACGAAAGCTGCAGTCTATGATCTCTTCTACAGACGTTGACCAAGTACTGGAGAAAACATTTCAGAAAGCAAAGAATGCTCAGCAGAAACATTGTTTTTTGTTAGTCGATGAAGTGAAAATTCGCCAAAGAGTCGCCTTTTCAGGGGCATGCCAAAATATGACCCAGACTCCAAGGCAAGCTCTATGTTATGTGTCATGATGAAATGTTTGCATGGTGGACCTAGTGTTATGGTATCTGTTACCCCTGTTCACAACCTAACAGCTGCCTACCAATTCACTGTTGTCAAGAAAGCTGCTGCTGTTGTTGAGAAGACAGGTGGCATTGTTTTAGGGTCCATGACTGACAATCATAAAATCAATCAGCAATACTGCAAATTATTCACAAGAAGAACTGACTTTGAGACTGTACATCCTTTGAATGATCAGCGAGCTTGGTATTTGTTGTACGATTCAGTTCACTTGCTGAAGTGTTTATTGTCAAGCGAAGTAAAAGACTTCATCCAAGAAGTTTCAAGGGGTTGTTTGACTGTCCCACATGTGTGCACATATGAGTTCGTAAGGACTGGTTTGTGCTTTGTGAAGAAATCCAAACATAAAGCATGCTGCCGTCAAAGACTTGTCAACATTCTTCTCACCATGAACACCTACTATGGTTTTGGATTATTTTCTAAACATCTGCTGCGACGCCTGGCAAAATAAATGTTCTTCTGCATGGGATTCATAATTTGGAAAAGGACCATCAAAGAAATTCAGCTCTGTACCAGACCTCCATCAAGAAGGCACGGCTCGCTGACTAATTTGGGCTGCAACATGGCGAGTTATTTTTCGTTTCTGTATACAGAGGAACCATTGCTATAAGACTACAGAAATGGTCCTGATTCATGGAACTGGAATGGGCTATAATTAAGGTGGTTAAAAAAAATCCAATAGAAAAGGTTAATTTCAAGGTCAAATTGCATGTGTTATTACATACTGAGGTCTTATGCCAGAGGTTCTACTGTATGGTATCGTCATTAACTGAGGTAAAACTGCTTTATTTAATGAGATTATGTTTGGATGCAACATTGGTTACAATTGGTTAGTCTTAGGTGTCATAATAAGGCTGTAGTCCTTGTCTCTACCATAAACGCACGATGCATTCACTAAAAATGCTACATTAGTTCAAAAATGTAATTGCTTCGGTATTTGGGGGCATATTATGAAGACAGTACCAGTTAGTGACCAAGCACTCTGGATCAGTCGGTCGGTCGGCCGGTCGGTCTCTCTCTTTCTCTCTCTCTCTCTCTCTCTCTCTCTCCCTCTCTCTCTCTCTCTCTCTCCGTAATACATTTAGTAAGACCGATGATCATATTCATTTTTAATATGGCAGATCTACTCTGTGCACTTTGATGATCTGTTTAATTCAAGGAAGTGGCTTTTTTCACGACATGTCGTGGAAATGGCTTCACTAGATTTTTTCACCACGGAATTTTTATTCAATCAGAATTAACTTTTTCCTTTCCCGGGCAGTACCATGGTGAAGGATATTGATTTCACCTTAAATGAAATGTTCACTATTGGCAGTTGGAAAAGAAGAATTTATTGATTATGATGAGGGGAGAGGAGATATACTGATGGTAGTGGAAGAAGACAGGAGATTGATGGTGGCAGTGGAATAAAAGAAGTTTTTGACTGTGATGAGGGAATAGTAGCCGTTGATGGTGGCGAATCCAGCAAAAATTGACAAGAGGTTGATGGTGGCAGTGGAAGACAAGAAACTGATGGAGATAGCGGAAGAGAGAACATTGTTGAGAGGCACAGAAGGGATAATGGTCTAGTTGCACCGAGGAAGTTGTATCTTGATATTTGCTAGAGCTAGCTAAAATTGTCATATTTTCAATTTCTTTGATCAATTTATGTTCTGGGTAATTGTGAATATTTTAGTAGAGGCTAGATGATGATGATGACTCTAAACTTCATGGTTTGATGTCAGTTACTGCGTCTTTTAATGCTCTTTATTCTACTGTCTGCGAAATGGTACTGTAATACTATATTAAACTCCATGCATGAAAAAACAACAAACAAAAAAAAAATGAGTGGAATCTTGGATTAACTCATCACTAATACTAAGAATGGCTTATTTTTTTCTTTATAAAATGGATAGAACGCACAGGGGGATCATACGGATACATCCTTATGACAGAGCACTAGTTCTGCTACAAACAGTTTTCTTTCTCCCCCCCCCCCTCTCTCTCTCTCTCTCTCCCTCTCTCTCTCTCTCTCTCCCTCTCTCTCTCTCTCTCTCTCTTTCTCTCTCTCTCTCTCTCTCTCTCTCTCTCTCTCTCTCACTCCCTCTCTCTGTCTCTCTCATCTATCTATTGCCTCCACCCTGGACAGAACATATATTTATTATTTATAAAACGAGCTCGCCCTGTTGAAAAAAGTATCAGCAAAACTCGTGGTAATTACTGAATATGTCGTGGAAAACCCGCCAAGAAAAATGTTCACGATATGTCGTGTAAAACTTCACGAGGAAAATTTCCACGACATGTCGTGAAAATAGCCAGTTCCTTAATTCAATTGTCTATCTAAGTGATGCGTACAGTGTGAGATTCTAATCTCCTTCCCTCCCTCTCTTTTCAACAATAATTTTCACTCGATGGTAGTGGTAGCACTCTCTCTCTCTCTCTCTGTTTCTCTCCCTCCCCCTTTTTTAACTACATGACCATATATTCCTTTTCACACTACGATAGTGCTCACCCTTCGTTCTATCGGCAATGAGGCAATGAGTGTATAATGCATTATTGGCACTGGCCGACTTCCTGACAGCATCTATTTATAAACGTGGGAATCATGGGGCTGGTCTCTTTGTGACGATCGAAATGACGTCATATTGGCCTCCTCACTGAAAACCCGGCGTTGGGTGATTGCCTTGCTATGGGTAACTTGCTCCCCAAGCGGGAGTCGAACCCACAAACCTCTCACACTCCGGTCAAGCAGTTCAACCAGTGGGTCACTGCGCCCATAAAACAGTCAGGTTCTAATAATAACGCTATTATAGTCTGTGCAAAAATTGGTGCCGTTTTTCCCTAAAACTATTACTTTGCAGGTGTTTAAATGAATGTTATGGATTACTACATGGAACACTGATCTTCATGACCTTAATAAAATACTTTTTTCGGCTTTGAAAACTCACCTTACACTCGTATTTTATATTTTGCTTCTTTAGGTTGAGTAAAAATGTTTCGCCTTTTCAGGATAGAAATTTAAACATGTTACGGACGTAAATTCACCAACTTCGTTCAAAAAGTGCATACACTACTGTTTCTGGGCAAGGCAATTCCGCCTAACAGGGAATTTCAGTGTTGTAGTTTTTTTTAAACATCGTAATTGACATTATCTCCACTGTCAGCAATTCAGAATTTGGAAAAGGTGTAAGCTAGTAATAGTGCGTTCTGTAAAATTGAATGTTAAGATGCACTTTTATTCAAATATTTCAAAGAAAGATTTTAAAAAATTGGAAAACTGAAGGATTCCTACTGCTTGTGGATTTACTGATAAGAAAATCTTAAAGTCATGGAAAATCTAAGATTGCATACAAAATATTATTGCAAAACAACAACCTTTTTTCAAGAAATTCACAAGATACTGAGGGCTGAAGTTTCTCAACATGATATAATAATTATCGATTTCTCTATCTCTCAGGTTACATCAATTCTTTCGGCGATCTTCTGGCATACTCTTGTCCGGATGACAAGGTTGTTGCTGGGATGAAGAGTTTCTATAATAATGAAGCGAGAGACCGAAGGTTTGCGTTCAGATGTTGCACCGTGCAGGGGAAGAGAACAGTAAACTGTTCATTCTCCGAGTTTGTCAACGAACCAGAAAGGCGGATGGTCGTGCATGTTTCACCAACATCACGAATTCCCGGCGCCATCAAAGGGGCGGCCAGTTGCCAAGACGAGGAAACAGGAGACAGACGCTGGAAATTCCTCATCTGTCGTTTGGGCTAAACAGAGTAAGAAATAATATGACTGGGCTGAACTGAGGCCACTTGATGTGAGATTTCATAATGCAAATCACAAGCGCAATCATTGGTAGGCCACTCTGCTCATGGCATGCAGAATTCCAATCTGTTGATGCCAAAGAAACTGTACTGTGTGATGTGGTTCAGATGATCCGACACCGTATATGTTTTACAAATTTATTATTCTTAATAGCTTGTTTAAACTTCTAAACGCTTCAGTCTTTACTTGGGTTTACTAATTTACATTGTTTTTCAGTAGTAGTTCGACATTCAGTCTAAATTATTTAATTGCTAACTGATACTGATATATTGGTTAATGGTTTTCAAACGTTTCAGTAAATGATGAACTGTTTACTTATACCATTACCATCACATTCTTCAGGTTGTGTTCAAAATGGTCTTTGTTCAATTTTCTTGTAGATCTCGCCCTCCCTCCTTCCTCGACCACTCTCTCCTTCCCCAAGGAGTTCATAATATGAATTGTGCCATAATATGTTCTCCTATGAGAGGATAATGGTGTTTTTTTTTGTTGTTTAACTAGCCGAGGTGCCGGCGTTACAGATATAAAATGTTTTCGCTGATTTCAGTGCTGCATGATTATAATGGATCATCTTCACTTTGCTCTTTCTTTTGGGTTCATTTTGTCTGTTTGGTCCTAGATAGGTCTTATAATGCCATTCCCCTTGCACGTTAATTCCTATGTTCCCCCCCCCCCCAATCTCCCACCCCCCGGACAGCATTCGAGGCGAAGATTGTCGTGAAATGGTAGTACATGTAATTTGTGCAGTGGCCAGTTTGCTTAGGCAACTGTTCAGTTCTGCGAACAATAACAGACAAAATCTGCCACATCAGACATAAAGGAATCAGCATAAAAAGTTAGGTTTCGCGCCTAAGTCCGCATCAATCCACGTGAGCGAGGTAGCGATGACAAGAAGGGGAGACGGGGTGGAGTATTTAGCAGATGACAGAAAATAATCCCAGTGTTATCATTTTACATTACTGTGCGCCAGTTGATCTGTTTTACGAACTTTCAAGGACAACGGCTCTCTCTCTCTCCTTTCTCTCTCTCTCTCATCTTTCTCTCCGCTCTCGCTCTCTCTCTCTCTCTCTCTATTCTCTCTCTCTCTCCCAGGTCTCTCTCTCTAATCTCTCTCATCTCTCTCTCTCTCTCTCAGGTCTCTCTCTCTCTCATCTCTCTCTCTCTCTCTCAGGTCTCTCTCTCTCTCATCTCTCTCATCTCTCTCTCTTTCAGGTCTCTCTCTCTCTCCGCTCTGTCATCGAGCAGTCCCTGGCGTTAAACACCGTTACATGGGCAGTGTGGTCAGTAAAGAGGGGAGGGGGGAGGGGGGCAGACGAAGACATCAAAAACCAACACCAAAACGCTGCAGAAATACACTAATCGATGTCTCAGAAACATCCTCCACATCAGGTGGCCAAAAGTCATTTCCAACGAAGAACTGTGGGACAGGATGAGACAAGCCCCCATTGAAACTGAGATAAAGAAACGGAAATGGGGATGGATCGGCCACACGTTACGAAAGCCTGAATCCAACGTCACCCGGCAGGCTCTGGTCTGGAACCCACAAGGAAAGCAGAAAGTGGGCTGACCAAAACAGACTTGGCGCAGGAGTATCGATGCTGGGGTGAAGGCAGCCGGAATGACGTGGCCCGAGCTAAGGAGGACCTGCCAGACCCTCGTGCGTTGGAGGAGTGTTTTGTTGGCGGCCCTATGTTCCTCAAGGAATGAAGAGGCTTAAAGAAGACAAGACCATGTTTTCCATGTCTGCCTTTCAATTTTTCCCTTTCTGTCTTTGAATTTCTTTTTTTTTTTCAAAGCCCGATATTTTGTGAGAAAGAAAGGAGAGTAAGCTATGTTTAAATTTGTACACTGGCATTCACAAAGTTGTCCACCTCCCATACTTTTATATTCAAAACCAAGAACAATGGCCTCAATAACAACAAATAAGAACGACAACAACAACAAAAACAACCACCACGACGAGCAGAACAAGAAGAACAACAACAAACCACAGTAACACTGCCAACTTCACCAACACAGTGATCACAACAATGTTGTATAGATAATCCTGCTCAAAATTAATATTTACTCCCACCTCTCGGCTGGTGAGCATGGGGACAAGACATTTTCTTATCAAGTTTGTAGTCCATACGTAAAAAAAATTATTTGAAAGAGGGGGTCAATTAGAAGTTAAAAAAAAAAAAAAAAGTTCTACGACTCTTGCAAGAAGAGCTTTCAGCTACAGTAAAGCATTAACTATTATATTGACGCTAATGATTTGGCTCAATCTACATGGTGTTTGGCACACGCTCTTTTGGCTCACTCGACACTTGTACATAGTCTTCCGTTTTGGCCCAGGATACCATCACCGCCAAACGCTACCTGCAAACAATCTGTTAAATCAGGGGCAGTGGCTGACGGCTGTCAACAAAATGGAGCAGGTCAAGCAGTTTAGCCGCAAGGGCATGTGGCTTCCCGAGGAGTCCAAATTGAATGTCACACCGGCTGAGTCAAATTTTCCCACTTGCACACAAAGGTTAGGTTTGCTCCTTTGTAGGCCTGTCTTGATATGGTTGATAACTTCAGAATACCACAGAGAAAAAAAAAGGAGAGGGCGCACTGAGGAATGGGATGAATTTACATTTGAATGTTCTCGCGCCTCCGGCTTGACAAGTTTTTAACATAATATGCATGTAAAACTACATGTATTTCAATATCTGAATGTTTTTGGAAAACTAAGCTCCGAAAAGATTTATCGCCCAGTTTAAATCTTGTATTTGCATTTGAATATTCATCCATATCAGGCTTGTAGAATATTATGGATTCCGGATGTCTGAGATTATTGGCACAGCAACTTTTCGCTACAGTGTTACCACCCCTCGAAATCCTTTGCTTCTCATATAGTAAAGGGGAGGGGGGGGGGAGGCGACGTAATTGCAATTGCACCGTACCGTCCTTGACTTACATAACGTGTGTTGTGGGTGTTTTACATCATTCAGAGTCAAATGATTTCTACAGAATGCTGTCTACATAGACACTGCCCGTGAACATGACATGATGAAGCAAGGCAGTTTGTTTTTGTAATCAGCACTCTTGCTGGTGGGGTGGGGGTTGGGGAGGTTTGTCAGAATGTCCAAACTAGCACTTAAACTTATTGAACAAAATCTGTACAGTAACTGAACAAAAAAGTGTTCTTTGTGCTTTCCTGAACTCTGGAAAAGCAACAATAACAACGACCATAACAACAACAACAAAAAGTCAGCTCTCAAATATTTCTGTGCCTAATCACAGTCCTGAGTTAAGTATTATGCTTAGCACATACGACAATTTATTCGCTGATCTTTGTGCATAACTATAAACAGTCTGTTTTGGAGTCCAAGGTAATGGTAAAGGTCCGATATGGACGTCCTTTGTTGGATTACGAGGTGTATAATGACCAAATTGGGTTATTTATTACATTGCCGTCCACCCTACTTAAATATTCTATTATTTGTAGTCATTTTAACAGCTTGAAGTGTGAAATAACATTGCTAATGGAAGGCGGTACCTCGATTTTCATAAATTTTTCAGGAGAGACAAAAAATTGAATAACTTTCTTTATCAGATTAATAGTTGCGCCATTTCAAATTTAAAAAAAAAATCCAACCCTTAGTTTTCAGAATTCAGCCACCTACTGATAACATATCCTGCGGTTTGTCAAGGGTTACATTTATGCCAAATGCGCTCAATTTAAAAAAAAACATACTTGGGTTACGATAGTTTACCATGCTGTACTGGATATAATTATGATCAGTCTACAGATCCTGATATGGTATAACCACCATGATGTCTACAATAAAGGTAAGTAGTAATGACAGATTGAAACGTTTTCCTAGTTGGATAATGGCGACGGGGACAAATTGAAATTTAAGTAGGTGTGAATGATGCAATGAACATGTTTCATTGCAGGATAACGGTGAGAGCTACAACAATAAAGACGCGTGTCTATGTCTCAATATTATGAGCTGGTTTAATAGAAAGCATCGTAGAAAAAAAGAGATGATGGGGGTGGGTGAGGGAGAAAGAGAGAGCGCGGAGAGAGAAAGGAGCGACGAGAGAGAGAGAGTGTGGAGAGAGAGAGAGAGCGAGAGTGGAGAGCACAGAGAGAGAAGGAGAGAGAGAGAGCCAGAGTGGAGAGCAGAGAGAGAGAAGGAGAGAGAGTGGAGAGAGAGAGAGTGAGAGCTTAGAGAGGGCTAGAGCGGAGAGAGAGAGAGAGAGAAGAGAGGGAGAGGAAAAGGGGAGGGAGATGGAAAGGGGAGGTAAGGGATAGAGAAAGTGGAGGGAGAGAGAGGGGACGGGGATGGGAGGGGGAGGGTATACAGGCAGGGAAAGAGAGCTAGAGAGATAGAGAGAGAGACAGCGTGAAAGGAAAGATGGAGGAAGCAGGTCTATCGCGGACAATACCGGCTGCCTCATCTAGTAAATAAATAAACATAAAAATATGCAATAAATAAATTAATTAATTTATAAAAGCAAATCGATATCAGTAATGACTCATTATTACATGTCTTTTGTCATCGTGTCCCCTATCCAGAAAATGTGTTAATATTTTAGTTGATTATTTCCCTTTCGATATATCAATGTATCAATGATTTGCTCGGAAAAAATTGATGTCACTATAGATATGTTTATGGAAGATATCGGTCACCACTAATTTAAAGCGAGTGCAAAATTGCAAGCCGTTGAAATTTCTGTTTCCGGTCGGGACAAGATCTACTGGTCGTTTTGAATCGCTCTCTTTGTAATGTTATTATTATGAGCTACTTCCGGGGCAGTGAAATTGTAAATAAAAATACACTCCTGCGGTCATGGCCTCAGTTTCAGCCCTCCAAACTGTTTATTGTTCCTTCTTTGTTTGAAATTTGGCGTTTTGTGTACGAACAGATGCATGTTCTAGGCAGTTGATTACCACTCTACGTTGCTAAGATCCATCAATTGTGTATTTATACCACACAGTGACATCGAAATAACAACCACAGTAAAGTCTTACCCTTACTCTGTTCCGGGCGTATTATATAAATTTTAATGCGATAGGTGGCTCAAGCTGACCGGCAGTGACCTTGCAGCGCGGAAGGCGTGTTTTGATGTTTTTGGTCACTGTCCTCGTTGAAACGTAACTACCGTCTTATTCCTCACTCCTATCATCTCTTCTAAATCAAAAGCAGTATGACAAGAACATGACTTGTTAACTAGCGAATCGCCCCACGATCCTTTCTTTTCCATAAACGCGTGACCCAAGACCTCAACACTCACAAACTGTTCATTTGATTACTCAAGAAGGTCAATGCTCGAACGTTATTTTTTTTTTTTTGACAGAGAACAGAACTCACTATTTAATTTTCTCTTTTTTGGGGTTTACCTAGACGTTAAAAATGACCGTTCCCCACTGCAGCACTTTTTTCTTTTTCGTACATGAGTCTGGGACACATACACATATACACAAACCCAACCCACAATCAGAATCCAGTAAAAATGCCCTAGGGACTAAAATATTTAGATGACTGTCTTTTCCATAGCCGTTGTCCTTGAAAGTTCGTAAAACAGATCAACTGGCGCACAGTAATGTATAATGATAACACTGGGATTATTTTCTGTCATCTGCTAAATACTCCGCCCCGCCTTCCCCTCTTCTCAATCGCTAACTCGCTCACGCGGATTGATACGGACTTAGGCGCGAAACCTAACTTTCTATGCTGATTCCTTTATGTTTGAAGTGGCAGATTTTGTCTGTTATTGTTCGCAGAATTTACGTGCAAGGGCAATGCAATTATAAGACTTATCTAGGACCAAACGGATAAACAACAACAAAATGAACCCAAAAGAAAGAGCAAAGTGAAGATGATCCATTATAATCATCCAGTACTGAAATCAGCGATCTACTAGCGGTGGGCGATATCTTCCATACATTTGAGATCTACATTTTCCTAGCAAATGATCGATATAATCGGAAGGGAAATTGTCAAGTAAAATTTTAATACCTTTTGTAAATAGGAGACACGATGACAAAAGACGTGTAGTATAATGGATCATGACTGATATCCATTTCTTTCTGTATTTACTAGATTAGGCAGCCTGTGGTGCCTGGCTGGGATCAACCAGCTTCCTCCTCATTTTCCCCCACCTGCTCTCTCTTCTCTCCTCTCACGCTCTCTCTCTCTTTCCTCCACTGCCTCTATGCCCTCCCATGTCCTATCTCTGTCTCCCTCCCCCTCACTTTCTCTGTTCCTCTCCCCTCAACTCTGTCTCTCCTCTTTCTCTCCCCCACTCACCCCATCATCTCTCTTTCTCTATGCTCCTTTCTATGAAACCAGATCTTACTACTGGGTTAAAAAGGCACTTTTATTGTGGTTGCTGACACCGTTATCCCGCCAAACATGTTGGTTGCACCATTCATCACTTTTGTTGTTGCAGCTGTCCCCATTGGCCTACAATAAAAACGTTTTATTATGTCATTATGTTATCGTAGTCATCGTGGTTATACAATATCTGCTTTAGTGATTTTTGTCGTCAGGTTCTCTAGATTAATTATACATCGCGGGCCGGCTGGAAAACTATCGTAACTCGACTTTTTATGTTGTTGTTGTTTCTTTTTTTCAAAACTTGAGACAAATTTTTGGCATAGTTATAGGCCTTGACAGTGCACTGGTTGTGTTAGATGTTGGGCCAAATTCTGAGAGCTAAGGGTTGAATACGTTTTTAATTCGGCATAACTATTAAGTGTGATCATGAAAGTTTTTAGCGTTTTCGCCTCTCCTAAAAAAATGTGTAAAACCGAGTTACGATGGTGATATTATCTTCCATCTGCAATCTCATATAAACAAATGTTTCCCCGGCCAAATTGGGTACCTCGGCGAATTTATGCATGTAATGTTTCTCCAATACTTATATATAGAGGACAAAACAGCTGACAATAAGAGCTTAAAACTTGGTACAAGGGGTGGGTGGGGGGGGGGGGGAGATAATTTAACACCATCAACAGCCTAAGGGTGTCGGTCAGTCCGTCTATTTATCAGTTTGCCTTTTTGTTTACCATTCTTTGGTGTGTTGTTGTTGAATAATAAACCGTTTGACCTATTTTATTATATTTTTTTTTAGAGGGAGATACTTAAGAAGTATTGTGCTTTTAAATTCTATTTCGAGAACTTTCCGTTCGGTGCATTTTCTCTCCTAAAAGTAAAAGTGAATGGTTGGTGAGCACTTCTTGTAAAGTCTCCTTTTGTTCTGTCATTCGAGCACTGTGTAGATAATCATGTCGAATTGCTTTCTCTAAACATATACAAGTTTCTCAAAACGTCTCGCTCAAGAAAGGTGTGCATCGCCCACCAATGCACCCGGGATAAAGAACAAGACTGCACCTGATAAATATTCAGTTTGATGCAGTATTATTCAGACCTAACTGTTTGGTGCAAGCAACAAAGTCGGCTTAACCTTTTGGAAACGAATGGTGTTGGTGTGGGAATCGATGGCGATGATCTAGGTAATGGTAAACGCCGCCCTGTATCGACTTCTTTTCTTGATTTATGAGGTGTGGCCTACAGTGTCAGCATGGCGTGATTACATTACCGCCAACCCCACTAAAACATTTTATCGTCTCTTTAACACTTTGAATGTGAAATTGAAATAAGATAGCAGAGCGAAGATAATAACACGGTCGTTACTCGGTTTTACAAATTTTTCAGGACAGGCGAAAATACTATAAAAAAAACAACAACACTTTTATCACACTTAATTATTTTTCTCTTTTCCCTAAGAAATGTTTAATCTAAATTGAAAAGTTTTATGGCTAAAACATCGAGCTTGTCACACTGGGAACACGTCAATGCAGATATGCCAACTATATAAAACATTTGAATGTATAGGTGAAACACGTAAGTCACAAATTTAGAACAGACCAAGTTTGTTGATTCGCCGCCATATTGCTGGTAAACGCTTTATAAAAGATACTGACCGCTTCTACTATGTTCGGTGATCACGTCAACAAATTCGAAGTTCTGATTAATTCTTAACTAGGCGTTCTAATTACACAGGCCCAGTAGCTGGATATCGTGGTCAGTGCATTTTAGGCCGTTCCATGTAGAGTGTTGTCTGACCACGTGGTCAGTGGTCAATGTTGTTGCTTCGTTCACTGAATACGCCTCGCAGATCTCTACGCATTTTCATGACTTTTATGTGCTTTATTTACTTCAAATATTATTTGAATTTTTGAAGGGAATAATCAAGGACGTCCGCTTGTAAGTAGTGACTATTTTTCAGTTTTTGTTGTTTTTGTTAGCTTAGATAGACTGGTGATTGGATGATTGGTTGTCGAATATCGTATTCCCTTCTGTACAAAGTCCAGTGCGACTGAGTGCATGTTGTATATTGAATTTGCGCCAGAGATGTAGATCCCTTCTCTATGTACTGTTAAATATTATTTTGCCTTTTTTAGGGTCATGTAGGACTCCAGTTAACTGCATTATTATTTGTGTGTAATAGGAACTCTTTTATTTTCTCTGAAAATTATTTACTCCTACTAGAAAGTAATATAAAATGTTGGAACAATGTGAACCTCAGTTCTAATTTTTCTAGTGACAATCATTTGTTCATTCAATGTAGATCTACATCTCAAGCAATAATTTATTAGTCAAGCATTGTAAATCTTTCAAAAATCCTGTGTCAGAGTATTCATGCCCTGATTGCAAGTTTTATAAGTACTCGTGACAGATCTAACCAGAATGTTGCTTCTTGTGGTAGACTCTGTTGTGATGATGAAACATTCGTCCCCATCGATTACGTGGAAGGAACGGAACGTCCATTGAGTAGTCTACAGGTGTACAAACAAAAAAATCAAGAAAAGGCTAAAATTTGCTCCATTCAGTGTACCTTTCTTTGACCAGCTTTATAAGAATGGAACACAAAGAAAAAAAATCAAAAGTAGGTGCATATTTACTATGGGTAACATTTTGAAATTCGATGCCTTGACCTTAATGATGCCGGTCATACTCTGCACGTGGCATTTTCGTTTCAATGTCAGGGATTGTATATTATCATTATTATTGTAATTATCCCTAACCCTAATCCTTCGCACCATATGATGGAAATAGACACACACTGTTACACGTACTTATTAGCCGCCAGATTCCAATTCTAACACCCACAATTTTACCGGTTTTCCAATTTCATAACAAGGGAGGAAGATTGCATGTTGATGTGTGTTTGGACTTTCTATCTCTCATGCAACCCAAGCCAAATTATACATAGACACTAGAGGTTTTTCTACCATTTCTTTCGATAGAACAAAAGCTAGACCAAAAATAAAATATCCAGGACACACAAATAAATGAAAAGCGATGTAAAAAAAAACAAAAAACCAGCAAAATAAAGCTTCCTTTCGGATTAAGCTGGGCACTTTGCACCACACGAAACAACTATCATTTGCACAGGAACTAATGACTGCAACATAAAATTCTTACACATGACAAAATACAAGAATCAAGTAAATTTACATAGTTAACATAGTTGCTTTCACATTAAAGCAGTAGTTGTTTGTTTTTTTTTCACAGCCATGTAATAATATATTACTGTATTATATTCACATGATGTTGAGAGCATGTATTATCAGTTGGAAAAGAATGCCAACAGGGCAATTTGAGACCATTGACATTCATTAACCACGGTGTGACCTGAAGCTTTCTGTTTCACATAATTTTACCACTATGTCATCTTGATGAAACCCTGGTCAAAAAGAACAAAGGAACCCTTTCTCAAAGTATTCAAATCCCTATCAAGGCGATTTCGCACAAAATAAAAGTAGCAAAAGGACGATGCCATAATTATGTGACAGTCTGATATTTCAGAACCCCCCCCCCCCCCCCCAAAAAAAAAGAGAGACCCAACTGCAATCAACTAAAGATCTCGGTCTTTAATGAACTGACATTTGTTATAGTCTATATTCTTACATCTCGATGGAAAAATTTAGATTCCTGCACAGCTGAAAACAATGCAGTAGAATAAATAATATTTATTTTTATCACAAGAGGAAATGGTATAGTAGATCAAAAAGAATTAAACAATTTTTATCTTTTATCTTTTCACAGATACCTAGCCTGTAAAGATTCCCAACTCCTCAGAGGAAAGAGAGGAATTAGAAGATGTGCTCAGGCCGAAGCTAAACCACTATAGTTTGAAGAGTTACACTGCAGGGCAGTTTCAGGGTGGGTGGAGAATCCATTAGAGCAAAGTTACAATTCCATGTAGCTCCTACAAATATGAACACATGATAAATAAAGAAAAACATAACTAATACTGTAATCGAGTTTGCTTGTTTTGTGCTTTCTTATGTGGCACAAAAGGGGTGGGTGGAGAATCCATTAGAGCAAAGTTACAATTCCATTTTGCTCCTGCAAAAAATGAACACGTGATAAATAAAGAAAAACATAACTAATACTGTAATCGAGTTTGCTTGTTTTGTGCTTTCTTATGTGGCACAAAAAGAGTGGAAAAAAGAAAAGTTGGAAAACCAACAATACAAAACAAAACAAAAGACAAAATTAGTGCATAACACTCTGTCAAGATTTAACCCCGATGATAACAATTCTACGTCCCCTTGGATGCTACAGTAGTGTGACGCCAGTACAATATTTGACAGGCCTTTGATGGTCAAATCTGATGGGTTTTGGTAAGGCAGTTCGGAAGATTACCCTGGTGACTGGATGCGAGGCCTTTACAGTACTTGTTGATATAATAGATACAGCAGCTTTTATTTACATACGATGTACCGTATTTTCTAACACTTGACTGCTCAAGCAAAAAGACTAGGCCAAATTACAAGTCAAATTTAAGATGAGCATTCAGTCAGGCTATTTGAAAAAAAAACACAAAAAACAAAAATGAAGTATCTTGAAAATGTACCGCGCCCTTTTTCAGTCTCACATTGGACATGTCCAGATAACGTGTTTGTTCAAATACACCCATGCACTGAGTCGACTGACGCATGATTATGGTGCACAAATGGCCATGACGGTGTCTGATAATTATATACATACGCCTTGTATTATACAATAATTATGTTTTAAAAATATCATGTAAAGTATTATTTTATTACTGTCTTGTGTTTCCTGAGCAGGTGGAGGGGAATATCGAGCATTTTCTCCGCGGGGGTAAGGGGGGGGGGGTAGGGATAAATTTAAACAGTTTCCATTAAGTACAATCCATAGAAATCTAGGCTATTCCTGGGCCAGTTGGCACAAAACTCCTGGTGGAAAAAATCAAGGTCCATTACTGGTAAGCTCGAAGAAACACATTGTCGGCGCAGAGACTGGAAAAGTACAGTTTGACAAAAGAATAGAGTTTAAGTTTTTAAAGTTAAGATTTTTTTGTTTTGTTTAAATGTGCCAATAAAATGAGGAGATTTACAAAAATGGCACGGGGTCAAAATGGATTTTGTTTGCATAGTGAATCTTTCCACAACAAGGCCACAATAATAAATATTTTTCGAAAATTGTCAAGTAGATCACAAAATCCTTTTGCAAGTAATCTGGCCCTGTGGCCCCAATAGCTTCTAATAAGAAAAAAAAAATCCATGCCTTGGTAGACATGATTAATTGACATAATATTTTTTTTTTACTGTGCTTTGATCCATTAAAAAATTTTTAAATTCTATAACACTTACAGAAAAATAACTGAAATTTTTGCCTTGCAACTGCATCTTATCTGTGTGTCTGTCAATTCACTTTTCGTATTAAGTAAATGGTGCCTGCTTGGGAATTGCTGAGTTTGATATCTTTTCAGTGATGCATGGCGGGATGGTGGCGGCGGGGAGCATTTGGGGTGTGTGTAAGTGGGGGGGGGGGGGACAGGTAGGAAAGTGGACTGGACAAGGACATGGCTGTACAGTTATCTTAGATGCTGTAATGGCTCCAGAGTCCCAGCCTGAACTTTCCGAGTGATTATAGGCTGTGCAGAAACCTATGCCGGAAAGATGTTAGAGTGGAAGAGAGCCATTGCACAGGGATAATAGTAGCGTTTTTTGTTGTTTTTTGAGTTCATAACAACAGCCGAAACACAAATGATTTCTTCCAAGTTTATTTGGTTTCTTTTTTTTTTTTCATTTATTTCACAAAAATGAAAGATGAAGATCAAATCTTCATTCTCTATAACCCTAAATTCCATATTTGAATTAGGTAACTTTGGCGCCCCATGCACCTTTGAATCTATGAATAGTAATGTTCAGTATAAATACAGTAGTTTCATATTTTTTGCATTCAGGTGATTACATGCATTTCAGTCAGTATATCATTTTTGTTTAAGCTTTGGCTGGGCACTTGAGGATTCAATTGTGTTCATCAGGAAACTATAAACTCCAGATACCCGATAGCGAAGCATTGCTATAGTGCGTTCAACAGTATATTATAGTTTTATAATTTCTTTGATATCTCCAGTTTGCCTGGATCAATCAATTCAAATTTTGCATAGCCTCCTGTTTCAACTTGCCTTATCTGGGAAATGTTTATTCACGCGTAGAGGGCAACAAATCAAGAGTTTTGTTCATAAATTTATCTAAAAAATTTTTTTTTTTTTAAAACACGGCGAGGCAAAATCCAGAGTTTATGCCGTACCCACAAACCTGCTGCCTTTACTTCACTTTTGCCTAGGCAAATTTCAAACATTTCAGATAAATACAACTAGCCCTTTTTTGCTAACAATGGATTACTAATCACATCAACTGCACACATAAACTACAGCATTCTGGGAACATCCACTGAGTAGTATGAGGGCTCCTAAATGTCATGAACGTGCAGCTCAAAAGCAAGGTCCCCGAGTTCCTTTAAATTACCCTCCGAAACATACCTATGCGACTTCGGGTGCAAACCACTATACTCAAGAGTTGGCAGAATGAGCTGCCAGACATGAATAAAGATACTAGCGAGAGTCGACAGCCAAGCTCGGACATCTTCGACCATGATATTATTGTATGTATTTTTAAACTATTTGAAAACAAGAAATACTCGCTTTGAAATTACTGAGAAATAACATTGAGACGAAATAATATATTATCGGCGTCAAGAGAGGAACTCTGAATTCGGGGTGCTGAAAACCTTGGTAACAATAAAATAATATTCCAAAGAGAGGAACAAATCTTCACAAGTGTAACACAAATAACAGTGCATTGTCAGAACACCCGTGCAAGCAATTGCAGTGCCCGCAGCATGTTGTTTGTTTCATACATAAACAAGCAATAACTTAGCTGACATAACTTTCGTAAATTTGGACATATTTCAAGGGCTGCTTTATTACATTACATACAACACCACACTGCCGACCATACTCCTAGAAGACAGACTATGGGAGTTTCGCTGCCGTAACGGAAACATGGGAGCGTGTTCCTGGACAGGTAACTTGTCTTTCCATCCACTCTGCAACTACTTGTTGAGTCATGACTGTGTATCCAAATCCAGTACAACGTACGAGCTTTTTCGATAAATTTTACCAGCACTTTGCTTTTGTTCCCAATGATGGCCTCTTTCAAATACATTTCCATTTGCAATATTACCAACAAACAAAAAAAATGATGAAAACAACGAAATCTTTACACGTAACAGAGGCCGTTACCCGCTTTTCCTTTATATCATGTCACATGGACTTTTTTGGGGGGTTAATATGAATGTCAGAACTTGCTTTTCAGCCCACATCTTCCCCGGTGTGGCATTATATTTGAACCCGGCACAAGTCTAATACTACACGTGTGATCCCCCTCCAAGTCCAGATAATTATACATGTTCTACAGTTGGGCCCCCTTTCCCACACTGCAATATATTTTGACATGAATTTCGCCGAGATTACGGACTGAGCGATAGTATGATTAAATTGGTATCAAGCCCAAGGACATTAAAAGCAAAAGAGAAAAGTAGTGTCACGATCACGTGCGTGAAGATGGTCACGACCACGTGTGTGATGAGTATCTAACTTATCTACCTTTCAAACCCAGCTAACAAGCCAAGCAAGCAGACCAGCGATCAACGGACACATGGAGTGAGATTTAAATTAAACGACATTTAATTATAAATGCATGACAAAACTTATGTCAAAACATTAAACTCATGATAATCACATACATAATCACAAAACAGAGATATTTCAAATTTACTCTTGGGGATCATGGCTATTCTCTATTCCCCGTTTCACATCTAGATCTAATCGCTCTGTCTATAAACTTAACTACGTATACTTAATAGTCTCTGTCAACAGCTGCCCTCCTCGTTGATGCAGTTTCACTTCTCCAGAGTTCACACAATCCTTTCTAGATCTTTAATTTCGACGATAAAAGGGGAAACAGACGCCCCTGGCTTCACACAAATAAGAACACACAGTTCACACCCGCCATCGTAGATTACTAGCTCCTTGAGGGGTTATCATCCCATCCTCAGGACTCTTCTTCTTCTGCAACCACACAGCACATCGACGGTTCACACCCGCCATCGTAGATTCACGATCTTCTGATGGGTTCCCATCCTATCATCAGAACTCCTCAACTTCTGGTCCCCATGGCACGACCTTCCACTGGTCGCCCGGACCGATAAATTCTTCTTATTGGGAAATAAATGTGAACATCATGGATCCCTCACACACCTAACACTTCTGGTCCCCACTGGCACGACCTTCCACTTGTCGCCCGGACCGATAAATTCTGCGTCTTCCTTTAGGAATGAATAACTTGGGAACCTCATAGATCCCTCACATACTTGACACCCCTGGTCCCCATGGCACGACCTTCCACTTGTCGCCCGGACCACTTCTCGCTGCGTCTTCCTTTAGGAACGAATAATTTGGGAACCACGTGTGTCGAGCTTCTCCTCTACTTATACTCCCGAGGTTTTTGCACACGCGACTAGTTTAAAGCGAGTCGTGTGTATCTATTCACGCTCGTCAACAATGTTAAAAACCGTGTTTTCCCCTGCTAAGCTCACCCCCCTTAGACTCGTGGCGCACAAGGCCACCGACCTTCCTCGTGATAGTAATCTTTCATGCTAGTCAACAACTTAAAAAACTCCCCTTCTCCCCTACTAAGTTTACCCCCTCTATACTCGTGGCGTACAAGGTCATCAACCTTAATCGTGACAGTAGACAAATATGAACCTTGCGCATTCATTTCAGTGACAGGTACCTGAAGGGATAAGCTAATAGTGAACATGTGAATCAAAACTGTTGTGTAATGTGTAGGTGAAAAAGGTTGGATAGGGGCATATGTGGGTTCAAATAAGGGTAACCTATGTATATCAAACAAGATAGGCGTACATCATGGGGACCTATAAACCCCATGTTATTTGGATAATTTACTGGCCACAACGATATGACAGTTCCACAATATCATGTCGTGTCAAAGAAATTATTGAATCCACTAGAGTCAGAACTTCCACGGTGCGCATGGTCGGCGAAGTGGGTCGAATTGAAAGCTAAACATGGTGGACAGTGCATATCCGTACAACGTACACAATTCGATGACGTAGAACACACACCATAATACTATGTTACTGACCCTGTTAATCTGCATAGTTTTTAAAAATATGAGTCGGCTTAGTAGCAAAACAATCCGACTTCTGCTCGGAGATTGCGTGATCTGCGCTAATAATATACTTGAGTGTACGTCGATCACCAATGGCTACCTCAACCCCTTTTCGCCTGATTAGTCAATCTGACTACCACCCACTGATACAAACTGACTAGAACCTCACGCCCTCAGGTCTATCTGACTATTCCATGTGTTGTCACTTTAAATTCGTGAACACCATACCAAGTTTTGTTTCAGCAAACCTTCGCCGTAGTGGTGCATCAGTCTCCAGATGACGTCTCTGTTGACACTGTCGAAGGCTTTCTGAAAGTCGACAAAGACTGTGTACAATGGGGTGTTTAACTCCAAGGACTGCTCGATGATGATCCCCAGTGTCGCAATATGGTCCTTGCATGATCTGTCTGCTCGTCTCGAAGTGTCTTGTCAAGGGCAGTCTTCAGTCTCTCCAGCGTGATTCTTGTCAATACTTTACCCGGGATGGACACCAGCATGATTCCCCTCCAGTTGTTGCAGGATGACAGGTCCCCTTTCTTCGGCAGCTTCACAAGGTGGCCTTTCTTCCAGTCTTCTGGCACTCTCTCCTGCTCCCAGATCTTGTGTAGTAGAGGGTGTAGCATGTCAGTTGAAATCTGGATGTCTGCCTTCAGTGCTTCGGGCGGTATTCTGTCAGGACCAGCTGTCTTGCCTGACTTAAGGGACTTGATGGCTTTGGTGATCTCTGTCTTAGTAGGGGGGGGGAGGGGGGGGTCGGTGTTGATGTCAAGGAGCTCGGTTGGTGATGGGATGTCTGGCAGGGCTGGTGGTGCAGGTCTGTTGAGCGTTTCCTTGAAATGCCCATCTTGCTCTCCTCTGCTCCTCTTCGCCTGAGATAGCATTCCGTTCTTGTCCTTGACGAGGCGATTGGGGCTGCTGGTCTTCCCGGAGAGCGTTCTGTGATCTCGTACAGTCTCTTCATGTTTCTTTGGTCTTCTACAGTCTCTGTCTCCGCAGTCAGCTCCCCGATGAAGTTTCTCTTGCCTTTTCTTGCACTTTTTTTTCACTTGCCGGTTCAGCTCCCAGTAGCATGCTAGTAGTTCTTGCTTCTCTTCTTGAACTTGCGTCTGGTTGATCTGGTCTTTCAGATGTTTTCTGTGTGCGATCAGTGTCCATGTCTCTACTGTTTCCTCTGGTGGTAGGGAAAGCACACTGAACCTGTTCCTCAGCTCAAGCTTGAATTCTTCTGCTTTCTCTTTCTCTTTCAGGCTGCGTACATTGAACTTGTGCGACGGTCTTCCTGTCTGGTCGCTGTAGGCTTCAGCTTGGTCTTGAGCACTGCCATAATGAGGTTGTGATCTGACGCTGCGTCCGCTCCTCGCTTTACCCTGATGTCATGCAGACTCCGCCTCTACTTTCTGTCAATGATGATGTGGTCAATCTGGTTCTCCGTCTTGCCATCAGGGGAAATCCATGTGTTGTTGTAGATAGCCTTGTGGGGAAATAGAGTGCCTCCGATAACCAGGTCGTTGAAGGTACAGAACTCTGTGAAGAGTTCACCGTTTTCATTCTGTTCTCCAGTGCCATGTCTGCCCATGATGAGTTCCCTATCTGTGTTGTTTGATCCCGCTTTTGTATTCAGGTCTCCCATGAGGATGTTTAAGTCTCTCTTCGGTGTTTTGTCCACGGTTGCTTGGATTTGCCCATAGAACTCTTCTTTGTCCTCTGTCGCTGCTGCGTTTGTAGGAGCGTAGCACTGTAGGATGGTGAATTTCCTGCCCGTTGAATTGAATCTTGCAGTGAGGATCCTTGGTGACACAGGTTCCCAGGACAGCAATGCTCGCCTGGCCTCGGGTGTCCTTAGCAGCGCTACTCCGTGCATGTGTGGCTGGCCTTCTTCCTGTCCAGACCAGATGATGGTGTCTCCACTCTCGAGTCTTGTACGTCCTGTTCCTGTTCATCTTGTCTCGCACAGGCCAAGTATCTTCAGGTTGTAGGCCTACCTATGCATCCCTCTACTTATTTGTGCACGTTTTCCGGTCTCGTATAGGATTCTGATGTTCCAGGTCCCTATCTTGGTCTTGGTTTTGGCCGTCAGAAGAGTTGTCGGCGCATTAGTTTCCCGAAGGCTTTCACCAGCACGCGTGATGAGCTCTACCAGAGAGGACTCTTCCTCAACCATGTCTTTCTCTCTATCTATGTCTATCTCTCTGTCTGTCTGTTTGTTTATCTGCCTGCCTGCGTGTCTGTCAGAAATAGGTTCTGTCAAATGTTTTTTGTAAATATACTGCAGAGCATAGACTGTTCAAAAGACATGAACACGTTTTGAAAGATCTGAAATAATTAGATGAAATAAGAGTAACACAGATGGTAAACATCCGGGACAGGTTTATCCTGAGAAACACTCAACAGCCAAGTTCTCCTTGGCGTTCTCGAAGGGGCGCTTTGCAAGTTTCATTTGACTGCTTAATTCTACAAGAAATCAATATTTTTTTGTAAAAAATAGCTTACATTCGACCTTTATGTATTAAAATCCATACACATTTTTGCTCAAAACGAAATGTAACTATTAAACCAAAGTTTTTAATTCATTACCATAATTTAATAACCCACCGCCTCAACCCCCCCCCGTCCTCTCATGTAAGCTTTTTCATACGCCCGTTTATTTCACACTTAACCTTGTGGAACTGGTTTTTTTTTAATTTCTGAGACTGTAACTGGACTTTTGAGTTTCCTTGATTTGAGGTCTTTATTTTAGGAGGTTCGCTGCCCTTGGCATTTACACCTCACTTTACTTGTTTTATTATTTCTTGTTCTGGCCGGGGGGGGGGGGGGGGGGAGAGATGATATGGATAAATTTTAATCTATTAATTTCAATTTTGCCCGGGCAGCGGCCTTTCGGCCTGCTCTTTACGATTTCCAACTGCCAAGGTATCTTTAACGTGCGCAACGTGCACACGGGCCCTCTGAATTTTTTCGTCCTTATCCGAGAAGACTAGGTACTCGATCCTACCCCCCAATAGGACCAGGGACTTGAAAATATGAGAAAAATCCAATTTCCAAGAACTACTCGATCCTACCCCCCAATAGGACCAGGGACTTGAAAATATGAGAAAAATCCACTTTCCAACATGCCTGCACTGCCCTTGGCATGAGAGGCGAGCACCTTGCCTCTAGACCACCTTGTCCCCTTTTTGAGTTTCCTTCTATTGCACTTTATGATAAATAGTAAACTCTGCCAAATTGAGGGGGTGGGAATTATTTTGGAAGGAGTCTGGGTGCCAGTGGCATTTAGACCACTTGTAATTCTAACCCATTCAATTTATTTGAGGGGTTTAGAATTACAAGGGATCTAAATGCAAATGGTACGCTGACCCCTTCAAATTCTAACCGCTTCTTCTAATTAAGCAATGTTGAATACCTGTGAACACTAATGCCTTAAGAATTACTCGCTGAGTATAAGTTGTTACGCATGACAGAAAATCATGACCTTGACCAAGAATTAAACGCTGTGTTTATCAGTCTATGCATCCTGGTCTGTGTTTTTCTGTTCTGGTGATAAACAGTGCTGTAAGTTGTCTTCGAACAATTTCACTCTCAGAGACAAGCAAAACCATATTAAGGATCAGTTTTCAAATATTGATTAATATCTCTTCATCTTGAGATAGAACTAGGAGTTTACGGTTTATGTTGTTTGTTTCCTCTTTGTTGTTGGTTTAATAGCCAGCACTAACTAAAATACAAGAATGTTTCTTGGAATTTTTTTTGGCCTTCAGTTTCATAAAAATGAAAGATGAATATCAAGCCTTAACTCTCCACTGCCCTGATTTCCATATTTGAAATAATTATGTTACCTGTATTTTGAGACACTTTCTAAATCTAATTATTAGTCATAATTCACCTTCTTTTATGACAAACATTTTTATTCCTCAATTTATTTGCTATTTCAAGTCAGTTTTGGGTTAAAACAGTTTATATCCGGACAAAAGAGGTTTAAATAGTATTCGTCCATAAACTCCAGATAAGGAAGTCTGTCTACACAGCCTATGTATAGATGGCAAAATAGGCTGATCTGCAGCGAGGAATTTTCGGGCACTGCATCACCGAGGCGGCATCACCGAGGAGAGGATCGCTAGCTCAGACCGTCTTGCTGTGGTAATCAGCCTGGTTTTATTGTACACCTTTGCAGACGACCGAACGCCATTTGGCATTATCTTGGGCAGCATGTTCTCGTGTCTCAAGGCTAATGTTTAAAGCCATCGGTGATGCTTTCAATATATTATCCTTGTAATGTTTGCTTTGACACAGATGACAACAATCTCGCTCGCCATGAAAGATGAAAGATTCGCTGAGGGAGTCAATCATCTGGCATGAGCACTATATGGCCTATCCAAGGCATCTATGACCGCACATTTCATGAACTCAATAATTACAAACATAATTATTGCAATGTCAAATGTTTTCTTGATAATAAGATTTTACAAGATCTGTTTATTACATGCCATGACTAAACAGTGTAGGATCTAACAACTATAAAGGTGGGACTACAAGGATTTGTGTAAAGCTTAGAGCATGGTAAGGCACCAAGGAAGTCAATGGTGAAACAGACGAAGGCTGGTGTAGGCGCCAGACTGGTGGCTCGCCGTCCATAAATTTCGCTTCACACCAACACAAAAGGCACTGTGCGCAGCGATGTGGGCAATGTCTATTGTGTTAGCCCAGTGTGGAGCAACATTTATGGGCAGTTGGATACCTACATCAGCCTTGGCCAATTTCATCCCCCATGGTCACCCAGTGCACCAAAGAGGTCTCCAATCGTGAGGATTCATCGTACCATTGAGACGATATCCGAGGCCCTCAGAATGGGATTGTCCCAGTGCAACGGCTCTTCCACTTAAAACGCTTTCATGCACACGTTTCTGTGCAATCCATCACTGTTTTTTATCTTTTTTTTTCGGGGGGGGGGGGTATATCTGCTAATTTTAACAGGTTTTTATTTTGTTTGTTGTTGTTGTTGTTTTTTTGTTGCTTTTTATTATTTTTGTGTAACTTAAAATGTATCATTTTCTATGCATACTCTACTTGACCAGTGTCTGAGCCAACAATGTGTTTATTCGAGCTTACCAGTTTGAACCTTGAGTTTTCAACGAGGAATTTCGAGCCCCGTGCCACATGAATATCTTAAACTTCCACGAAATGTACTTAACCATAAACGTTTTGAACAAATTTATGCCCCCCTCCCCCGCCCCTCTCACCCCCCCCCCCCAAATGCCCTATATTTTTCCTTTCAGCTGTTCAGGAAAAAGTAAGACAGCATTAATATTCAACATGATATATATATATTTATTTAAACTTCATAAGTATTTCTGGATGTCGAACAAAAGTATTCTCGTTCATAATAATCCAGTAGATTTCACGAGGCTAAGAAAGCAGTTTGTAAAAGGAAGTGCTTAGAGATCGACACATGTCCCCCTCTAAGCAAGTGCTTACAGAGGGACATATATGTGAAAAACGTCATCGAAATATGGTGACTTGCTATTTTTACTCAGCCAACCGACGGATATTCTATTTTGGGAAGTTTGCCTGTTTTTGATTTCGATCGTCCAACATGGCGGCGCCCTCAAATAGCCTGTAGGCTATTTTATGTATGACTAGATCGAAAGATCTTCCCAACCCTAAATCTCACCCTACCCCTAACTCTAATTGCCATGCCGACTTTGACAGCGCGTGGTCATACGCCATCGTGCGTAAAATAGCGAAAGGAGTATTTTGCAGAAATACGTAAAACAGCCTACCGGCTATTTGCTGTCATACGTAAAATAGACATTCCGCACTCTCGAAATAAGTAAAATATCCTATTTGCCGCCATACGTAAAATAGACGCTCCGATGTTCTGTCACCTTGTGATTCTTCTCACACGTATAGGCTAGCACAGCGGTTGGTGCATGTCCCTGGTAGTGGTAGGCTCATTTTCTATCCTGTCATTCTTTTACCTCTGTCTATCATCTGACTTTTCCCAGCACAACGTGGCTGTTATCGTGTCATTGTGCTTGTCTTCAAACTTAAACTTAAACGTACTGGCCACACAAACAGATTAAATTTGGAGTGCATATTATTGCTCCGGCATCTGTGAGATCCAGAACTAGATCTAGATCTTCAAAAATATTTATTTTGTTTCAGAGCCCACACAGTGACTGCATAATACGTTCTAAGTATGCCCCTCCATGCTAAAGGAACTGATCTATGCAACTGTCCCTCTTAAATCCTGCGCTGAAAGATATCTTAAATCCTGTGCTTAGAGACATTAAAATAATGTGATGTGTCCCTCTGTAGTAAATGTAAGCACACATTTAGAAGGGGGGGGGGGCGCATGTGTCCCTCTGTAAGCATACATTTAGAGCGGGATATGTGTCCCTCTGTAGGCAATTTCTTAGAGGGGCTCGTGTCCCTCCGTAAGCACTTGCTTAGATGGGGACATGTGTCCCTCTGTAAGCACTTGCTTAGAGGGGGACAGGTGTGTATGTCCCTCTGTAAGCACTTGCTTAGAGGGGGACATGTGTCCCTCTGTAAGCACTTGCTTAGAGGGGGACAGGTGTGTATGTCCCTCTGTAAGCACTTGCTTAGATGGGGACATGTGTCCCTCTGTAAGCACTTGCTTAGAGGGGGACAGGTGTGTATGTCCCTCTGTAAGCACTTGCTTAGATGGGGACATGTGTCCCTCTGTAAGCACTTGCTTAGAGGGGGACAGGTGTGTATGTCCCTCTGTAAGCACTTGCTTAGAGGGGGACATGTGTCCCTCTCTAAGCACTTCCTTTGTAAAAACAGCGAGTGCTGTGAAGGCCTGGTGTGCAGTCAGGGTAATCTCCCGAACTGTCATAGCAAAACTCATAAAAATTCACCATCAAGCTCTGCCTAAGTCTGGCACCACACTACTGTAGCATCCAACTTTTCAAGGGAACATAGAATTGTTAGCACTAGGGCTATTTCTTGACAAAGTGTTATCTAAAAATTTTGTCTTTTGTTTTGTCAGTTAACCATTGAAGTTTGAAAGCGAGATTTTCTTTACACTTCTTTTCATCCCCTGCCCCTCCCAAATTGGCAGAATTATCGTCATCATTATAGTCTTCTACGTCATAACCTGTGCCTTCAACAGCATTGCCCGCTGTGTACGTCTGGCAGATGCATTATGTAGCAAATTTTTTATTTTTTTGGCGCAGGGGGGGGGGGGGGGGAGAGGAGGGAATCCTTCATCGTTGCCATCCTCATTATCATCATCATCATCATCATCATCATCATCACATCATCATCATCTGGCTTTGTGCAAAGAAGCTGACACAACTAATTTTGATTATAATCCTATCTATAAATTAGTTCTGTGACAAAAACAAAAAAAATAATAAAATCATTAATTACCATTTTTGAAGTATGTAGGTATGCTCCCCTGCACCCCTTCCCCAATGTACACTTTTCATACTTTGGCGGCACCCTCCCCGCCCCCCACCCCCCTTTACACGCACGCACACAAACACACACACCTCCGAGCGCACGTACTTCACTGATTTCCCTTATAGAACACATTTAAACACTGCTTTACTGATCGCTCAAACAACAATCGTGCATGCCACGTCCGTATCAAGAATATTTTTCATGTTCATTATTTTGTAAAAGTTTTTTATTCACCTAGGCAATGAATGTTAAAATACTGTACCTAATGTAATAAATCAGAAATACAAAAAGAAAAGGACCAAACCTACAAAAATTAAAAAAAAAAAATGTCATTGAATAAAATACAATCTTGTATTTTCAGTATAATGGTATAATCATTTACAGTTCATAATGGGACACACGCGTAATTTGTTCAAGGAAGTAAAAGATCTGTTCAGAGTTAAACGTGTTTTTGTTGTTTTTTTTTGTGATCAAATTATTTGTTGAATATTAGTATCCTCACTCTGAATGATATGGGATTTTTTTTGTTGTATCATGAACTTCTCCGGAAAGGAGAGGGAGGGAGTCTGGGAAGGGATAAAGCCGTCCAGAAAACTGAACAGAATTCGTTTGCGACACAACCTGAAGACTGTGATGGTGATGGTACAAATAGTTATAAATAATCCTTGCATAAAAGTTTTGAAAGTACCAAATATTAAACGGTAGGCCAATATCAGTCAGTAATCAAGAAGCCACGAATTATATTGTTAAATACAGCGTAAATTAGTTAAACCAAGAAATATGTGATTATATCGACAGACAGACGGATAGATAGATAAATATCTAAATAGATAGATGTGTATCAAACACATTACACTAATTAAGTTTGCGGAAATTTTTGGAATTCTGCATGTCATGAGCCGATGGGGCGTATCGACGAGTTTACTTGTTATGGCCTTTTTGAAATACAAGTACAACATTAGGGTAGCCTCAATTCAGCTCAGTCAGATATCTTACTTGAGACTAAACTACATATGAAGAATTTCCAGCGCCGATCTTCTTTCTTATTGTTATGTTCACTGGCTGCTCCTTTAATAGCTTTCCCCCCTGGAGCATTCACTGTCAGTTGTCCATCCCATACATTTGCAAAACCGGTGAAATAACAATTCTCGGTCTTTTGGCCGACTACGTCGCAGCATTTGAACTTAAACCTTCGGTCCTCGGCACCATTGTTGTGGTAACTATACATGCCAGCAACAACTCTGTTCCCTGGACAAGTGTAGGCCAGAAGTTCATCGAAGTCATTGACGTAACCTAATAGAATAGAAAGCGGCGATTATTAATAGCGTCATAATTGACTGAACTCAAACAACAATCAGAGCACCACAGCACAGACAGGATAAACCTGAGCTAAATGTCTAATCAAATCTCTCTTTCATGCCACATCTTATAAAGAAACCCTGAAATCTCAATTCTGACTGGATTTAAAGAAAGAAAAAAAAACAGGAAAAGAAAGAAAGAAAACAAACGAAAGCTACAATAAGCATAGGAATGTAAAACTGGTTAAAGCAATATAAATGTAAAACAGTAATAACAAACTTAAGCTCTTTTTAAAAAAAGGCAATTCCACTGTTGTGGGATCACTGTTTGGTGCTAGTTTCCTACCTATTTTGGTTTCGTGCAGACAAAGTAAAAAAACTAGAGTCATGAAACCCTGTTATTCTTAGTTAGAGTCAACATGTGAAACAATGGGTACAGTTTCAAGTAGCTGCATTCAGAGGTCTATCAATGGCAGCCATTGAGATTTTTGGTTGTGGAATCACATTAGTGTTCACGCACGTTGAGCGTACCTTGGTGTCATGAAAATGCCCTGAACTTATTGAATTAGCAACGCCAAGAGTTATTTGGTTGAATAGAAGAGATCCCTATCTCCATATCGAGCCAGATTTTAAATCGTTATCCTATGCATTGTTTCGGTTGTGGAATCACATGCATGATTGTGGAATACTGCTTATCAATTTTCACTACAGAATAAGACATGAGCATAATTTAATGTATGCAAATAATCAATTTTGTTACACTGTTCAAATAATACAGGAAAAATGACATTAATTGCAAACGAAAATCACTTTCCTTACAATTAGTAAAACTGAAGGGGGAGGGGGGGGGGGGTGTCGGGCTGCCGTGAAGATTAAAATCTACATCTCACCTTTTCCAATGTATTTCATGCCTTGATATTGTGCAAGTACAGTGAGAAAAACAGCCAAGGTGTTCAATTTGGCTTTAACTTTAACCCTTGCCTTGGTAATGGATTATATAATCTTCCATATTGGAGTTTATTCAGACTTTCAAACATGCATATATCTATACTTTCCTATTGATTAAATGTCACTAAATTGCACACATCTAGTCTTAGATCTGACTTAATTTTTTTTTTCAACAGATTTCGTCCATACATTGAAAATTGTATTAGTATAAATTTTCAAAATTATACATAGAAGGTTTATGTGCATTTCTGGTGAAAACATTTTTTTTTTAAACAATAAAAAAATTTGTAGACATTCCCTTGAACCAAAAGCCAAAAATAAGGAACAATGGAGCCAACAAAGCTGCATCGAGATATGTCCAGAACTTTTTGAGAAATGTGAATTATTTTGAACAGTCGAGAAAATGGTCATTAGTGTCAGAACAGATCATCATCTGCCTTGGCGTGTAGTTCATAAAAGTGTGATTTTAGCGGTTCATAGATATTTCTTTGCTGTCCAAACAAATTTGGATGGGTTTCAATTAATTTTATTTTTCATTTCCATGGAGAAAAACAAACAAACGCTCATATGACATCGCAGAATTTCCTACACTCCAATTGTTTTTGCAGCTTTCAAAAATGGGTTTGATGCCACATGAGGATATTATTGCGTCAACAAGTCAATCACGAAGTTAATTTTTTCAAGTGACGCCATAATCTAAATGTTCACACCCAGAAAACTGGCAGTTTTCAAAAGTATTCCACAACCGAAACTGGGATTTGTTGTACACATACAGTGCTGTTCACCAAACAATTAAACTTATTATAACAAAAGCACCACTGAAGTAATGATTAAACCCTAAGGGTTTTGATAATTAGATGGTTGTTCTCCGAGCAGGATAAACTAATGTGTTCTCTCGGTTGCGGAATCACAGGCCTCCACAGGCCTTGTCGTAAATTTTACAGCATCAATACATAACAACTTGCAGGGATAAAAAACAATACAAAGTCTCATGATCTATGCCTGAACTTCAAAAACATAAGAAATCGAGACATAGCACATGTAAAACACTGCTGTTATATGAAACAATGTGAAAGGACTAAATTTTTACTTATGTCAACATTTTTATCAGTGACCATCTTCTTCTTGAGAAAATTATTGTTTTTGGGGGCTGGGTTCAATTGTTTCTTCTGGAATGATTTCTCTGAGACATCTAATTAGCAATGAGTAACAAAATTTATATTCCGGGGTTTGAAATTCTGACCCTAAGTGAACGACTTTATTGCAAATACCCAAAAATTGCTGCAGCCAGTTATCAGTACTTTGAAATTAAAGCCCGATTCGACACCTATCTCTTTCCCTAATGAAAAGCATAATTATTATGTAGGTAGTCTTTCACAACATGATCTTGTGGAACTGCCATATCATTGTGGCCAGAAAATAAATTGTCCAAATAACATGGCGTTGAAAGGTCCCCATGGTGTTCGCCTCTCTTGTTTGAGACACATAGGTTATCCTTATTTAAAACCACACAATGCCTCCTATCCAACTTTTTGACATAATATTATCTGATAGTTTTGATTCTAACGTTCATTGTTGGCTTACTCCTCAACCCTTGAGTTACCTATCATGGTTTAAAGGAATGTATCGAAAGCATACGCGGTGTTTATATTAGTCTCCTTATTTTTTCCTTTGCTTTTAATGTGCATAAGACCAATTAAATCACAGAATCAAGACGCGCCGCCCGTAATCTGAGTGAAATTCATGTTAAAGTATATTGCAGTTTGGGAATGGGTTCAATTGTAGTATGATTTTTCAACGAGGGGGCTGGTGGTGGGGGAGTATATTTGCACCAGGGTCATATGTGAGTGTGCATGAGAAAACCCACAATAAATATTATGTCGACAGAGCTGATTTTGAGAAAAACGTCTTTGAAGTGAAAATAATGGGTCCGTCACAAACTTCCTACTTGGCTGTTGTTTAGGGGACCGTGGCATGTTACAGGGTAAACTGTAGACGAGCAGTGAACACTATTCACTATGATCTCTATAAAGGCTTAATTATTAGACTACGGTCTCCTAACAGCAATCACTCCAATATTAATGGGTCAATTAGCTATTGCCACTTTTAGGATTAAATGCCGTTTTCTCAAAACCTTGTTTTATGGGGGTCACTGACTTCAATTTATGAGAAATGTCTTGACTTTTATTATGTGTACAGAACTCAAAATGTCATGTTGCCGACTTATTGTGGGTTTTCTCGTGCACACTCACATATACTATCACACTGGGACAGACGTGGACTGTAAACGTGAAGCAAATTCTGACATTCATAAGAAAGTTCACATGATATTGAGGAAGAGCGATAAACTGTTCTGTTACATACAAAGATTTCGTTGTTTCATCATTTTTCTTTTTGTTATTTTTTAATAGAAACAAGAAATTAAACCAGGCCATGACTGGGATCAAACGCGAAATACTGGTAACGTTTATGGAAAATGCCAGTGCGTTGTAGTAGGTTTGGATATGGATACAGTAATGACACAATAGAAAGTTGCAGAGTGTATGAAGAGCCAACATACCTGACCAGGAACACGACCCCATGTTTGCCCTACGGCAGTAGAACTTCCACCTTCTGTCTTCATGGCGATTGTGGTGTACGCTGCTAATGAAGTACATATGTTCGTCATTTCGGCATTCCATAGTCGCTTCCTCGTCATAGTAATTGATATAGACAGCGTTCGTCACAGCCAACAGGACCATCAGCAGGCAGACGACACTGAAGGCGGATACGGGCATGGTGTTTGCTTGTTTCTTTAGCTATGTTTCCCGACCTGTGAAATAGGTGAAATAAAAGCACAGAACATGAAGCCATGGCCAAAATTTACAAGAAAATTAGATACACCACTTATTACCAGGCCCACCTGCAATATGAACATTGTACCATCTGACCGACAACTGCCGTCAGATTCCCATGGAAGGGTTTTGTTTGGCTAACACCAGTTAAAGGCCCCTTCAAAAAGTGGCACCATTGTTTCACAGTGGAACACCTACAAAAAGTAATCAAGTAAGCAGACCTTTAGGAGTGTCCTAACCTGTCAGATTACCAGAACTGCTGTAGGTAAGCAGCGAAGACAAGGCAAGGAAAGATACTCGAGTGACAAGACACATTAAGCTAGCTCCTAGTTTTCGCGTGTAGGCCTATGAGTTTGGCAGCACCACCCAGTGGCGTCAGCGTGAGAGATGTAAACAGCTGCATGTTTTACAATGCCGAATAGAGAAAATACCGAGTTTTGTTCAGTGTTCAGCTCTCACCCTAGACCTTGCTGAAAGTCTCTCACTTTGTAATTATAAAGTAGTTCGTTGTAGGGAAACCTCTGGCTATTTTTTGCCTTTTTAAATGAAGTAGCAATGTCACAATCGTTTAATAATTGACCATCATATCTAAGATACATCTAGTTTATTTTTAGAATAGCATGGGACAGAGGCTGGATTTTCCGTTCATGACGTAACTCGCGCGCCCTATCTCCCAGCAGCAAATGCAAGTAAGAAAATTAACAATAGCGGGAACTGTGAAACGTTCAAGGACTTCCCTTTAACAATAACAGACTAACCATGGATTTTCCTTCTTCTCGTTCTTCCACCTCTTCTTTTCTTCTCCAAATTCACGAAAAAATAGATTATCATCGAGAATCACATCAACCGTTGCACCAGAGGCGCGTGGCAGTACAATCGCTAGCAGTCGAGTCCCAAGGGCAGTCGGTAGGCTAAAAATAACGTCGCAAGCGAGGCCGAGGAAGCCGCAAGCAAAATAATTGCTAGATCTATGAATATGCCATCTCGTGAAAAATCTGTCTCTCTCTGTTTTTCCTTCCTTCACCCGCCCTTTTTAGCCTTGCTTTATAGAAAAAATTCTTTATCAATTACATACTACATATTTCAAAATATTTTGACGGTGGGGCTGCCTCTGGAAGCGAAACCGGCCGGTGTTGTATCTTATTTTCTACTAGCAGACCCGCGCAAGATATATCTTGCAAATTTTCCATGTACTAAGCGCAACCCTTTAGGTAGAATGCGCATATCCACCATCTTGTCTGTCCGGACCCACCTAAGGCGTCGCGAACCAATCGGCGGCGAGTTCACTACGGTAAACAATGACACGTGTGTATACGCACATGGGAGACGTTCGGTCAATTCTTTCACTTCCTTTCTCTTGTTTACACGGATGGTAGGGAATCGGACCAGTTTGGATACATCCTTTCCACCCCTGTCACAACAGTCAACTGCAATGCAACCAGCAGGCATTTTAACTGCTTAGACACATCTCGAAGTTACACTCATCAGCTGATCCACCGGCCATCTTGTTTGGCGGAAGTACAAAACAAAAACTCTGTGACGTCATGCGCATTCTCCCTATATCTAGATCTAGGGTACATTAAAACGGCAGTTGGATTCCAAGCTATGACTAATAGAACTTACTATACACCACAATTTCTTACAGAATTATTTTATTTAATTACCCGTTCTACGAACGGTTTCGTTTCTTGGCGCGGAACCAAACTTCCCCTTTCAGTCGACGCGTCAAACCGTGCTCGTTTTGAAAATCAGATCGCTCTTCCGGTTCCTTGACAATGGTATCATTCTTCCGGTTCACTCAAAATGGTGAATTAAAATAGGATGACCGAAAAAATCTACTTTGATAAATTCGGGGACAGGAGTTTTCGTATGTTTTGTGTGACGAAAACCTGGGTATGTAGATAATGTGGACGTGTGTAAAATTTGAAGCGTGTGGGCTAAGTATTAACGGAGGAGTAGGCTAACATAGCCTCCAAAGTTCACTTTTATAATAATAAGATGCAAATCCATTGTGCGAAGCGCTGGCTCTGCGCGCCAAGAGTGGGCGGTGCCCGTGACCGGATGTAAACGCTATTTTAAGAGGCCCGAAGAAGGGAGTGTCTGATCTTATCAATCTAGTATCTTTGAAGCAAGAACAGTTCGAGCTACCGATCCTATGCTCGGTGTTGCCGCGGCACTTTGTGCTTTTCTTAACGATTACCAACTTCCTCGGATTCCGTGAGGTCACGACCTTCACCGAAAGGAAGTGCATAGGTAGGGAAGATAGTTATTCCCTATCTATGCACTTTGCATACGTAGGGAGGTATCCCCTGCCTATGCACTTTGCATAAGTAAGGAAGATATCCCATGCCTATGCAGAACCTATAGTATGTGCAAAGTGCATAGGTAGGGAAGATATGTGTCTTGCCTTGGTGGAGGCAACATGGGAGCTATTTTCCATGAATTTAATTTCCATGGCAGAAACAATAATATTATTACCTATTTATGTGATTTGTATAAGTAGGGAAGATATATCATTCACACAATAATCATATATCCAGTGCGTGCCCTTCGAATGGACTAGTGAATCCTTCATATGGGATGGTGTGAGTGAGGGGTGAGGATACTTTCTTTGTACTAGTTTGATCTTTGCATTCGTAGTGGAGATATTGAAGCATGGGGAAGATATTTTGATGTAAGCCCTTTGTCTTGGTCTTGTCTTGCTTTATGGAAAGGACAAGTTCCCTAATTATACAAATTAGATAATACATATATAAGGAATATCTTCCCTACCAACGCACTTCCTTAAGAAAATGGTAAGTAGAAAAATTAAGAGGAGTTTAAGAAAATGATTTTTCTGTTTGTTTGTTTTATTATGTGGTACCTGAATCAACTGTCTGTTATTTGAACCTTTCATTATATTAGTGACCTCAGGATAAGCGATATGTTTCGCAAATCAAACAATAGGTTTCTGTCTTTCTTTCTTTTCATGGTGGAAACTACGGTGCCTGTACAGGTCATAGAAAAATATAGGACCAATATGGTTATAGATACAGAGTTCTGTGGCTATTGAAATTAATGAAGGGGTAGAGATAAACCTGTAGTTTTGTTGTTGTTGTTGTTTGTTATTTATTTATTTATTTATTTATTTATGTATAATGGGGGACTATCTGTGTGCGCGCGTGTTATCGTTCTGGATCCACATTAAAGAATTACCTCCACTGTAACTTGCAGACTGTAGGCCTATGGTATAATTGTGGAAATTTCAGCAGGAAAAAGAAAATCGCTGTTGTTGAAAACATCAATGATTTTGTCTGTGGAAGAATTCTGATTGTGCATTTAGATCTCTTCCTACTTTCTAGTCTTTTCTCAAATCTCATTCTTTTTAAGGCGATCTATTGATGCGTAATGTTTCAGGTTTTTTTTTTAGACAAAATCCCCTTTTTTCCACATTTTTAGGAAATTGACCTGCAAGTTATCTAATTACAAAGGGTCTTTGAATATCAAAAGATTAACAGGCTTCCAGCATTAAATGACAGTTCGTGTGGAGAAATAAGTGACACTGTTTGCATTTGGCTTCTCTGTACGTGTGGTCCATACTTTGGAATCAGTTTTATTCATTTTTCATGGCCCGGTTCCCTCATGCCCCTGTGCCTTGAGATCCTTTTGTTTCTCGGGGGCCTCAGCATAGTGCTGTTGGCCCCCTCTCATGCCTCTGTGTTCTTACTTTCTTTCCTTTATTAACTCAAACTCTTTTTGGCTTGGGTTTTGAGCCTATCAGTTACAACGTTGGAAGAACATGTGAATGGCCTTTCTTGTAAATGGATCTAGCGAAATCGGGCTTAAGTACCAAATTCTTGAGAAAACGCACCCAAAAGTACCGCACTGGTTTGCCCTTTGCATTCGTATTGGAGATATTCATTTCAAGAATGAGGAAGACATTTTGATGTAGGCCCTTTGTCTTTATTTTGTGATGCTTTATGTGCAAATAACATAATATTGTTTCTGTCATGCAAATTCATGGAAAATATTGCCCCCACCTAGGCAAAGCACAAAAAGAAAGGAATATCCCCTACCTAAGCAAAGTGTTATACACGAAATATCTTTTCGACCAAAGAAACATGCAGAGACAAAAACAATTTCCCTAGGGCACCTAAGCTAAGTGAATAGACAAGAACTATCTTCCCTACCTAAGCCCTTTGCAAAGAGGGGTTGCATTGGCAGGGGGTATCTTCCTTGCCTATGCAAAGTGCATTATGTAGGGGATATGATACCTTCCCTACGCTACCTGTGCAAAGTGCATTATGTAGGGGATATGATACCTTCCCTACGCTACCTGTGCAAAGTGCATTATGTAGGGGATATGATACCTTCCCTACGCTACCTGTGCAAAGTGCATTATGTAGGGGATATGATACCTTCCCTACGCTACCTGTGCAAAGTGCATTATGTAGGGGATATGATACCTTCCCTACGCTACCTGTGCAAAGTGCATTATGTAGGGGATATGATACCTTCCCTACGCTATCTGTGCAAAGTGCATTATGTAGGGGATATGATACCTTCCCTACGCTACCTGTGCAAAGTGCATTATGTAGGGGATATGATACCTTCCCTACGCTATCTGTGCAAAGTGCATTATGTAGGGGATATGATACCTTCCCTACGCTACCTGTGCAAAGTGCATTATGTAGGGGATATATACCTTCCCTATCTATGCATTTCCTCATCGAAAACAAGGAAAGCTGTGGGCTAAATTTAGAACTGAGCAAGATAATTGTATGCCTTCCAGTCAAGTGCATGTTGCATTGTGTCGTCTGTGTTGATTGTTGCGAGAACCGCGTGGGAAATAAAATCTGACCTATCTTTTACTGGTGGAAGATGGGGCAGCGTCTAACACCCGCCCCTCGCCCCTCTTTGCGTTGATGCTTAAGGGTGAGTTTCTTTCACCCCGCCCCCATTACTACTTTGTTCACTAACTGGGTCGCTGACCTAGGTTTGACCTGTACCGTTCGTGTGTAGTTTGTTCCATAACTCTCTCGACATTTGGGAAAATGTTTCGCAAAGACATGTTAATATCTTAGTGGCCGATTTATGGGTCAGTAGAGAGAAGAATGGAATATGTGGTCATGTGTATTCTGGAAAGCCCTATGGGAATGATTATTATATATATGAGAGGAGTGCAAATGTGAGAGAGCGTAGTTAGTATCCTGAAGTAGCCGTGACTGAAGACCTAGAAGTTCTGTGGATTTCTTATTCTCATTTGTACTAAAGCTCTCGTTTCCATTATTCAACGGATCCCGTGTTTTATTTCATTGACAGCAGTTGTGCCAGTTGCGTTTCGTTGGGGAGCGGTCGAATAAAATTGATGTATGCCCCCCTATACAGTGCTTTAAAAACACTTCAACTGCTACAGATGAAAATTTCGGAAAAACAGCAAAAGCCGAAAAAAATTTTAAAAATTGAAGAGGATGAATGGGGTGAATTTTATCACCTGTTTTTTTTTTAAAATAATCTTTTTAATCAGTTTTTTTTAATTTTGTGCCCGAAAACAAATTAAATGGGACTTAGTTTTTAGTGGAGCGGTGCAGAATTGGATACTTCAGAAAAACTTGTGACTTACAAGTCAACAATAATTACGCACAATCAACTTGTGTGCAGAGTAGAAAACGAAATTTAATGTTAGCTCTTTGTGCATTTCTCTCACCAGGCTCTAAATCCACATGCTGTTACAATGTACAGAGCAACAACAAACAAACAAACTTGCATCTATCGGAGCCCTTCGGTAATTTTTGTTTTAATTCTTAGTTTTATTATTATTATTATTATTATTTGGTTTGAATTCCATAATTACCAAGGCCGGCTGCCTGGCAAAAGTTCTTAAAAGAAAATGATACCCCCCCCCCCCCCCAAATAATAATCGCCGACCTGCGCTGCTTGTGTCGACGACGCATTTGCTCCAGTTGTAAGTGGGATGCAATGCCACTAAGGCAAATTTCCCAAATGGATCAATGAAATATATAAAAACAAATTAAAAAAATAAATACCAAACTAAGGCCAGAAATTTAAGAAATAATATTTTACCTTAGTGTTAGCTAAGAAATTAACCAAAAACAAAGAAACAAACAAAAATATCTCTGAGCGAGATGCCAAGCACTACGTTAAAACCGGAGACTCACCTAGCCGGGCTTGTTTCTGTGATTCAAATTGTCCTGACACTCCCTGAAACTGTTTTCCAAGAGTTATATACACTATTTTCTACCAGGAAGAAACCTAGCTATGCCTGACCTCAGCAGTTTATTTTATCCAATGAAAATTTGATATAAATACCAAACCAAACCAAAAAAAAAAACCCAAACAAAAACAAACAGGTTGCAACGCAACTGATTTACATAGCGTTTTATTCTTGATCAAGTTCAACCCTCTGCCAGTTCCTTTCAGTCTCCTGCTTCTGTCAGTGTCATACCTCACAATCGAGCAAATGTCAGTCTATTTTCGTTTGCTTCTCCCACATAAATTTGTTTGTATGACATAAAAATTGCAGAGCGATTCAAATTGAAGGATTTTTTAAAAAGTTAACGTCATCGCCCTCAATATCATCATCGTCATCATCTTCATCATCGTCACCATCATTAAAATCATCGTCAACATTGCCTTCATCATCATCTTCATCACCACCACCATCATCACCATCATTATCATCATTATAATCATCAGCACCATCCCAATTACTAAGTATTCCAAGGAAGTTCTTCAGTAGGGACAGATGCCCTTACTTATGGGTTTTCTCGTAAACATAAAATTGAATGAATAAGTAAGTTCAGGCACACGCAAAGAAGATACAAACAAGCAAAAAACTGTCAGTTGCGCCAGTCGTCAACAAATCTATTCACAGTAACTCGCAAACTATCAGCGTCTTCCAATCTGTGAACAGGATGTCACGAAACGTGTATTCAACTTGGCTACTGCTATTGAAAGACAGAACATTCATGGGCGTGGGCCAAGGACGTTTATTCAATTAGTTCGACGCAACAACAAACCAAAAACCAAATGTTTACGTCGTCACCAACAGACGTGAGGATAAACAAGACTGTTACCCTATGCCCCTACCCCTCCCTTCCCCATTCCGGGTCCTTTTACTCTCTACACTTAAGCTGTAGCAGACGCACGGGTCTTAACGCGACCTACCACCGCTCAAACAGCTCGGATTTGCCCGAAATTTTGACGGTGCCTACCAGTCGACTTGCAAACGTTCTGCTGTTTTTAGATTTGGAGACAAGAAAATAATGCTATAGTCCGTTCACCGAGGCATGATCACAGAAAACTGCTCGTAGCGTTGCAACCGTAGATGATATTTGAATGTAATTTGGCATGAAGTCTTAGATTTGTGATGACCTTAACCCAAATTTTTTTCCTCCGAATTATTAAAGTAGTTTTCGAGTTTGTTTATTTGCGGTATATAAATGAAGAGAGCACCGACAAGGGTAAACATTTAGGTGTTTTACTGTAATAATTTAACACATCGGTTAGAGCCCCACTGAAATGTGGTACATATCCAGCACGGGATTAAAGTGAGTTTAAAAACAAACTTTCGTGATTGTTCACTGGTAGTCCAACACAGAGTCAGAGGCGTTGTCAGAGATCTTTCAATTTCAGAATTCCTTTCATCGTGGATCAAAATCAATACGATGGGGAACGTTGGAGGACAAGGCCTTCAAACTGTCAGACATCCAAACTCTAACTCATGCAGCATTGAAAATAGTCGATGCAGAATTTTTCTCCATGTGCGAGGGCCAGGTATTGCGGTTGGAGGAAGAATACTGGCAAAATGAGGCCCTCATTTTATTCAACCGAATATCGTCATCAATCCAATGGAGACATCTGACTCAGAAAGCGACTGAGATGATAAAACATTAGAAGACATCGAAAAGTTGTTGGCTGTTTAAAAAAAAAAAACAACCTTTTTAGGGCTAACCTACAAGGCCATGCTCTTGCAATGACAGGGTCTCAGAGGGGAAAGGGTGGTCATGTATCGATATGTATATTTCTCACAACTTATTACAGATTGGAAACCCTAGCTAATTTTCAAACTTTATCTTACATAGGATGTTACCGTTTAGCATAACTAGTAGGTTCTTTTCAATAGATAAGTAATTAATCTGTAGTACTTTACCTTACAGGAAAGGAACAATATATGCATTTACGTGTAAAGCAAACCTCAAGTCCGTAACGTGATGCTACGCCACTGCAATACACTGCAGATTGTTACTATGTTTGGGAATTTAGATCAACTACAGGGAAATGAGAAGTAACAGATCATGTTGGAACACACATTATACTGTAAACATCTATATGTTTGGGGCCTATGGAATTGAAAACAGAGAAAAGATCAAAGGAATTCGCCGCTTTGAAAGAACGGTGCTGTGCACAGACTTCAAATTCAAGATATATAGGATCAGGATAAATGTAAGACTGCATGCACAAAATTCAGGACTCTGTATTTCGTAATAGCTGAGAGAATCCAACTAAACCGTGATCGCGCCTCGGTGAACTGCAAAGTGTTCCCACTGGGTAGTTTGTTGAGTTAGCGCGACACCGGAAAAGAAAATTTTGACTCTTTGCCTAATACAAAATGGTCGACAGTGCAATTAATTGTGACTGTTTAACGGGATCTCATTGTAGGACAGGGCATTGAGGTTCTGTAATCTGTTTATAGTATGTAATACTGTAGGCCATGTCTTGTTTTCACTTGTTATCACACCGTTTCTTTTTGAGGATATTCATGTCCTTACATCCGCGTGCACATAATGCCGTCGGCAAAACAAACACACACCCAGTATAAATGAAAAAGCCAATGTAAGTAGACATTCGTGGATCGCTGCACATCAACGAAAACAGGAAATTCCATGCACAAGTACAGAACTTAGGCCTAAATATTAAAGTATTTTTTAAAAAAAAATTGTACATGGCTGAATGCCGTTTGCGATCTATTTAGGCCTATTTGTTTTGGAGATCCGGTTCATGAGTTTTCATACAGTCGTAAACGACAAGACTTTCTGTAAGGGCCGTTCAACTAGTCCTTATCCTGGATTTTGCAAATGTATTCCCCCTCCCCCCTTCCCCCTCCCCCCACCACCTTCCTCGTGCGCATTGCATACTCTTGGTCTAACCTCCCCCCTTTGAGCCAAGTCATTCGATTCACACATTGGAAAACAGCGATGAAAAGTATTTGAAAGGTTCTTTTGCACTGTTGATCTTTATACTGCTAAAATTTGCATTCGGTTTCTTTCTTTGTGTGTGTCCTCAAATATATATATAATAACCAACCTTTTTGTGCAGGATCTTTTCGGCCGAGTGGTGTCATAAATTAATAATATTCATCTTGATCGGGTTTTTTTTTTTTTCGTTTTTGTTTGAACTTATGTTTGATTTTTCAAATCCAGCGGTCACTTTGTGCATTTGTTTATCAAGCCACTGACAAAAAAAAAAAAAAAAACCGCCAGTGCCAAACACTAGACCAGTGCTTCTCAACCTTTTTCAGGCAATAGCCCCGTTAGGGTCAACTTATTCTGTCCCCCCCCCTCCCCCTTTTTAAAAGAAATCGGTTCGAAATCCCTGACAAAAGCCAACAGAAACGTTTCACAAGAAGACAGACTAAGCAGAAATTATGATGTTAAGTTTTTCAAAGCTTTTTCTGTTCATAAAGCCCATCTATATAATATGCATGTTGTTGAAGAAGTCAATGCAATATACGTGTTGTTGAAAAAGTCAATGCAATATGCATGTTGTTGAAAAAGTCAATGCAATATGCATGTTGTTGAAGAAGTCAATGCAATATGCATGTTGTTGAAGAAGTCAATGCAATATGCATGTTGTTGAAAAAGTCAATGCAATATGCATGTTGTTGAAAAAGTCAATGCAATATGCATGTTGTTGAAAAAGTCAATGCAATATGCATGTTGTTGAAGAAGTCAATGCAATATGCATGTTGTTGAAGAAGTCAATGCAATATGCATGTTGTTGAAGAAGTCAATGCAATATGCATGTTGTTGAAAAAGTCAATGCAATATGCATGTTGTTGAAGAAGTCAATGCAATATGCATGTTGTTGAAGAAGTCAATAGCTGCCCTGTATTTGCCCTCGGATTGTCCTCCATTCATGTTTTTGCCTCCTATTACCCTCCTCCCAGGCGTTCTAATGACACGTCTGAACTCACAGCCCCTTCCTCACAGCCCCTTCCTCACAGCCCCTTCCTCACAGCCCCTTCCTCACAGCCCCTTCCTCACAGCCCCTTCCTCACAGCCCCTTCCTTTTTACTCTTTTCACCCCCTTGTCGCCATTTTCTTCGTTTGCCCCCCCCCCCCCAAATCCATCAAAACCGCCCCCCCCCCCCAGGGGAAGATATCTCTCACGTTGAGAACAACTACAATAAAATATATCAACATGTGTACTTTTGCGCTTTAGTCGCTGCATCTGTATACACTGATCGTTTTCCTGTTCAAGATGAACACAAAACTTTAATGTTTCTCACTTTTGTGAGAAGAATTGCACTACATAAACGGACCGAATCTAGGTGGGCTCTGTGTGCAATTGTTGAAATTATATAGTGCAATTCTTCTCACCTAAAGCACCTAGTGGCTCGGTGACCGAATTCGGTGGCCTTTGTGTGGCTACCCTTAGGGGTAAGCCAGACCAAGCCTGGCGTAGGCCTCACACTGGTGGCTCGCTGCCTAATTATTATGCATAACACTAAAACACTACTCACAACCCATACCGCCGCGGTATGGGCAGTTAGTAGTGTTATAGAGTTATGCATAATAATTAGGTGGTGAGCCACCAGTGCGGGGCCTACGCCAGGCTTGGTCTGGCTGACCCCTTACTCGCTGAGTACAAGTTGTCAGGCATGACAAAAAATCATGACCTTGATCAAGAAATAAACGCTGTGTTTATCAGTCACATGCATCCTGGTCTTTTTTTTTTTTCTATTTTGGTGATAAATAGTGCTGTAAGTTTTCTTCGACAATTTCACCCTTAGAGTCAAGCAAAACCATATTAATGATTAGTTTTCTATTATTGGTTACTATCTCTTCATCTTGAGATAGAACTAGGAGTTTATGGTTTATCCTGTTTGCTTCCGTTTTGTTATTGTTGTTGCTGTTTTAATAGCCAGCAGTAACTAAAATATAATAATGTTTCTGTTTTATAGCCATATATAATCAAGGGAAATTATACATACATGTAATTATGTAACCTAATTACTTAGTTACTGCCCTTAGTTTTAGACCTTTACTTAATTAAGTGAAGGCCTATATATAATAGTTTCTTTGAATTTTCTGGCCTTCTGATTCATAAAAACGAAAGATGAATAGCAAGCCTTAACTCTCCACCGCCCTGATGTGATTTCCATATTTGAAATGTGTCACCTATATTTTGAGACACTTTCTAATTACTAGTCATAATTTGTTTTTTTTTAAATGATAATTATAGATTTTTATTCCTGAATTTATTTCCTATTTCAAGTCAGTTTTGTGTGTGTGTGTGTGTGTGTGTTTGTGGTGCTTTTAGCTAAGACAGTTTATATCCGGACACAAGAGGTTTAAATAGTATTCGTCCATAAACTCCAGACTGGGAAGCTCGGCTGGTCCGCCAATGTCTAGATGACAAGTTCGGCCGACCTGCAGCGGGTAATTTTCGGACATTGCAGACATTGGATTACGGCATCATCGAGCACAGATTCGCTGGCTCAGACTGTCTTGCTGTGGTAATCCGACTGGTTTTATTGTACATCTTAGCAGACGACCGAACGCCATTTGGCATTATCTTGGGCCGCGTGTTCTCGTGTCTCAAGGTTAATGTTAAAGCCATCAGTGATGCTTTCAGTGTATCCTGGAAATGTTTGCTTTGACACAGATGACAACAATCTCGCCATGAAAGATGAAAGATTCGCTGAGGGAGTCAGCCATCTGGCATGAGCACTACAGGGCCTATTCAAGACATCTATGACCGCTCATACAGGCTTTTCAATTTATATTAAACATTTCCTAGGGAAAAGAGTAATAGATTTCAACCAGTGAGAGATGCCATATATGCCGACCAGTGTACCAGTGACATGGCACCGGGTCTAAGCTAGACATGAACTCCCATTCCGCTCTACCTGTCTTGAAAATCCCAAGAGTGGGGCAAGATTTAACTGGACTTCGTCAATAACTTTTCCTGTTTATAATAACATATAATTTCAAAGCCTGGAAACGAACCTTGACGAGTAAATACAAAAAAGGAAAAAAAAAAACGCGCATCATCAGAATACCGGTGCGAGCAATTTCAGTGCCTGTAGTATACTGTGCCATTGATGAGCAAGCAATATTAGCACACGTTTCTTAAATTTGGACACATTCTAAATCCTGGACTGTACAGCTTCTTCCGTCACGCTTTGCCGAACATACTCCTGGATGTCTTCCTCATCTTGGGGTGAAATTGTCAAAGCGTACATAAAGTTTATTGTAAATATCAATAATTCTCTTTTGGTCTTTGAATTCATGAAATTTGGTCTTTGTTTCATCTACTATACTGTTATTTCACCAGTTTGGCACTTCGAGAGACATAGTCCAAGAACATAGTTCAAGACTAAAACCATGCCCATGTCCACCTTAAGCGCCATCTCCCTGCTGATGGGGTACTATTGGCTGTGTCAGATTCTGCTCACGTCAATCGCTACGACGGATTAATCTTACCAACATTTTACTTTTGGCCCCAGATATGGCCTCTTTAAAGTTCCCGTTTTAATTAAAAAGAAAATGATGAAACTAACGAAATATTTCCATGTATTTGAAGTGTTCATCCCGTTCCTCTGTTATCACGTCCTGAGGATTTTATGTTTTTCTGGATATGAAAGTCATAACTTGTATACATACTTTCTGTACACATTTTTTCCGGCCTCAGTCTATTTATGTACTTCTGATTCGTCGAATCAGTGGATGTCGGGGAAAGTAACCTATATTCCTATACTATAAAATTGAATGTTTAAGGTGTACTTTTCAAATATTTCACCAAAAGATCAGAGAAATTCACCACATTGGAGGATTCCTGTTGACTGTGGATTTACCGATCATAAAACCTTAAAGCCATGGAAAATCTAAGATTGCATTCAAAAGGTTACTGCCGTACAAGTCAGTGTTCAAGAAAATTGCGAGAGACTGAGGTCACATCTTTCTTTACACACTATAGTAATTAGCTCTTTCTAATACCTCATGTTACGTTAATGACTTCGACGGGCTTCTGGCCTACACATGTCTAGGGAACGGAGTTGTTGCTGGCATCCAGAACAATGAAAGGGAGGACCGAGGGTTTCAATTCAAATGTTATGACGTGATTAAGAAAAAAAAACGATAATTGTTATTTCACTGGATTTGTCAGCAGCTGGGATGGGGGATGACAGTGGATGCTCCAGCAAGAAGAATAATCAAAGGAGCAGCCAATTGCCATGACAACAAAAGAGAAGACAGAAACTGGAAATTCCTGAGTAGTTCGCTCTAAACAGAGTAAGAAATCTGACTGAGCTGACCTGAGGCCAACCGCAGTCAGATTTCACTGTGCTCATTACAAGCACACTCATTCGGAGACCACTCGGCCCAAGGCGCACAGAATTCCATGTTTTTTTTTCCAAGTTAACAGTATTCTGTGTTGTGTGACGTGTTTCAGACGATCTGATATATACAAAGATATTTTAATTCATAATTGTTATTTGCTTGTTGAAATTGCAAACGTTTCACACTTTGCTTGGGTTAATTAATTTTAGCTGTATTTTACCATTATTCTTGATTACGCGTCAAGTATTTAATTACTCACTGATACTGGTACATTGGTTAATGTTTTTCAAGAATTTCAATAAATGGTGAATTATTTATTTATACCATTACCATCCCTTTCTTCAGGTTGTGTTAAAAATGGTCTTTATTCAATTTTCTTGTGGATCTCGCCCCTCCAGCCTTACTCTCCTATCCTCTTTGAGGAGTTCATAATATGAATTGTGTATAATTATCTTCTCTTAAGGCCCCGCGCACATTTTGTTAAAATTGACCACCCGTTCAATGCAAGCAATCTTTCGCGTGGTGTGCAGCACGGTAAACTCTTTGCCAAGCAAGCAAAAATCTGCGTTTGCACGCCGTGCAGCAGGCAAAACCTGAAAGTGTGCGTGGCCCCTAAAGTGAGGATACCATTATTTTTATTGTTTAATATACAACAAAGAAGCCCTTTCTTGTGCGACCAGATCTGTGTCCAGGGCATTTTATTTCCTCGACTGAATCAATATGTCCCTCTGAATACATGCCAGTTTAACTGGTGCCCCACTTGGCCACTTGCTCCGGCATGCCAGGAGAGAGATTGAGAGAGAGAATGAAAATACTCGTGAATGAACATACCCGGTCCAGAATTGATAAAAATGACTACCATAAGACAGGACCATCAGCTGTACAAATCGATAGGTAGATGAAACAAAAAATATGTAATTATATAAACCTTCTTTCTAAAATAAATTTTTAGAGACTCAAAGGTCTTTTTAAAAAAACAAAAACTGCTTTCATTTGGAATATTTCAAAAGGCCCGTAGTTTGTTTTTTTTTCTAGGCAAGACGTTGAGGCCACGAGTATGCCATGCACACTAAAGGGGGAGAGGGTATAAATTAGCAAAATCTAGCCTACTTTATGGATGGCCCCTTACTGCTAGTTTTGTTGTTTTTACGACTATATGAAAACTCATGAACCCGGATCTAATTAATAAAAATTGGGTCTTAGTGGGCCCAAAGCGACATGCAACACTGAGTAACACTATAATATTTAGCCTAAGTTCTATTTTTGTTTATGAACTTTCCTGTCTTCAGTGATGCGATAAATTCCACACTTATATCCGCTTATTATTGTGTGTGTATATATATATATGTGTGTATTTGTTTTGCGGAAGGAAACAGACCATCTGCATTATGTGCTCGCGGAAATAACGACATGAATCTCCTCAAAAAGAAATGGTGTGATGATGAGTGAATACTGGACTTGGCCTACAGTAAAGCATAGATAAGGAAACCACAATGCCTTGTCCTGCCAAGAGATCCCGTCAAACGGTCACAGTAATTGTCGACCATTTTGTTTTGGGGCAAAACAATGGGCTTACTTTGCAAATTATCCATTATTTCCTTGTCTCCAAATCGAAACAAACAAGCTAGATCTAGTACTTTCACTAGTCGACAGGTTAGTACATTCAAAATTTCGGGCAAATCCCTGCTGTTTGAGCGGTGGTAGATCGTGTTAAAACCATAGATATAGTACATCTATCTATCTATCTATCTATCTATCTATCTATCTATCTATCTATCTATCTATCTATCTATCTATCTATCTATCTATCTATCTATCTATCTATCTATCTATCTATCTATCTATCTATCTATCTATCTATCTGTCTGTCTGTCTATCTGTCTATCTATCTATCTATCTATCTATCTATCTATCTATCTATCTATCTATCTATCTATCTATCTGTCTGTCTGTCTGTCTGTCTGTCTGTCTGTCTGTCTGTCTGTCTGTCTGTCTGTCTGTCTATCTATCTATCTATCTATCTATCTATCTATCTATCTATCTATCTATCTATCTATCTATCTGTCCGTCTATCTGTCTATCTATCTAGTGTATAATTATATAGTGTACTATATCTATGGTTAAAACTCGTGCGTTTGCTACAGCTGTCTGTCTGTCTGTCTATCTATCTATCTATCTGTCTGTCTGTCTGTCTGTCTATCTGTCTGTCTGTCTGTCTGTCTGTCTGTCTGTCTATCTATCTATCTATCTATCTATCTATCTATCTATCTATCTATCTATCTATCTATCTGTCCGTCTATCTGTCTATCTATCTAGTGTATATATAGTGTACTATATCTATGGTTAAAACTCGTGCGTTTGCTACAGCTCAAGTGTGAAGAGTTAAGGAGCCGGAAAAAGGGAAGGAAGGGATAGGGGCATACAGCTATCGTCATGTTTATCTTCAAATGTGTCGGTGACGATGTTAACAATTTTAACGTCTCTTGTAGCTGCCAAATAAACGTTTTTGGTCCATTTGCCTGTGAATTTTCTGTTTTTCAATAGCAGCGGCCAAGTTGGGACACTAACTGCGTGACGTCTGATTCACAGACCGAAAAACCCTGGTGAAACATGTTCGGGGTGTTTGAAGCGTTACTATAAATAGATTTGTTGTGGGCCGTTTTTTGCATGTTTGTATCATAATTATTTGCATGTGCCTGAACATGTGTATTCATTAATCTTTTATGTTTAAAGGAGAAAACCGATAAAGGCAGCTGTGCCTGCCGAACTTCCTTAGGATACTTTCTAGTCTACTTGGGATGGAATGGTGATAATGGTTGTGGTGATGATAATGATAATGATGATGATGGCGATGCTAATGATGATGGTGATTGTGATGGTGGTGGAGATGGTGGTAATGAAGATGATGATGAAAATGATGTGGAATATTATTTTAGCGAGGAAGACGATGATGGTGATGATGAAGGAGTATGATGATTTGGTGATGATGATGAAGACGACGGCGACGATGCTAACTTTTTTTTGTTGTTGTTGTCTAAATCCTTCAATTTGAATTGTTTCCGCGATTTTTATTTTATCAAAACAAATTTATGCGGGCGAAGCAAATGAAAACAGCCTGAAATTGAATCTGTTGTTGGCCAATGAGGCATGACATTGACACAAACGGGGGACTGAACGGAACTAGTAGAAGACGTGATCTCGATCAAGAATCAAATGCCATGTTTACCTGTCGTGTGTAGTGTGCATCCTGTTTGTTTGTTTTAATATCAAAATTTCATTGGATAAATAAACTGCGTGATTATGCACCGAGGTGTTTTTTCCTGGTAGAAAATAGTATATATAAATGACCATCTTTGTTATCTGTCCAACCAACCTACGATCTTCGACAGTCTGAATCACAGAAACAAGGACAGCTAGGTGAGTGTCCAGTTTTAAAGTGCGGCTGGACGTTTGGTTATGAGATTGTGTGTTTTGGTTTTTTTTAAATTTCATAAGTAACACTAAAGTAACACATTATTTCTTTTAACTTTCTGGCCTTTAATTTTGCAAACATGAAAAATGAAAATGTCGCCTTTACGTTTGCCCATCACAGTCCTGAATTCTACATTTGAAATAGGGAACCTTGCCCCCAGTGCACTTGTTAATTTATCAATGAAACATTTTCACGATAAATATTTATTATTATTATTGTTATATTATTATTATTATTATTATTATAATTAAGGATTTATTTGACCAAAACCATTTTTTTTTTAAGTTTGTGAAATTTTTGACTGGGTAAAAGAGGGTTAAATAGTGTTCGCCACAAACTCTAGATACAAGATAGTTGGGCATTACTGGTCCGCCGATGTGTAGATGGCAAGTTAGGCCGATCTGCAGGAGAAAAATAAACATTCGGGCCTTGTAAACCGTAGATGAAGGCAATATCGAGCACAGGATCGCTAGCTCAAACTGTTCTTGCTTTGTCTTTGCTGATCACCTACAGCGATTCTGATAATCTGACAGGCTTGGGACACTTTTGTAGATGTCGGAACGCCATTTGGCCTTAGCTAGAGCATTGTGTTTTCTCCTTTTTCAAGTCTGACATTTAAAGCCACCAGTGATGCTTTCAGTGCATCCTGGAAATACTTTCTTCGACACATAATGAGTGCGTCACAAAAGAGAAATTCGCAACAGCATTCAGATATCTGGCATGTATACCACTGGCCCGCCCACTGTATCTATGGTGACAACGGTTAAAATCGATACATTTCCAGGATGAATGTGATGGAAATCAACCCTCTTCCTCTTTACCCCAGGAATATCCAAATCTAAGAGATGTATGACCACATTCTTTTGAGTTTGTCAAATGGCAATACAGCGGTGTAGGTACTACCCCAAATTTATGACATTAAATTGAATGAAAATTTCAAAAACGGGACAAGTTTATCTGGAATCTTGTCAACATCAGATACCAGTGATAATAAAATATATATTTTTAAGTAACAAACTCCACAAGTCAAAAACAACAAACCGCACATCATCAGAAACCAGTACCAGTATTTTCAGTACTACATGTAACAGTACATTTATTGTTAGAGGACCGTGGAGTTTGACTTTGCAAGCTATGGATGAGCCATAAACACAACTCTGTATTTTCTCTATTCCGTCTTGTAATATCGAGCACCTAGTCTTCTCGGATAAGGACGAAACATTCGGAGGACCCGTGTGCATATTGCGCACGTTAAAGGTACCTTGGCATTTGGAAATCGAGAAGACCAGGCCGAACAGGCCGCTGCCCGGGCAAAATAAAAATAAAAATTTATCTACTCCCCCCTGCCCCTCCCCCCCCCCCCCCAAAAATAAAATCGCCGACCGGGGCTGTACTGTGGCGACGACATGTCTGCTCCAGTTGTAACTGAGCTGCAATGACACTAAGGCAAATTTCCCAAATGGTATTAAAGAAGCACACAGAATACAGAATACAGAATAGTTAAACAACGAGCCCTCTAACAAAGGCCAGTGTATAGATAGGGTATACATCAGCATGCCATACTGACATAACATTCTTAAATTTGAATATATTTCAAGGGCTGCATTGTACAGTTTCTTCCATGTGATGCATTGTGAACTTGTTGCTTTATCTAAAAGTCTCTCTCATCTTGAGAAGAGATTGTCAAGACGTACAAAAAGTGTGCTGTCTAATTTCCCTGTTAATTTTGGTGTTAGTTTCATCTACTATAACGTTATATTTCACCAGTCTGACAGATTGAGGAGCATAGGTCAAGAACAGTCTCTCACCATGCCCGTGTCCCGCTTAAGCGTCGTCTCCCTGCTGGTGGTACTGCTGGCTGTGACGAACGCTGTCTACATAAATTACTTCGACGAGGTAGCACTCAAGGAGTGCCGATATGATGAATATATGTACTACATTAGGAGTATACACAGCAATCACCATGAAGACAGGAGATGGGAATTCCGCTGCCGTAAGGCAAATATGGGATCTTGTTCTTGGACAGGTATGTTGTCTTTCCATACACTCTACAACTGCCTATTGAGTCGTGACTATGTGAACAAGTCTGGTAAAATATATTGACTTTTTCGAAAAATCTTACCAACATTTTCCTTTGTTCAGTCATGACCTCTTAAAGTTCCTGTTCCATTAAAAAAAAAAAAAAAACATAATAACGAATTCCTTAAATGTAACGAAAAGGTTTATCGCATTCCTCCAACATGAAGTCTCGAGCGCTTTATGTTAGTGTGGATATGAATGTCAGAATTTACCTCATAATTTCTGTACACATCTTTCCTGGCTCTGCATAAATCATGGGATGTCGGACAAGGTAATTAATATTGCCATGTAACAAAGGAAACAAGCAAGAGACAAAGTTTAGCGATGGATAGATGAATAAATAGGTAGGTGGATAGATAATAGATGGCAGATATACATGCAGAGAGTGAGGCAGCCAGACGGATAGACAGACTGAAGATGGATAGATAGATAGATAGATAGATAGATAGATAGATAGATAGATAGATAGATAGATAGATAGATAGATAGATAGATAGATAGATAGATAGATAGATAGATAGATAGATAGATAGATAGATAGATAGATAGATAGATAGATAGATAGATAGATAGATAGATAGATAGATAGATAGATAGATAGATAGATAGATAGATAGATAGATAGATAGATAAAAGAATGAGAGGTGCTCTGTTTGTTTTGTTTTTGTTAAAGATTTATCAAAAAACGTTACAATATTTTTCACCTTTTCAGCATAGTGAAGTTAATAATATAATTATGTATACATGTAAGATGAGACCTTGTTTTGTTCCGCAATACGCTTCTGACGGGTGATTTCCTTCCTTCAAGATCTGTGAGAAAGTTGATGGATTGTATCCTGTCCCGAGAGGAAGTTGAACCCAGGAAACTCCCCCAATCCGAATCAAGCGGCCTAACAATTGCTGCGGTCACAATACATTAACATGGGACAGCAATGGCTGTATTAGTAATTATGTCTTTTTAATCTCTTAGGTTACGTCAATGACTTCGATGGACTTCTGGCCTACACTTGTCCGGGGAACAGAGTTGTTGCTGGCATGAGGAGTTACCATCATAATCACTACGAGGACCGAAGGTTTCGATTCAAGTGCTGTGACGTGGTCGGGAAAAAAACCGAAAACTGCTATTTCACCGGTTTTGTCAACGGGTGGGACGGACAACTGACAGTGAACGCTCCACCGGGAACAATTATCAAAGGAGCAGCCAGTTGCCATGACAACTATAGAGAAGACAGACGTTGGAAATTCCTCTTCTGTCGGCTGAGTTAAAAAAAGTAAGAAATCTGACTGAGCTGAAATAATTGAGCGCACCCTGATGTTGAATTTCGCAATGGACATTACAAGCACACTCATCAGAAGACCACTCAACTCATGGCCTGCAGAATTCAATACCCCCCCCCCCCTCCCCAAACTTAAGTAACTGTCTTGTGTTTGATATATATATCCATAACTTCTATGTATGATATACAAGGTGTCTCAAGAAGCAAAATGTACACAAACTCTGAATATTTATCTATAAATATAAGGTCCCTTAAACCACTTCCAAGTTTTCAAATTGATGGCCTTTCTGGGCCAGACACTAATGTGAACTCAGTTCAGTAGAGTTGCAAACAACATTTAGCGGTTATTTTGTGTGAACATTTTTTTTAGACGCCCAGTATCTATAGGATGTGTCGTATATTTAATAATACTTACTGTGAATCTTCAAAATTTATATTTCAAAAGTTGAAGAAAACGCAAATTTACTAAATGACAAGCTAGTAGAGTCAGTTAGGACAAAAAATGTACATTTTGTGATAAAGCAACAAACTTTGCACAACTGTTTAAGATGGCTTACAAACTATTACCGACATAAAACCACCTCGCCAGTTGACATTGACCCCCACAAAAAATGACCTCTGATTTCTTCCATATTTCTTTGTATTTTCAGTGTCATCGATTCAGTGCTTAAAAAAAAAACAAAAAAACTGAAAGAAAGGTCAATTTTTTGTTGATAAACATTTTCATATTAGTCCACAGTCCTTTTGTAATGGCTATTTAACTGTCCATAGTGAACCTCAAATTGACCCGTGGACATTATGGCACCAAAACCGTGAATTATTATTGTTATTTTCCACATTCGAATTTGAAAATGAGCAGTATAGTTATGTTCACATTTATATCCGCTGTTATTTGTATTTGTATTTGTATTTGTATAACTCTTTAATCCCATTTGGGAAATTTTGCCTTTGTGCCATTGCACCCCAGTTACAACTGGAGCAGGCACGTCGTCGCCACAGTGCAGCGCCGGTCGGCGTTTTTTTTTTTTTTTTTGGTGGTGGGGGGATGAGGGGGAGTGGGTGGTAGGGATGAATTTTTATTTAATTTTGCCCGGGCAGCGGCCTGTTCGGCCTGCTCTTTACGATTTCCAACTGCCAAGGTATCTTTAACGTGCGCAACGTGCACACGGGCCCTCCGAATTTTTTCGTCCTTATCCGAGAAGACTAGGTACTCGATCCTACCCCTCAATAGGATCAGGGACATGAAAATATGAGAAAAATCCCAAACTTCCAACATGCCTGCACCGGCCGGGTTTAGAACCCGGGACCCTTGGCATGAGAGGCGAGCACCTTGCCTCTAGACCACCTTGTTAGTGGCCAATCTGACCAAAGGTGACAAAACCTACTTAAGATTTTGGATGTCGGCGAAAAACTGACGTAGTTGGTTAACAGGGGACACCGAATCAGACAAGCAAGATCAAATGGAGATAGACAGAGAAATGTGAGCAGTAATTTATTGCTTTGAGAAGAAATGTGTCATACCACGTGGCTGCCAAAAATGTTACCAGCCGAAGCTGGTAACAGTTCCCCATGTAATACAGTGGCAAAAACAGAATCTCAAATTTTCTTCCTTTTTTTTCCTTTTCCTCTTTTCTTGATGATTATTTTCGCCGCCTATGGACAGTTAAATGCACGCGAATACTTTGAAAAAATGTTGAATTCATTTATTTGTGAAGGAAAACATTGTGCGATAAAACCTGTAAAATTTCGTGTGCTTTTTCAGTACTCTGTCAGTTTAATTTACAATTTTCTTTAAATCACTTTTGCTAACAAACAATGTTGTCATATGATCTGGTGTTTTGTTTCGTTCTTTTTTTTAATGAGATTTTAAAATTTATTATTGTTTGTTTGTTATGTTTCTCTGTTGTGTGTATTGTTTTGTAATGTTGCCATTCTACACATGTTGATGTTGTTGTCAGTTTCAAGGGAAAATTTTGTCCTTACCTGTCATGAATGTCGTAAAAACAAAGTGTTCCCCCCTCCCTCCCCATGGTGGTGATTATGGTAATTAAGATGACGATGGTGGTGATGATGATGATGACTGTGGTGATGGTGGTGGTGGTGGTGGTGGTTTTGGTGATGGTGGTAGTGGAGAAAGAGGAGGATGATGGTGGAGGTGAGTCGCATGATGATGGTGATGGCGACGGTGATGATGATGATGATGGTGATTATGATGATGATGATGATGATGATGACGATGATGATGATGAGCAGGAGGATTATTTTTTTTTTTTTAAATCGTCTTTTTTCGTTTAAATTGTCTTTAAAATTTTTATCCATCAAATCAAAAATGTTTCCGGGAGAAGCAAACAACGCTTTGCTGTTACGCATGACTGAATTAGAATACCCAGAATAAAGAGGCACAGGACGTGACTTGAATTAATCGCCGTATTGTATCAATTTTATGTGCATCCCTGTAGTTGCCTTCATGATAAAAATTTCATTGGATAAAAAAAATAAAAAAAACAGCTAAAGTCATGCATAACAGTTTTCCTTCCTGGTAAAAAAATAGTATGTAATAAGCAATAGTACCGTAAGTTGTCTTCGACAGTTCGACCCACAAAAACGAGCAAGGTTAGGTGAGTGTCCAGTTTTGAAATGCTATCTTAAAATCTCGACTTTAAATTCATAACAACCGAGACTGGTATAGGCGCCAGACCGCTTCCTTGCCTACTATAAATTTTGCTGGACACTAGCACAATAGGTGCTGCCCGGTGCAGTGGCCTATTGTGCTGGTGTCAAGCAAAATTTACGTGTGGCTAGCCACTGGTCTGGTGTCTACAAAGGCCTTAGTCTGTTTTGCCTCTAATACTGGATAAAGCAATTAATATTAGCTCTTTAATTTTCTGGCCTTTCATTTTACAGACTGAAACATAAACGTAAATCTTTCAATAGGGCCTGTCAATGAATTCCGGACACAGGCAATAGAGCATTACTAGTCCGTGGGTGTGCAGATAGCAAGTTAAGCCGATCTGCAAGGGGAACATTTTTGGGCATTGTAAACACTGCGTCTCCCCAGTACTGCTTTACTCTATCTCCACCTCAGCGCGTGTCCAGAAAATCTATTGCAAGGTTTTATTAGTTAAACTGAGCCAGAATAAATTTTTGGACACTTCAATATCTACCCACAGTGATGAAATACTTTCATCACCTTTTCAGGAGCCCTAGAATAGACTTTGTTAAGCCATCTTAAGGCTGTATATCGATAACAAAAAAAAAAAAAAAAACAGAGATAGAATAAAGCTTTTCTGAGGCGACCAATCGTGGACGGCAGTAACATCGAGCACAGGCGCCAACTCGGACTGCCCTTGTCTTGTCTTTGTTGCTCACCTGCAGCGGCTCTGATAATCTGACAGGTTTGAGAACACTTTTGTAGATGTCGGAACGCCATCTGGCCTTAGTTTGGCCATTGTGTTCTCCTGTCTCAAGACTAAAGTTTAAAGCCATCAGTGATGCTTTCAGTGTATCACTGGCTTGCTTTGACATAGATGAGTGCGTTTTTCCCCAGTTCGACAGGCTCGTCACAAAAGATGAAAGATTCACTGCGTGAATGTAGTCAGCGCAACCCATCTATGACCGCACTTGTTCAAATCAAAGGATTATTATCCATTAGCGATGGAAAGCTTTCTTCTTACTCTTTCCCCTAAGAAATGTTAATGTAAATTTTTAAAGTTGTTTGACCCAAATGCCGAGCATGTTTCACTGGCAACACGGGAGATAAGAATGTAGAAACTGAACGTGTCTGGCGTCACGCACCACGTTTCTTTTTCCTCTGTTATATCCAAGAGTATAGATATCATCTATCTATTATATATTTCAGTAACTTGCAACCTTTGGCATGACTAACTGACCAAACTATACACTCTTCAGGGCTTAAATTTGGCAGGAAGGTGGCAATTGAGATAAGGAAGATGATGGCTATAATTAAAAGTTGTTTACTTCAAGTATGTATTTTTTAAAAAATAACAATGTTTATTGCTATGTAACATCTGTATTTTTGCATGTTTGTTTCGTAATATATAGCACTGTGCATGTCATAAAAAGTAACCGTATCAAGCATTCAGTTTGGTGCGTAATGTTGTGGTGCGTATGAGTTCTGAAGCAAGACTGTAGTTTATTACTTTTATTATAGTAGAGAGAGAGAGAGAGAGAGAGAGGGGGGGGGGGGATCACATGATTGTTTATTCTGGGCAATGCCCGGTAGGTCATCTAGTATCTACTATTTTCGGCCATTTTGAGAATCTCAAGGGACAAAGTGTGATAGGAGTCAGTCAACAATTTTCCTGGTAACAATAAAATATATATATTCAGAGCTTGGAACACATCTCCCACGAGTTAACACAACTTACAGAGCATCATCAGAATACCGATGCTAGCACATATCAGTGCCTGCAGTATAAGCAACAAGAAATATTGACGTCTTGCTTTTAAATTTGGACTTCTTTTAAAGGCTGTAGTGAACAATTTCTTCCATATTATGGCGCATTGCCGACAACTCCTCGATAAAGATTACTCCTTATGAATTTTGGTCCTTGTTTCAAAGACCATGTCGTTATTTCATTAGCTTTACAGGTTGAGAAACATATTTCAAGAACAGACTATCACCATGTTCGTGTCTGCCTCAAGCGTCATCTCCCTGCTGCTGGTGGTACTGTTGGCTGTGACAAACGCCGCCTATATATCAATTACTATGACGAGGTGGCCCATAAGGAGTGCCGATATGATGAATACATGTCCTACATTAGAAGTATACACAGCAATTACCATGAAGACAGAATATGGGAGTTCGGCTGCCGTAAGGGAAATGTGGGGAAATGTATTTGGTCAGGTATGTTGGTTTTCCATACACTCAACAACTGTCTGTTGAGTCGCGTCTGTGTGTCCTCTTATGGTACAGTATACTGACTTTTTAAATAACCTAACAAACATTTTGCTTTTAATCCCATTTATGACTGCTTAAAAATCCTGTTTCCATACTACTTGTTCTGAATAGAGTAAATTGTTTTTGTTGTTTTTTTTCCTTTTTCTTTGTAACTCATCAACAGATCGCAAACGATTTTTACGCAGTTGCTCGTCACCCCAAGTCGTATGTGAAGCTTCTTTTTTCCCCATTAAATTCATTACAAATTTTAAAATGAAGAATACATATAATAATAAAAAATATAAATAAATGAAAAATAATACAGATAAAAGATTTAAATGTGAAATATATAGAATCTAAACAGAATATGTCTGCTAACTGCGAGTACTTGCTTGTACTGCAGCACAGGAGCATGCTAACTGCGAGTACTTGCTTGTACTGCAGCACAGGAGCATGCTAACTGCGAGTACTTGCTTGTACTGCAGCACAGGAGCATGCTAACTGCGAGTACTTGCTTGTACTGCAGCACAAGAGCATGCTAACTGCGAGTACTTGCTTGTACTGCAGCACAGGAGCATGCTAACTGCGAGTACTTGCTTGTACTGCAGCACAGGAGCATGCTAACTGCGAGTACTTGCTTGTACTGCAGCACAGGAGCATGCTAACTGCGAGTACTTGCTTGTACTGCAGCACAGGAGCATGCTTCTGTGCCGCTGTACAAGCAAATACTCTCAGTTAAGTAAACATATTATTCTGTTTCGATTCTATGTATTTCATGTCCAAACTTTATTGTTCGATTGTTATTCAATGTTTCTTTTTTTTTTCCTTGAAAAAGGCTGTTGTCGAAATATTGACCATTTTCTGTCTTCTCTTTTAGTTTGCGTTCCATTGTGTCGTCTCAGTATTATTTCTTGCGGGAGGCTTTGCTACATACAACTTTTCCTTTCTGCAAAATTTTGACTAAGCACTTCGCTAGTTTTCCTCAGCGATTCGTAAAGTGGCACATAGTTTAATTTCTTGCTATGCCAGGGTGTAATATATTATCAAACTTTCATGTCAATGTTAAAATAATAATGGAATATCTCGACTATTGGGTGTCAGATAGAATGTTGCATTTGTGTGTGTGTGTGTGCGTGTGTGTATGTGTGCGCATGTGTGCGTGCGCGTGCGTGTGAGTGTGTGTGTGTGTGTGAATGACATAAACGTCACATATTGAAAAGCATCTAAGTTCTGCTACAAACTGTGTGGAGGTCTTTGCATTTGGACAGAGCCGGATTAAGACCTATAGAGGCCCCAAGCAATTAAAAGATTTTGTTGCCTCCATATACTGTATACGTAATTCAAAATATAAAGAAAAATAATCCATAAAGTGGCTTTTTTTTGTATCTTTCCACTTTATCTTTATTTTAAAAGTTTTGTGGATCCTGGTTCAGCTGCACCACTTGCAGTTTTGCACCATCCAAGGTCCATGATAAATCCGGCGATGAAAAATTTCTGTGGTGCCCTTTTTCCCTTGATGCCCTAGGCACGTGCTTTTTTGGTTTAATGATTAATCCAGTTCTGTTTTCAGAAGATCTCAGCCCTTCGCATTTGCACATCTCTGTGAGTAATTTGCTGGATTGCATCCTGTCCCGAGTGGGATTCGAAGCTAGGAAGATGTGAAAAAGTGTTTGAATGTATCTGCGTATCATGTATTAAGTAGTTATGAACATGGAGAGGGGGAACCCCCAGATTATTAAAAGCATACATGGTGCCAGGGGGTGGGGGTCTGGGAAACGGACCTTCGCTTTTCAGTTACATTACGAAACCACGAAATACAAAGTATACCATTCTGTACGTATGTACGCAGGCCTGTCTGTATAACCTTTGGTATTTCAGATTTTTTACTCTCTAGATAATAAAGTTCATCTACGAATGATATAATAATAGTAACTGCCACCCCCCCCCCCCAGCCCCAGCCAACGGTCTTCCTAAACCGCCGGCACACCAATGCTGGACCAACTATGCACAAATGAGGTGGAACAACTTTCCGCAGGACTTCTGAAATTATATTCCTCGTAATTTGTCTCTGTGAAGCCCTTTGTTTAGATACTATCAATCTACACAGACGGCTCCGTGGACCGAAATATTGCTTATAAAACTGCAGACCAGCTCCTCCTCAGCTCGTCAGCCTATGGTAACAAATTATAATAGGAAAGTGACCACAGAGGGAGAGGGGGGGGGGGGGACGTCCAACCCTTGTCGCATCAAGAACGTGCAGAAAAACGTTATCGAACATAGATTGTATTAATTTTTGTGTTAATCTTTTACAAGGGAAGCAACCTTCGGAAAGGGCTAAAACTTGGGAAGAGACTCGATTGCTGCCCTTGCAACAATAAAACACCAGCAACAAAAAACTCACTCCCCTTCTTTTCTTCTACTGTAAAGACTGAACTGTTTCCTTGACACCCGCCAATTACCATCACAACTTTGAACTAGGCCCATGGACAAAGTTTGTAGAAGCATCTGTAAACTGCGTGTCTGCCTTTGGCCATTTTGACGTTTTTTTGCTTTTTTTAGAATTTGGAGAGTCTATGTTAAAATACGGTGAACTAGATTATTATTTTGTCTCATTTTGTTTGTTTATTGAGAATCTGCAAACATTTCTACATCAACAACATTCAAAGAAATTCGTCTGACAAGGAAATTAGTGATGAAGGGTCCAGAAAAAAATACCTTCTGTAGGGAAATGAAGGAATACTACATTTTAGAAAATATTGAGAAGCCTGAGTCTAAACTGCTGCTCTCCTGAGGTACATTGGAACTTTCAGTTACCACAGACTGTTTTGAGCTGCATACTCCAGATCTCTGACCTACTCCAGGCTTTTGTTGCTGTTGATGTTGTTGTTGTTGTTGTTGTTGTTGTTCCTCAACCATTTTCTCAAATGAATTGAGCATTGACATCCAAGTGCCACACAAACAATGGACTTGATATCATCAAAGTTTTTGTTTTTTTTACTATCGTAAGATTCAGTTTTTTGTTTTAGGCACTGAGGGCATTTGAGAGTGAATTGGCTAACGAGTAGCAAGCATCTGGCTGTGTTTTTAAAAAAAAATATTAATAATTATAACGTCCAGATATCCAAGACTGATTTCGGTCTGCATGTCACGACAAAGTCAGTGCTAGGGTATATTCCTATTTTGAAGTTTTTTAGGCTCTACTGCCGCAGCTATAACTGACCTAAGTAAGAATTCAGTTTTTCACAGTGACAAGTGTATGCCATATTTGCATGAGAACTTATCTTCTAATACCGTCAGCATGGGTGGTAGTTTTGATAGTTGGTACAGCAGAAATTTTAAGTGCAATCCACCAATAATTTGTTCCATCTGTTTCAAAGAAGAAAACTCGTACACGTTTATGTTGAGTGTAGTGTTTGCCAGATTTTTGTTTCCATGGACAATACTTGTTTTTGGGAAAAGTCATTTGATTTCACTTGCCCTCATGCCCTTTGGTACGTCTTTTTGTGGCAATCTCTGTTTTTTGTTCTTACAATAGAATACATTGGAATAACAACAACAAAAAATATCCCAGTGCCAAATAATCTCGAACCTGGTATAAGTAACTGCTTTAATTTAAGTAAACTGCTGCTTCTTGAACAGGCGGCTTCCATGGCTGGGCACGTGATATAAGCAAGAAAATGAACAGAATTTACGGTCTCCGGGTAAAAAAAAAAAATTAATGTTATATATTATTGTTATTATTACCCTTGCATTATTTCATAAAAACAACAATTACAGTAATATTGCAGTTACTGAAATGTCAACATCCACGTTTTCTTGACAATAAAATTTTACAAGATTTGCAAATCATAAACACAATGTCCGTTTTCTGTTTTCAATATACGCCATGATTCTACAAAGGAGGGTGAGATCACCACTGACAAGACATCAAATTCAGCAGTTTCCCAGCTGGCACTGTTTCTATAATAGGAAACGTGAAGACACAGATGTGGAGGGCAAATTATCTGTAACTGTCATGAACAAGTATCATTTACGATTGGATCAAACCACAATAATAATTTCACTTAGGGGAAAACAAAAACATTTGTTTTGGTATATCCACCAAGACAGTGTAAATTTTTTTTTGTCAGGAACTGTTTGGGCCATGTAGCAAAACCACTGGCCAAATAGGATTCTATGACTACTTGACAAATTTCGAAAAATTTATTATTGTGGTCGTGTGATCAACGATCCGATTGTCGTAGCCAACAACTAACCAAAGTTAGTGCTTAACCGTAAATATGAAACCTTTCTAAAGATTTACGGCGGTTTTTTTTTTTTAACTCCATGTATGAGAAACCAGCTCAGCTTGGAATACCCCTAAGTTACTGGGAGTTAAGAAGACAACAACAGAACTATCAAATCTGCTCACTCAATCAGTGATGATTTTTTCAATGGTTGTTTATTTCCGAAATATGGATCTATCATTCTTGTACTGATCAAAGAGTTTATAATAAACCTAGAGGTGAGACTCGGTCACGTCACATAGCCGCCAATAGAAAGCCCGGCAGCCATCTTTGCTTACGGCAAGCGATTGCAAACACGGTGTCAAGGCCAGTGCTAACGAAAGTAGTTTTTGTCGGAAGGCCTCAGTATTCTATTCTTGTTCATTCCTCTTTAGAGATGGAGGTTCAAATTCATCAGTACATTTTGTATTTTGTCATAATTCAGGTTTGTTTTTTTTCTTTTGGTGTGATTACATTTTTTACATTTTCGTGGTTCACCCAATCCATAAATTAAGTCTGCTCATTACTACTTTAATACCCGTTCAAACAGTCTGAAAGACCGTATTGTTTTAGGCTTGGGTTTTTTTTACTTTAGCCGTACTGTCTGGGTCGAAGCAGGCTTGCCGTAAGTTGGCTTTACTTTAGCCATATTGTCTAGGTCGAGGCAGGCTTGCCGTAAGTTGGCCGCCATCTTTACTTCGCCTACTGACGACGCCACGCGGAGACTTGCGTAGCGCTAGTCTGACCCCTAACTATATAACCTCTTTGGTACTGATACACTATTTTTCCAGTGTCTATATTAACAGTTTGTTTCTTCAGATTGACCCGCTTGGACATTAGCTTGCGTTTTGGACGAACTATTTGGATAATGTTGCCTGGGGAACATTATCAACGTTCTATGTCGCGGTGTGCACTTAACTGTTAAAGTCTCAAATTTATTTAAACCAAGCGAACAAAAAAGTGACCTGTGCTCCTTCTGTACCTGCACGGCAAAAGTCAAACAGTATCGAGTAATATTAAACAGGAAGTTTATTAAATACTGCATAGACACTTCTACATGGGGCAAACAATTGCTATAATTCATAAGAATCCAGTACAGTTTATGAGGATGGGAAAGTACAATTTTCCAATCTTTCAGAGTAAAACATTTGTTGAAAAAAACAACACAAAAAACGGACATTAACATGAAGCTTTTTGTGCGTTCTTTTCGCATCATCATCAAGCTTAAGAGTAAAGGCGTATTTCGACAAACACTTCAGCTAGGGGTGCCCAAACTGTGACTTAAGAAAGAAAGGCGGACATGGTACATTTGAAAATACTTATTGATTAATCTTCAGTAGATCCTTTCATTAAATGAACAATCATCCGAAATTTAAATGTTTGCAGATTTGAAATTTGGCCCAGAGTATACATTTTGATTTATGAGGCTTTTTGAAAGGTTGGTCAAGGGGAAGAAAATACTGAACGATAGGAAAATAACAGGGCCGGCTTTAAGCCGACTGGAGTAACTCCAAAAATTGGGCCCCGCCCTGGGATAATCTAATTTTGTCCAGTACACACAACAACACATTGCAACATACACCTAACGCTATGATGCAAGTTTTCTAGCAAGCAGCAAAGATTATAATGATTGGACCCGCAGCTCCTAAGGCCGACTCGGGTAATAAACAACTTCTCCATAGTGTAGATTTATTTCAAATTTAAGGATCCATTAACAATAAATCAAACATAATTTTTATCGCACATCTAAGAGAAAAGTTGAAAATGAAAACTTGCTGAGTGGTGATTTCACATGAATTGATTTTTAAAAAAATCTTTTAAGAAAATGTAAAAACAAATTTAGAAGAAGAAGAAGAATTAAGAGAACAGTGGAGGTGAGTAAGATAAAAAATTTAAACAGCGCACACATTTTTATCTACATAATCTTTACTTATAGTCTGAACAGGGGTGAATTATCTGGTCCCTCACCCCCCACACCCTGTTTCCCTCCATGGTTTCAAACATGAACACATTGATGACATCATTTTTTTAAAAAGTAAGGAAAAAAGGGTTTTGAAAAAAAGATGACTTTAATTTTTAAAAGGAGGAAAGGGAAACGGCAATAAAAATTAAACAGCAGACAATACAGACTTCATGGAGACAAGGCTTGCCGTTTCAAAACTATGTCACGAACAAGCAGTTTACACGTCCTTCACATCTTTGATATGTGAGAAAAAATCTTCTTGTGTATCATAGAAGATTTAGTCTGTGAGGTTTTTTCCTCATAAATCACTATAACCAGTACACCGTACACACGGGTAATTGAAGATAACCCATATAACCCTGAAACAACAGAAGTATATATATGTGCGCTGGCCAGATGTCACTCAGTCATTTAAAGAAAAAGCTCGTAACCAATCACAACATCCGATAAAAAAACTAATACCACCATTCCTATCAATAGCAATGCCCGTGACACCCAAATGCCCTCTGCCCCGGAATCTGACCCGGATGGGCAATATAGAGGAGATTGGACATCTTTTAGGTGGCGAATCCGACCGTCCAGTCCTTTACTAACTAGGCTGATGGTCTTTATGTAATCCAGCAACAAATGAGTGTCGTTACGCCCTGGAGACAAAATCGTCAGAAATAAATCTCGACATTTAAATAAAAAAGCGGTTTTTATAATGTCTATCGCAGAAACGGTGACCGAGAAGAAGACATTTAAAAACATGTATTTTATTTTGGGCAGAGGAAAATATATAATCATAACTTTCTAAAATGAGAAATATCAGTATTCCGTTGTTTTTTAATCTTGTACTTGAAGACGACTGGAAGACTTTACAATCCAGTCTTGCAACATGATTGTATATTATTTAACGTTGTAAATCATTTTTTGACTTGTTAAAAAAATGACGTTGAGTGACAAAACCACTTAATAAACATTGTGTGAGGTGAGTACGTTGACAAATGAAGAGGTTGGATCAAGGCCAAGGTCAAACAAGCACGGTTAAGTCACATTTGAGTCATTTCGAGGAAAAGCCAAAAAACTTTGGACACACCCCTGTCCTTGCAATGGTCTGACCCACATTGAAATCAAACGTTCTCAGCGCTGGTTAACGATTGAATGATGATGTAACCATAAATAGATAGCCCTGTTTATCTAGTTCCCGCCACAGAGCAGGGAACTACCAGAAGCGAGAGAAGCCCACAGGACTACAGGAAGTTTGAGCACGGGCATTTTGGATGAGATGCAATTTCGCTTGGCTTTTATTCGGCAGTGTGTAAAGAGAGGCGTTGAACGCAATTGCCGGTGAAACTTTTCGATTCTACTTGAAGAAAATGCGCCTCTTATTTTGCAGTTCAAACAATGGTGAACAGATAACATTAAAGACTGAATATTGTCCAAAATGGGGGTGTTCACGTAACTCATCATAAAAAATTGAAGCAGTACACCAAGTTTCATAAATTTTGGCTACGTAGTCGCGAAGTTTTTGATGCTTACCTGTTCACCCCCTAACTCCACCATAGTAAGATTATACTTTTGCTGGACTCTACTAGATTTAGCGCTGCTTCATTTTTATTTTCAGTATAGTGGTTGTGATTAGTGTGATTGTCCTTTCGATACTCCCGTCCTACTGTTCTGATGCGAAACAGAATGTCCAAGGAAGGTGTACTCTTTTACGGAAATGAATTTCGAAATGTATTCCAGGGGAAGCGTTTCAGCCTTCGCAACATGTTACAATAAACATCGTTGTGAGGATTCCTAGTTTCGAACAATCGATCTCATCCTAAATGGCGTAGGATGGTCAAAATTGATGACTTTTTCCTGCCTTGTGCCGCTTCTGGTTGTATCTCTATTCTGTTGTTTCCACTGATATGCGCCGTTCTATTTTTTGCAGAGACTGACTTAACCTCGATCCTGAACTAAACTCTTCAAATGTCCCTATTCTGTGTTGCATAGCGTAAATGAGGATGTTTATGGCTGTCAGATCTGTCTACAGTGACATCTGTGGAGAGGAGATTCGGGATATCCCACAACCATCACTTACCCAAGAAGCGCCTTCCGAGAACATTATCACCTACAACATTCAGTCCATCTCCACCATCGATAATGAAAGATGAAGTCAGTGCCTTGTAAACCTTTCCTCGATCTACGGGTTCAAACTTGGGTACTTTGCATTCTGTGCATATGACCATCAGTTCAACTACCCTCCTTCCAACCGGCCGTCTCATGTCATATGTAATCCTCAAACCTGAAATGATTGGTCAGATAGAACAGCAGAGCTGAAATGATTGATCAGTTAGGATAGTAGAGCTGAAATAGTTGTTCAGTTAGGATGGTAGAGCTTAAATGATTGATTAGTCGGGATGGTAGGGCGGAAATGAGTGGTCAGATAGGATAGTGGAGCTGAAATAATTGGTCAGTTAAGATGGTAGAGCTGAAATGATTGGTCGATTAGGATGGTGGGGCTGAAATGATTATTCAGTTAGGATGGCAGAGCTGAAATGATTGGTCAGTTGGGATGGCAGAGCTGAAATGATTGGTCAGTTAGGATGGTGGGGCGGAAATGATTGGTCACTTAGGGCCACAAAAATTTACACTCCGTGTGACCCCCTCCATCAGTGACACAAAAAAAGAAAAGGGGATAGTATGAGGGGGGGGGGGCAGTGGGAGAATGAAAAGCTGCTTTCCTGATAACCTATTATATTCCTTCATGAAATATCATAAAAACCACAGAAAAACTGTGGGGTCGCAGCAGGGCTATAAGCAAAGTCAAAATTGGGCAAAAAGAAAAGGTTGTACTTATATTCCTTCATGAATTCCATAGGTGTATACGCCTGTCAGCAGCCACGCCTTATACATGTTACCTGAATATTATCTTTACAGCTTTCATCTAACAGCGGCCTAAAAGCTCAACCAGGATGTATATTATATTATTTGTCTATCTTTATAGATGTACGTATATTATAATTATATTGGGGAACTTGGAAGAAAATTAACCTAGGCTTTCTGTACCTGCAGCATTTACAGCTTCCAAAACTGGGAAGAACTATTCAAATGAAAGTAATCCAGCTCGACATGACACCCTTTAAATTTAGTTTAAAGAAAGCGTTGATTGTTTTGGAAATGCAGTTTTCGAATACCGGTATTAGAGATGAGGTAGCCGGTATTAAACGGGAGCTCGGGCTCTCTCTCTCTCTCTCTCTCTCTCTCTCTCTCTCTCTCTCTCTCTCTCTCTCTCTCTCTTTCTCTCTCTCTCTCTCTCCCTCTCTCTCTCCCTCCCTCTCTCTCCCTCTGTAATAATCTACAGCCTTGTTATGCACACATGCCTGCTTGGGCACTGCGCACCAAATGGTATGCGCGTCAAATATCGTCTCCCAAGTGGTGTGTAACAAAGGGAGCACAAAAACGATCATTCTATTTTGCACATTCACAACGTTTTTTGTTTTTTTAAAAGATTGTCTTAAAATCGAAAACACATACCGGTTGAAAAAGCAAGCGAATGGGCTAGGTTATCTGACACGTGAGAATATCATTTTATATTTTTTTATGATTTTATTACTGTCAGTTACGCCGCAGAGTTGAGCAAAAAAAAAGAAAAAAAGCTCAAAACTGAAAACTCAATGAATCACTACGCCACTACTATATTTTTTAATATACAAAGTAAGATTTCAACCGAGTGTTGAGGCGTCAAATCATAGTTTTTATTCGCCATAAGCTAGGCAATGAAACAGAAGAGAAGAAGTAAACCTGTTATTGAGATCAGTCCAGATATAGAATCTCTTTTCACTTGTTGTTTTTTTAATGCAGATGTTGACATACATTTAACGTTTCGTTATGATTTTGTTATACAAGAAAATGGGAATCAAATTGCCAGGCAAAACATAATTTTTGTAAGCCCGTGCATAGCTGAACTTTTCTCCAATTCTGCCTGTAACTAGATGTACGAGATATCTGAAGACCTGGAAAAGGATACGAACTCGTAATCTCAGTATTTGTGGCACATAACAGCTTACTTGAAGTTCGACATGACTTCCTTGAACGTTAGCTTAAGGAAAGCGTTGGGTTTTTGGAAAATGATTATATCTTTTCGAATATTTCCAACCGAGCCGTGAAGCATCCATGAAGCATCAAATTATAATTATTCATATTATTATGTTTGATAGTTTTTTAAGAGTTTTCAGTTCGGTGCACTTTCCCAAACCCATGGAGCTATTAATAACACGTTATTAGTACCTCCATGCCCAAACCAGAAATTGGATGCGTGGCGCAAGTGCGCATGAGACCCAAGAAACGCGTTCAGTCTGGTGCAATTTGGACAGTGAGAGACCGTGGGGTCGGTCGGGAGGGGGGCAGGAGACAGGAAGGGCGGATGCAAGATTTATCCTGGCAACTAAGTCGGGTACCTGATGTTGTTGTAAAAATACTTTTGTTGTCCCATTTTGCCAATTCCAAGAATTTTTCAGGGTACCAAAGTCTTATTTTTTTGTGTGTTGCTTCATTTAGGGCTCTCTCGCGTAGGGGGGGGGGGAGGGGGAGGGGGGTCATCATTCTTCACCTTAATCACAATGAATCCACAAGAGAAATTACGCCACATAATCTGTTGTGAGACAAGACTGGTTAACATGGACAATAGCAATTAGCACTATTTTAAACACCAACAACAACAACAAAGAGTGGGTAACGAACAGCAAGAGTCATGACCTCGGCGTGGCCGGGGTTCTAGAACATGTCAGGAAGTTAAAGGCCAGAACTGCTAATGAAAAAATCTACTCTTCTTCTGAAAATCGTCACCTGCCTCACTACTCCACTGAGAAGTTTCTTATCACTTGAAAAAAAACAACCGAGACAATTACCTGACACTTGTAAGAAACCGCCATAGAGATGACCCCCTTCTGTCCACTGAGAAGCGCAAAACTCAAAGATGTTAAACAGCCCTTGTCCTGTTATATTAATAATTTCCACCGGATTTCTGAAGGGCTGGACCATGATGACAGTCTCATTAGTGATGTCGCCTGGCAAACAGGATTTTAATGATTAGAACAGTAGCATGAAAAAGAATTGTTCATTTTAAGATCTGAGCAGTGGAAAATGTACTGAGACAGTGGAAGAAAAAAAAACAGGACAAAGGGCAGCCAGTATGTGAGTGTTAATTACAATGCGTTTCAAATACGTGGCCCAAGTGAAATGACAATATTTTTTAAAGGGATGGATGAAAATCGCTGAAACTTTGCATGAAGTATTGTTTTCTATTTGCCCTTACAGAAATTAATTTTCAACTTTGATGTATTTGGAAATAAGTAAAACTCTTTCGTAAAAGTGTACATTTTTCTAATCAGGTATGGAATTACAAATACGAACATGTGTACAGTGTCACGAGCGAGTGAGCGAGGGTCAATAAGTGCGGGGAAGGGACTTGAAGCGTGCATGTTGTGAGTGAAGTTGAGGCTCAGTCGAGGCCAGATCTGAATAGTCAGATCACTGCAAGTTAAGAAGTCCAAGGAGACAGACGTGAAGGAAGCAGTCGGGAGATTGTGTGTTTTCCAGTGATGACTGGTGCCGGGGTCGGGCCGTGAGGCTACCCGTGGTGGAGAGACTAGCACAGGGGATAGGCCAGCATAAGGAAATGCTTGGGTTGGGCAGAAGGCTACCCACAGGCCTGCCTGAGTGAAGCTGTCGCGCAGGACAGCGAGAGCACATTAGTCGTGGCAGTCTGGCCACAGACAGGGACGTTATGTATTAAGATGTTAATGTGCTATTAAGATGTTAATGTGCTATTAAGATGTTAATGTGCAATTAAGATGTTAATGTGCTATTGAGATATTGAGGGGAGATTGAGATACGGAGATTAGGTTGAGCAGGAGCCAATAAGAGAGGCCCGCAAGTAGTACATACATGGATGTGAGGCTGAGGCCAGAGCATAGTTAGAAAGTAACTATCGGGTTGTGGACCCGGAGAAGAATGAATGTTGGGAATACTGACCATTAGATGGTATTTGAATTGAATAATATAATGCACGTATATCTTTATCTTTATGTATAATAAATGTGTGAGTCTGTTTGGTTGTTCTGTTAAGTGTTATACTTGTTCGTTCGTGATTGTTGTCCTGTCATAATCATTACATCTCCCAGTCTGGGATTTGTGACATACAGTAATGCAGGCATAATGTATAATACAATATAATTATGTCTGAAGACCAGGGGTGGTCAAAAATGGAAAGACACACAATAGCATACGGGGACAAAAAAATCAGGACGGGTGGATAAAATTACACTACATTGAATTACAAGGGAATTTTTTTCTTTTGTTAAAATTTACCACATTTCTCAATTAAGAAACGACCTCATTTTCCTCTTCCTAAAATAAAGTGTCCGTAAATATAGACATTCTTCTGAAATACTTACTCTGGTTTTGTAATCACTATCAAATCAACAATCCGAAATAACCATGAAGCATAGTCCGTTAGCTTTAATTATTCTTGTTTATCTACTACATCTAAAAAATCGAAGTGGAACGCCGCGTGTGGTATTCAACAAGGTTATAAAACTATTGAGATAGTGTCCAAATACAGAGTGTCGCATCCAAACAGTTTCAGGGATGCAACATTATTTCCAATAATTCTACGAATGGAAAGCTATGATTATTTTTAACTATCCATTATTTGTAGATTGTATACAATATATTATCAAAAAAGAACACACAGTGTTGGACAAACATTCACTCGTTTCAGACAATGCAGAATACGGGGAGCCAGAGCGTTAAAGCTATTGTTATTGTTACTCGGTGGTCCTGTTTTGAAACTGCACAAGTGTATTGCACAGCTACAAAGGACAATTTTGTGTTGTTGTAGTTACTTAAAGCATGTGAAAAGTTTATTTATATAAACAAAGATGTATTAATGGTAAGGAATGCACTTCAAGTACAATAGTTTTTTGTCCACTCCAGTAAAAATCATGTCTATCCCACTTTTTCCGGGTTCATGGTGGGACATGTGGACAGTTTTGTTTTTTTCAACCTACCTGTAGCAATGGGTGTCCGTAAGGACGCAGCGTTAACAAAGGCAATTCCTGCTTCAGCCCATCCTTCGGAGTCGTGCTGGCGTAGATTCTGGTGGACCCAGGCATCAGCGATCAAACTACCTGTTGTAATTATATGCAAATCAAAACGAATAGAAAGTGTATAGAAGTAAGGTGACCCGCCAGTGACGGCTCCGTTAGTGAGGCAAGTTGTTTGGTGATCCGTCAGTGACTGATATACTCACTGATAGAATTTCAAACTAAAGAGGGGTGGCTTTGAGGTAAACATAAAAGGGTTTCCTTCTGTTCTCATTTTTCAACTTTGAACTTTCTCCACTGACCACGACTAATCACTATGCACGTAGGTTTATTCACTTACGCGGGTGATTGATGGACGTTTGAGGTAGGCTCAGCTCCCCTTCTGTCCCATCCTTCTTTTATATTTTGTCCATTATCTTGCTTTTTCCCTAGCCCATTGTCGACCAGTTTTCTCCAAACTCAACTCAAAGTTACTTATTTACATACAGGTCAGGCCCGAACTATGCGACTTGTTGTATTGTTGCAGACCTGTCTTAGTTTCATATTCCCGTAAATATTTGCAATGTCCCCTTGCCTCCCTTGTGCGCCAATCTCCATTCATTCGCCTACAGTTCGAAAAACGCAACGCGGCTGCAAAAAACACAACAAAGTCGCACCTGTCTGGCTAGCCCAAGAGCAGGGGTAGAAAATAGGTGACAGGTCCCTTAGCAATGCACTGAGTGATTAATAAAAAAAATGTTCAGGCCTTTCTGATAATTCACTCATGCATTCATCCGAAATTCTTTTCACCTCCGCGTCTTCCTTAGCGCTACTGAATTTTCTCCCTGCAGTATCAATAAACCTCTCCACACACGCAAAACCACCTAGCTTCAAATACAGCTAGATCTATCTGCCCTTTTTCCTGTGTAACTATGCATCAGTCGTCTTACTTCTTTGTTTTTGTACATATCTGTTTACCGCTTATCTATGCATCCACATAATTTATTTCTCCACCGCGTCTTGACTTGACTATCTCCAAAGCCATCCAATGTTCTTTCCAGTGTGCATTCGTAATACCTACCTTTCTTATTCATCAGTTATGTAAGTCTCATTTATCTTCCTTGCTCATTCTTTTTTCTCTTTTTTCCTATCTAGCCACCCCCTCCCTGCCCATGCGAATGTACCTGCCTGCTTGCCAGTGTGTTTATGTCTTTCCTTTACTGTAATATCTGCCTACCTAAACAGCCCCCAACCTCTCTCTTTCTTATCTTTCCACTTATCTATCTATGTCCCTACTTATCTACATGTTAATGTCAGCTGCAACCTACAAAATCGCACATGCATGCAATCCACCCGTTCGTTCTTTTCTTTTCTTTTTTGAAACTTTGTAAACTGGGCGTTTATTTCATAATTGAATTTGAAATATCATTTATTGTTTCAGTTGGTTTAGTGAGTCAGTCACCCACTCACTCATTCCCTCAATCAGTCAGTCAGTCAGTCAGTCAGTCAGTCAGTCACCCATTCACTCACTAACTCACTCACATTCACTCACTCACTCATTCACTCACTCACTCACTCACATTTACTCACTCACTCACTCAGGCACCTATCGGTTTACTTCCTTACTCATTGTGCCTGTTTGTCAGTTATTTTCTGCACCCGTCTATACACTGTTTTCCTTCTTTGGAAGATCAACCATTAAAATACAACTTTGACTCGTGGTCAACTGAACCATCAGAGAAAATACTCATGAGGCCATCCACAATGTATAAGTGCTAGGAGAGGAGAGAAGAGGGTGGTGATCCCGAGCGTGTGAAAAGTGTACATGGGGAGCGGGAAATTTTAGGGGGGGGGGGGTAGTTACTAATTTCGATTGTGGTAATGACGCCAAAATCTATGTTTTGTTTACTTTTTTCTCATGGGATCAGGTTGTCGGAATATAAAAAAATCATGTTCCTAATAAAAATTAAAAAAAAATTAAAAATGCAACCCAAAGTTTTCAGAAAACAAAGCCTTGACATGGACGTCTACTGTTTTTATGTCCAAAAGCTTGTACAAGGTGGGGTGAGATGAGGCTGAGGCCAAGGCCAGGCGAGTGATTTTTTTTGTTACCCAGTCCGAGAAACTATTTAGTTACATGTAATAAATGAAGTACTCTTCACTTTGTATATAGATTTAAAAAATCACCTGTGTTGCTTCGAACTGGAGGACCGCTGGTTCTGTTCCAGTGACTACACAGTTGCTCAGAATGGGCAATTAAAAAATCACGCGTGTGCGCCTGACCTAAGCGTTTGAAACACGCGATTGGAAGGGGGGGGAGGGGGGGGGGTAAAAGAAAAAGCCAAATTTGAGCGTATGTACTTCATGGAAGGCCCATATTCTGGTGGACAGATGAAAAAAACAAATAAATGATGTGTTAAAATGTTAACATTTATGCCCAGCTGAAACTCACCCAAAGTACATTCTGTTGTTCTGCATGCCCTCTTATCTGCCATCAGATCAACCACCGTTCTTCCAATGATTTCGTTTCTCAGTGCTGCGATTTTAGGAAGGTATTGTTTTATGAGATCCATGATCTTGGGATCTGTTGGAAATAAAGTTCATAGGTAAAGAGAAAAGCCAGGCGTTTTTCATGCAGTTTAATTAATATGTCTTGCCATTTTAATTAGATTCAACCGAAGACACTAGATACAATAAGATGAGACAGTCCCTTCTTCAAGCCTTTTAAAAAATCATGCACACAGTTTTGCGCGTTGACAATGTTAAGAGAGCTTTATATCTCGGACATGAGAGAACCACTACTGACAACATGCAGAGTGCTTTATGTCATAGACATAGGAGAAACGTATTGATGTCGTGCAGAGTGTTTTGTGTCAAAGACATCAGAGAACCACTGTCAAAACATGGCAAAAAGAACAAGTTGCATACAGTAAAGCCCCGCGCAAGAAATAATACAGAAAAGATACACAATAAAAGGCAAAAGAAGAGAAATCAAAGAAAATAAATCAGAGAATACACAGTGCTTTATTTCAAAGACATCAGAGAATCAAATCAGAGAATACATAATGCTTTATGTCATAGACATCAGAGAATCAAATCAAAGAATACACAATGCTTTATGTCATAGACATCAGAGAATCAAATCAGAGAATACACAATGCTTTATGTCATAGACATCAGAGAACCACTATTGACAACTCAGACCTTTTTTGACGGTGTGGTCCAGTAGAATTGGATTCCCAGACCAGGATGTCAGGTTGCCCTGGTCATCAAATGTCACATGCAACTCGCCCAGGTATTTGCCGTAAGCGTAGTCCTGGACAACCAGCACTTTTCTGCCATCGTGTATGTTGTTCGCGATTGTAGGATAGGGTCCTTCAACATCTTCCGAATCATTTCTAGGAGGTATACCTAGGAAAAACAAAAATAAAGTCACAGATACATAATATTTTACCCACTGTCCCCTGTTCAACCTTCACATGGCATATTAAAAGTTTATATCTGTATAATGATGCTGAGAATTTTGGCAGGTCATGGAATAGTATAATCAATTAATCCCATAATTATTTTTCGTTTTGCTATGTGAAACAGAGTATGAAATTGTCTTTCAAAATGGACCATTGTTCTGCTGTTTTTGTTATCATTCTTTTTCTCCGACTGTTTGTTATTATTTTCGATGGCCGGATGGTAAACTGTCGTAACTCGACTTTTTTTTTTTTTCTAAATGAGATAATTATAATTGGGTGCTCGTAGCCATTGACAGCCCGCAGGTTGTGTTATATGTTGAGGACTAAATTCTAAAAAGATAAGGGTTAAGAATTTTTTTTTTTTTTAATATCATACTCTTGAATCTCATACAGAATGTTATTAAGTTATTCGCGTCTCCTGATAAAAATTGTAAACACCAAGTTAGAAAAGTCTACCACAAGGCCCTCAATTTGCTGTCGTTTGAAGCTAGGCTGATGCAGGTTCATCTGCGGTGACCCTGCTGGTATAGTATCAATCAAATGGGGAAAATCAAATCCAACCAAAATTCAATCAAACCTAAATAATGATTGAACCTAACTTGTGGTACGTCGCCCCTCAAAAATTGGTATTTCAAATTTCAAAATGTTGGAGCTCGAAGGTGCTGAGCATTTAGAAAATATTCAGATAAAAACCATATTAGCTTAATTTCCTTTAAGTATTCACAGAAAAAAAAACAACATCACTTTTCTCAAAAATATGAAGTTACACAGCTGATAAAACCCACGTTAGTCTAACTTACTAACATAGAAAAAAAACACTTTTCTCAAAAGTATGAACTTACCACCTAGTACGTTTCGATTCTTTTCATTCGCAAGTGCATTGCTTTAAAGTTAGACTAATGCAGCTGTGTCTATGTGCGGCTAGGCTTTTTTTTTTTTTTTGGCAATTAAATCTTATCTTATTATTAAAAAAAATATTGGTGGGAGTAATTCATTGTGGTGCCAATTCGCCCCATTTTTTGCTCGACTCTACAGCCTAAATGACAGTTTAAAACTTATAAAATTAATTTTCTTAAGTGTCAACTAATCCAGTCCAATCGGTTTTGTATCAACCGATTGTGTTGATTCAAGTTTCAGGTATTTTTAAATCAAAAGTTATAAAAATGTACAATACAATGATCTTTGTTTTGGTTCCCTGTAGTAAGCCCATCGCACCAGAAACGATGTTATTAATAGGCGTTCACTTCCGTGCGCACAATTTCCCTATCAGAAATGAGTGTGTAGTGCTCTGGGGCGCATCGAATCTGTAGTAAGACTGTAGAATATGGGAAGCTTTGTAGACCACAGACTAATAAAATACCCAGACTGGATGATCCCATTGTGTGACGTCACAAAACAGCGAAAGGTCATGAACCATCCGCCATTCTAGGTTTACGGTAGCGACCGAGGTTCAGCATAGCTACAATTTTGAATGATACCATTTTGACGCGCCTACTGAACGCGGAAGTTTGGTTCCGCACCAAGAAATTAATACATGTACAACCAATCTTGACGAATAAAAAGAAATTTCTACTGCAAATATAACTAGAATGGGAATTTCATGAGCGGCGGCCATGTTGGTTATACGGCCGCCGCTCGGGAAATTCCGTAAAAAACGGCACACCCCGAAGCTCGTGTTTCCAGTCTGATTAATTTATTAGTCTGTGTTGTAGACCCAAAAGAGAGAGAGAGAGAGATAGTACGGTGGGTTCACAGGTTTATCCCGGGCAATGTCGGGAACTTCATATAGTTAGACAAACAAACACAAACACGTTTACCATTGTAAAGAAATGTGTTCGTGTGTCCACCAACGACGATGTCCACATCCTTGAGTTGTTCGCCGAGCTCAATATCAGCCTTGTAGCCAGAGTGACCAAGAGCTATTATGATGTCGATTCCTTGAGCAGTCAGTTTGTCCACCTCTTTTTGGATGGCTCCAAGTTCTTCCGTAAAGTTAACTGTCTCTGGATGGACATAATCAGAAATTGACACGAGAAAAGGAATATCTTGAGAAAGGTTTCACAAAATTTGTGGTCGGGGTTGGACAAATTGGTCACATTTCGATCCGCACGTTAGCTACCTGTTATATTCTATATAAATATTTGGGACAAATATGTGCCTGGATCCGGCCAAATCGGGCTTAACTTGAAATTTTTATACCCATTAAAATATCAAAATAAAATATTTCTAAGACGATAATAATAATAATAATATATTGCATTTATATAGCGCCCAACCCCGTCGATGACAAGCTCTGGGCGCTTTAACAAACTCTTACACACACACACACACGCATACACAAAAGAAATTCAAAAATATTTACTATTGTTGCTGCCGAAAAACACCTAGCCTAGTTTGTCTGAAAGAAATGGGTCTTCAGATGGCGTTTGAAAGAACCAATGTCATTAATTTCCCTGGTTGTCTTTGGAAGAGTGTTCCAGATGGTAGGGCCAAGAAATGAAAAGGACTTTTCTCCTACAGTGGACAGATTCATTTTAGGTACTTTCAATTTTGTAGTGTCAGATGATGATCTTAGTTGACGAGATGGAACATAGTAATCAGTTAAATCAACTAGGTACGATGGAGCAGTATTATTGACACATTTGTGACAAATGGATGACAGTTTGTACATTATTCTTTTCTCGACTGGCAGCCAGTGCAAACTCTGCAGAAGTGGCAGTGCTGAATCTCTTTTCTTTTTCTTCAAAACAAGTCTCGCTGCATTGTTTTGAGCAATTTGGAGTTTTCTAATATTTTTTTGTGAAATTCCAGCCAAAAGGGAGTTGCAATAGTCAAGCTTTGAAAGTACAAAAGAATTTACTAAAACAGCCGCAGTTTCAGTTGAAATAAGATGTCTGATTTTACCAATTTTCCAGATTTCCATGTATAGAATACGAATGAGGTGACTAACCTGAGATGACATAGAAAGATTTGAATCAATGTAAACCCCTAGGTTTTTTACTTTTTTTGAAATTTCTATTGAATTAGTGCCAATTATCATCTCAGTTCTGTCCGCTTCTTGCAGAACCCGCTCACGGCCTAATAAAATAACCTCAGTTTTATCCTCATTTAGTGCCAGTTTGTTTTGGTTCATCCAGCTTTTAATTTCTGTTATACAGTTTCCAGCCTGCTGCAGAAGGCTGTCAACATCGCATGGCAAGGCAGAACTGTAGAGCTGGGTATCATCAGCATAGAAATGATATTGTAAATTAAATTTCTTTATTTCATGTACAAGTGGAATAGTATAGATAGTAAACAAAATAGGACCAAGCACTGAGCCTTGTGGTACGCCATACTGAAGCGCATAAGAAAAAGATCTTATTTTGTTGGTTACAACAAATTGGTGGCGATTTGACAGGTAAGATTCGACCCATTTAAGGGCGACCCCTCTGATTCCAAACGATGTTTCTAGCCTTCTGAGCAGGATTTCGTGATCGATGGTGTCGAACGCTGCTGATAGATCCAACAAATTTAGCAGAGTAATATTTCCAGAATCTGCCTTTACTAATATGTCATTCATGATTCTTAATAGTGCAGTTTCAGTACTGTGGTTACTTCTGTAAGCAGATTGAAATGGTTCCAACAGGTCATAATTTTTCAACATGTTTTGATCAACAGTCGTTTTTTTCAAAAGTGGTGTTACCCAGGCTGTTTTAAAATAATCGGGGACAGACCCACTTAAAATAGAGTTGTTTATTATTTTTGTAATAGTTGGAACCAGTTCATCAATACAAGATCTAACCAAAAATGTAGGAATAGGATCGAGGTCACAACATTTTGATGGCGATGCCATGATGATAGATTTTACAGATTCATTCGACACAACACCAAGAGTGTCTATAGGATTTCCCTGAAACTCATCAAAATGATCAATGGCATCAAAACTGTCAAGATTTTCTCGGATAGTTGTAACTTTTTTATCAAAATAATCAGCAAAAACATTGGGCAACAAATTGTTCTCGTAAATTGTGGGTAGAGGTGTTTCCTTTCTTTTCCCTGTGAGTTCATCACAAATACTAAAAAGTTCCTTACAAGATGTAGAATTTTGAAGTTTAGTGACATAGAAGTCTTTTTTTGCAAGTTTAATAACACATTTCCATTTGTTCTTCTGGTGTTTGAAAATGTCCTTGTGGGCTGTAAGACCTGTCTTTAACCATTTCCTTTCTGCTTTGCGACATTCTGCTTTGGCTGCTTTGACATCTAGGGTGTACCATGGAGCGAACGGTCTGTTGGAGATTGACCTGGTCTTGATAGGTGCATGTCGCTGTAGTAGATCCTCCTGGATGTTATTATAAGATGTGATGTCGCCTTCAAAGTTCTCGAGAGCATTGGCCATTTCCGTCTTGAAGGCATTGATGTCGATACCTTTTATGTCTCTGGACGACACAACTTTTTTGATGATATTTGGCTTTGCGAAATCAATATTGAGTACGGTGGTTTTATGATCCGAAATGAGTTTTTCTAGGACGGCGGTGTTGGTGAAGGTGCTCAAGGTTTGTTTGATGATCACTAAATCTAAGATGTGACCAGCTCGATGAGTTGGACATTTGATTATCTGAGACATGTTGCATTGGTCGATAAGTTCTTTAAGTCGTTTTACTTCAGATGATGTTTCAGAATCAAAATGAAAATTAAGATCACCCAAAAGAACAGGGTATCCTTTCTCGCAGGTTAAGCGTGGTAGGAGAACTTCAAGTTCACTCAGAAAATTGGTTTTACTGCCTGACGCTCGATAAATGCAGACAAAATGAAAGACTTTGGTGCCAAGATCTAATGATAGCTCCATAATCTCAAATGTTTCAGGTTGGTAGCTAGTTTCCGGTTTAATAACAATTTTTGGTTCAAGTGATTTTCTGAAAATTACAGCGATCCCGCCTCCAAGACGATTTTTCCGAGGAAAAGATTTAATTTTGAAATTAGGAGGTGTCAGTTCATCTTCAATAATAGCATCACGCTCTTTCACTAACCATGTTTCAACGATAAACAGTAAATCTAGATTCTTTTCGTGAATGAGGTCCACAATGTCTTCAGTTTTATTTCTAGATGACTGAGCATTTAAATAACCAACTCTGATGTTACTGCACTGGTCACGTTCTACATCATCAGTGTCCACTTTGATTAAATTTGCTTTGCATACTTGTCTATATCCAGGGAGACAACCATGTCTACTGGTGATGTTTACTTTAATTCTCTGTTTGCCTCCCCTTCCTGAGCGTTTGGTTGCTGGTATTAAGTTAATTTTGTTGTTTCTTAATCTATGCATTACACTAGGTGGTACAATTGCTGTGTTCAAGGGTCTTAAAGCACACAGCTGGTCTCTTGAATAGGCCATTGTGGGATTACACAGTTGTTGACTGAAGGTGTTCATATTCACTTCACCAAGCACATCAGTGTGCACACCGGTCTCAGTGTGTAAGTGTTCACTTGTCAAAACAATGTTACCTGTACTAGCCATGAGTAGTGACAGGCCAAGAATAACACAAGCACAATGGTGGAAATTATTCCAACTTGAAGATCTTAAAATTGATCTGAGAATTTCTGACTTCAATTTCAGAATTTTCACAATATTTTTTCACACATGAATTCACTGAAACCTAGTAAACATGCTGGTATAAAAATCCAAAAGAAAGCCGATGTTGATCAGGAGGGGGACAAGGTGGTCTAGAGGCAAGGTGCTCGCCTCTCATGCCAAGGGTCCCGGGTTCTAAACCCGGGCAGTGCAGGCATGTTGGAAAGTGGATTTTTCTCATGTTTTCAAGTCCCTGGTCCTATTGGGGGGTAGGATCGAGTAGTTCTTGGAAATTGGATTTTTCTCATATTTTCAAGTCCCTGGTCCTATTGGGGGGTAGGATCGAGTACCTAGTCTTCTCGGATAAGGACGAAAAAATTCAGAGGGCCCGTGTGCACGTTGCGCACGTTAAAGATACCTTGGCAGTTGGAAATCGTAAAGAGCAGGCCGAAAGGCCGCTGCCCGGGCAAAATTGAAATTAATAGATTAAAAATTTATCCATATCATCTCTCTCCCCCCCCCCCCCCCCCCCGCCAGAACAAGAAATAATAAAACAAGTAAAGTGAGGTGTAAATGCCAAGGGCAGCGAACCTCCTAAAATAAAGACCTCAAATCGATGTTGATCAGGAACAACAAGTAATAAAATGCAGAGCACAAAAAGGCTGCCAACCGGCGCACTGTGTCATACACGATTTAAAGCAAAATATTTTAATGGAGTCCAGAAAAATTGCCTGTCTTTCATTTTATATGGAAATCCCTATTTCCAAAGAACCCCCCCCCCCCCCCACTCCCAACACACATACACTTTTTGAAAGGATTTCCTCAGGAATTTGGTTTTGGCCTTAAACCCGATTTCGCCAGATCCACACGTATATATATATAGCTACAGAAATGTTGAGGAAGGATGTGAAGAAGCAGAGAAGACACAGAGCAAAGACAAAAAGGTACTCAGTACTAAAACATAACTAACCATAAGACTTCTACCAGAGTGAATCAGGAAAACGCTCATGTCTATAATATCTCAGTCTCTCTGAATCTCATTTTGTGCACTCAGCTGTGGGTGGACCAGTAACTTGTTAAGAGAATGAGTGGATGGAACCGAGGGCATACGGCTGAATGGTAATTTTGATGGCAGTGAGATACAAGGCATGAAGTGATCTGCATTGTAGGATGGTTACGTACTTGAGTGGACTGACATTTAGTGCCAACTAATGTAGCGCACACGACCAAAATAAATATCAAGCTGTAAATGATACTTTATTTAACTGCTACTTTCTAAATAAAAAATAATTATAATGGAGTCCATTTATATAGCTCTCCAGCTCTCTCTCTCTCTCTCTGTCTCTGTCTCTGTCTCTCTCTCTCTGTCTGTCTGTCTGTCTGTCTCTCTCTCTCTCGCTCTCTCTCTCTATCTATCTATCTATCTACCTATCTACCTACCTATCTACCTATCTACCTATCTACCTATCCATCTATCTATCTATCTATCTATCTATCTATCTATCTATCTATCTATCTATCTATCTATCTATCTATCTAATCTATCTATCTATCTATCTATCCAACTATTTATATATCTGTCACGCACTTACAATATACCTTCAAGCTATACAAAACCCACTAGGCTTAAGGGAGACATTATCAGTCAGTCAGAATATGAAATTATATTAATACATTTGGCTGAGTTAACTAATCTGAAACAGGTTGTTGTATCCGGTTACGGAACAAACAGACTGGTTTCTTACCTGTCTTTGAAAGTGAGGGAGTCTCTGGCGTCGTGTATCCAACAATGCCAATTTTCTTGCCCTTTTTTGTAATTACAGTGGATTTTTTAATGAAATTCTGCAGTTCGGGTGTGTTTTCCAGAATAATGTTACTTGACAGGAGTGGAAATTTCAAGTTTCTTGCAAATGGAACCAATCCCTCAACTCCCCGGTCAAATTCATGATTGCCAACCGCCTGGACATTGATGAAATTTCATCATGTTTTACAGACCGCCAATAAACAAAGAAAACAAGAAAGAACATGAGGAAAATAGACACACAAGACAAACAAATGGGGAAAAAGAGTTATGCAAGACGAACTGGAATAGCAAGCCAAGCATTCAGGCTCCCAGCTTTGCCATAATCACGGTGGTTTAAGTTACTCGTTCCTGTTGTATTTTGGAGTTTGGAAAAATAATAACTGGAATGTCGGAAATGACGTGAGATAAATTATTATGGTGAGATAGACTTATATGTGTATGTGTATATATGTGGGGTGTATATAATGCTGGGGATCTGCGAGTATTTCATGGACGGAAAGAAGAGGAATGATAATATGCACACAAGTTCGATCCCCACATTCTGTGATTTCATTTAATAATTATGATAATACAGGAAACACTCCCAATTTATGGACTTTGAATCTAAATTCTTTCCAATGCGAAATTCAACATCGCAAAGTACATCAAGTCCTCATTTATCCCCAGTAAATCCCTTTTTCTTCTCATTCGTTTGTTCAGTTTACCTCATATGTTTTTCATTTACTAGTGTTTTGTGTTTAAAGCTCGATTTGTCTTCCCCGGTTCTTTACGTTTTATTGTATCGTTTCGGTATTATTAAATTTTCTTACGCGTGGTTTTTCTACATGCAACTTTTTCTTTTGGCTGCTGTTATAAGTATGTATGCACCCTAAGCGTTTTGCTCTACGGGCGCTTCCGTATACATAACTATCCCTAACCCCGTTCTTATCCTCAACCCAAAATCTTATCGAATCCCTAACCCTGCCCCTTACTAATTCAACAAAAAAAACAGGACAAAAACAAAAAGAACATCTAAAAGAATAATTATTTAAGGCTATTGTTAGGAGTATTTCGCGAGGAGCTCTCTAGCTCTGGAGTAAAAAAAAAAGCTTTAAAATACGGACCCCTTGTGCGAAAACCGTGAGTGACAACCGTGTTTTCTTTTTGCCATATTTTTACTTAGTTTCAATCCTTGCTGCTATTCTGCAGTTTATCTCTGGTTTCTATAATAATTATTGTCTTTTGTATTGACTCACCATTGCGTCATAACCGATGGCATTCATGAAGACAGAGCTGACAAAACCTCCAAACACGTAAAACCAAATGGTTCCCTGAAACTGATCGCCAGCATCCAGGAGCAGAACTTCATCTCCGAATTTTTTTCTCACTTGCTTGACCTGTGGGAGATAACTTTGTGTGGGTTTTTTCTCCTTTGGTCAATATTTAAGACCTCTTGCTTCTTTGAGGTTTTGGGAATGGGGTGGGGAATTCTGTAGGAAATGCTTAGACCAGTCTATGATGTACTCAGCCACTATTTAATATCACATATTAAGCATAATCGCCCTTATCTTCTTTATTATAGAATGTGCCTAATCATTTTTACTGATATTCAGCTGAATCTCGTGTTCAACTTGAACGGGAAAATGATACTGTGTATTCTAAGGGGACAGCACTCTATGCAGTAAATCACACCTATTTTGAACACTTTATACTGTTCCGCACAGTTTATTGCTGTAGAAATATTTTTTTTTATTATTCGGTCTACTTAGTACTCATAAATCTCAAGAAAGCAATATCAAAATCAGATTACAGTCTAAAAAAATATTTTAAACATGGATCCATTTAGTTTAGTGCACAGACTAATAAATTAACCAGACTGGAAACACGAGCTTCGGGCTGTGTCGTTTTTTTACGGAATTTCCCGAGCGGCGACTCTATAATCAACATGGCCGCCGCTCGGGAAATTCCCATTCTAGTTCTATCTGCAGTAGAATTTCTTTTTATTTGTCAAGATTGGTTGTACATGTATTAATTTCTTTGTGCGGAACCAAACTTCCGCGTTCAGTAGGCGCGTCAAAATGGTGTCATTCAAAATTGTAGCTATGCTGAAGCGTCTGTCGCTACCTTAAACCTAGAATGGCGGATGGTTCATGACCTTTCGCTTTTTTGTGACGTCACACAATGGGATCGTGCAGTCTGGGTATTTTATTAGTCTGTGGTTTAGTGTGAAATATTAACCTATGCCAAATTGGAAATAAATCCAATACACACTTTTCGAGGAAATCGTCGTTGATCATCACTCGTTTTAAAGAAGACGCACTGTAGGGAAGCACAATTTTTGTAACCCCAGGCGTAAACTGGGCTATTCTGCTCATATAAAATAATATGATATCACGGGAATGACCATGCAGAATAGATTTAGACTTAGGAAAACATAGGATCCGCTTCATTTCCCACCTCTCTCTGGCTAAGTTTATTTATTTCTTTAATTTTTAAATTTTTGTTTTGTAACAGGCGAAATCTTGCTAGGAATGCAATGAGGATTGTATAAATTAAGGAGTAGACCGATATTACAAACCATATCCATAATTCTGGGAGCTCCTCCATAGCATTCGTGTTGAGCAGATAGACTTTCAGTACAACGTGCTCCATCTCTGCAAAAACAATCAGCGCATATTTTAAGTTATTTTTGCCTTTTTTTCTAGTTTGCACTCGGACACGCAAACACAAAACAACGAGGTGCCGTAGATGGCCAAGAGATCTGCGTCGTAAACACCATAAACTAAGTGGCCTTCTTATTCACATTATTTAATCAAAGATGCATTGTAAGTTCAGTTGTTATAAACAAAACCCTGTATTGGTACCAATCCTTACTCAGATAGTAAAGAAAGCTCCAAGTTAAATCGTGCTGTTGGCTTCCAGTGTGCCTGATGTTTTGTTTCCATTAATCGTGATGTAATGGAGTGAGAGAAACCATTTCGGCTGGTAATTTCTATTTCTTTAACGCACAAGCAGAGATAAAACCTCAGTCGAGATACAGTGTGTGTAATTGTAGTAATACGTCTGCACTATTCTACCAGCCAGTTAACGTGCAAAAACTTGTCTAGTCATACTTAACAATGTCAACTAGCCCCACCTTGTTTCACCCCTACTCCATTACTTATTAATCACGAACATTAAAACCCACAAGCGTGAATCTAACAGTTTAACTTTACATTTATTTACTCACCAACTATAATTTGGCGAGGACCGTTCAAGGCCACCAGCCAATTTCTCATGGCCCTGGTAAACAACAACAACTCACTCTCTGCGTGAGTTTTAATAACATCCGAATCATGACAACGAACATCCTGATAAACATCAATCCAGTACCCGACACTCAATCATATCTTCTCATTCATTCTTTTTTTCTCTTCAGCAAAGACATTCCCATAGACAACAAGTAAAATTTCACCGGTTATTTGCCGTATTATTGCATGTGCATTTTTGCCTTTTTTTCGAGTAGGATGAGGATTAAAGTTGGGTCGACAAAAAGGGCTAAAATGCATACAACATTACGTCACACTTATGTCGAAAAGTTTTTAACCGATTGGAATGACACATTTGAGTACATAATGCAATCAGGAGTGAGAAAACCACTTTCATGACAAAACAAAAATCGGCAAAATGTCGCATATAACAAATATGGCAAATACCTCTCGATTCCACCGTCATCCACATTCTAGGTATCATATTTTCTATTTAATCCATATTGCAAAGTGCCTGAAGCTTTGAAATCATACAGAATCTGGGCCACATAATGGATTTGACGTGAAGGCTACGGAATCTCTTGATGTTATGAGATCAGATGAGTTGGGTTGCCCGAGTGTACGAAAAGTGTATTTGGCCGGAAGGGAGTGGGGGAACGGTTCTGGTAGGTACGGTTTTCAATAATAGTACAGTTTGGTTTCATTTATAGTTTTTCTTATCGTCGTTGTTGTTATTGCTGCTGCTGTTGCTGTTGTTGTTCTTCTTCTTCTTCTTTTTCTTGGTCTTGTTGCTGTTCTTGATGTTGAATTGTTGTTATTCTGCAGATTGCGTTGTTGTATTTTACAAGACTCAGGTGCCGATTGAAACAATCGTGTAATCCATCCAGTATGTTGAATCAGTACAAACTGAGACTTGAAGACACCAAGTCTTTAAAAGACCAAGATCGTATCATGGACATCCATCATTTTAGCGGCTGTTCAAGGGCGGAGGCTGGGGGAGGGTGGGGTGAGACCAAGTGTATGAAGAGCATGCATGGGCCAGGGGGAGGGGTGGTCAAAATACGTGCGTTACCTACATATAGATGATACCATACACAAAAAATAGTTTTATTGTGAGTTTACGACTTTATGAAACTTCATGAAATGGGATCTCCAAAAATAAATAGGCCGATGTTCAAGATGATAAGAAAATAACAAATAGTAAAAATGATAATAATAAAATGTGTTTACATAGCGCTTTATCAACTGAAGAGTCTCAATGCCCTTCACAGTACACGTAAAGCCCAAACAAGGAAATAACCACAGAAAATATACATAAAATGATATACCGAGCAAATAAAAGCATTTTTAGCAAAAGCCATTGCATGTGACATTGAAAACTATTCATTAAAAATGGAGAAAAAATAGATTTATTATGAGTAAACACACCGTGACATTAATTTTTTTAAAAATATTCAAAAATAAAACACGGTATTAAAAAATAGATACTTTTGATTATTTCAGTTCTGTTATTGTGCACGAAATTTCCTTAAAGGGCCTTGTCTACAGCGGTGTGCAGTGAGCCGATCACTTCAACAATCACATCCGCTTTTTTTTAAACACCTATTTTAGTTTAATTTTTGTTTTTGCCAAAGCAGACAGGCCATTTCGACATGGTATCAAAGTTGTAGCCTGTTACTCCGTTATGGAACGGTTTGTGTTTTGTTTAATGTGTAAATGGTGTCTTTATATAGAAAAAAATGACAGTAAAAAATCAGGGGAGGCACTGAATAGTTGAGTCCTCAACACAAGTCGTTCAATTGAAAACTGGCAGGTTGTTTTATACATGACGGGATTAGAATACACAACGGAACAGGCAGTGGACAAAACTTGAATTAAACGTTTTGTTCTATCACTATCATGTGCATCATTTTTTGTTGCTATTTTTTTCGTGGTGGATAATGGCACATGTATATAAAAGTGTGGAAAATACTGAGGTGGGTTATCTTCGACAGTTTGGCTCACTGAAACGAGCAAGTCTAGGTGAGTGTTCAGTTTTAAAGTACTGCCTAACATCTCGCCTTGAGATAGGATTTCTTTTTTTTTAACTTCTATTTTATCTTATTTTTTCTTGTAAGTAACATTAGATAAAGCACAATATTATCTTTTTTTTTTTCATCTAGTCTTGAGATGGACTTTTTTTAAAAGTTTATTTTATCTTATTTTTTCAAAACGACAGAATAGAATCTGTAATGCCATCTTGTGGCCGTATGTAAATTTCTTTAACAAAGTATAGATAGAATAGAGCAGAACGAGACGACGAGTTGTGGACAGCGGCAACATCGAGTACAGGATCGCTAGTTCGAATTGTTCTTGCCTTGTCTTTGCTGTTCACCTACAGCGGCTCTGGTAATCTGACAGGTTTTGGGGTACTTTTGTAGATGACGAAACGTCATTTGGCCTTGTCATGGGCAGTTTGTCGTGTCTCAAGGCTAATGTTTAAAGCCATCCAATGGCGGACCTACACTTTTGGGAACCTGAAGTTTGAACCGTTATGGTGCCCCTTCGCAACAACAGGGCAACATCCTAAACTCACTGATTAAAAAAGTTTCTTCAGGGCAACTGCCGGAAAAAAAGAAACATTTTCTTGAGTAGAATTCAAAAGTAAGACAGTTCATTTCGTTCTCCGATTCAATTTATATATTGATGATCGAAAGTCAACTTTAAAATCACATCTTTCTACTCCCCGAGTCAGCGGGCCAACTTATCCTTGTAATACAGGAAGACATTGTCATTCATTATTTTCATGATAGATTTGCAAACTGAAGCCATCAGTGATGCTTTCACTGTTTCCTTGAAATGTTTACTTCGACGCGGACGAGCGCGTTTTCCACTACAAGATCATTATGAAAGATTCCCCGAGGAAGCCACTCATCCGGTATAATTATGGAGCATTTGGCCTGCCCATTGCTTCAAATCAGCTGGTTCATGTTTTCCTCTTTCCCTAGGATACATTTAATTTAATCAAAATGTAAAAGTTATATCATCTAGACGCTGAGTATATCTACCTGGTGATAAGCTTACAACAGTGTGCATATGCCAAATGTATGGCAGTCTAGAATGGAGAAACCTTACGATGTCACAGAGATTTTATATCCTATGCCTTCTTGAAAATTTCAAGAACGGGCGGGACACAGTTTAATTGGAGTCCTCAACAACTTTTTCTGGTGATGATAGAATATACTTTCAAAGCCTGGAACAAACCTCTGCGGTATAACACAACATACCGCACACCATCAGAATACTGATACGAGCAATATAGGCACACTGTGGTCTAGAGGCAAGGTGCTCGCCTCTCATGCCCAAGGTACCTGGTTCGAATCCCGGTTGTTTCAGGCATGTTGGAATTTTGTGATGTTTCTCATCTTTTCCTGTACCTGATCTCATAGGAGGTAGGATCGAGCACCTAGTCTTCTCGAATAAGGACGAAAAACTAGGAGGGTTAATACAAAATACAAAAAATTCAGTGCCTGCAGTATACTGTTTCATAGATAAACAAGATTTCAAGGGTTGCACTGTACAGTTTGTCATTTGATTCACCGCCAGCTGTACGACTTTATGTGCCTGTCTCATCTTGGAGAGAGATTGTCAAGGTATACATAAAGTGTACTGTAAAATAATTTCTTTATTCATTGCGGTCTTAGTTTAATTTACTTGCTTTTATTTTTATCTCTAATTTTACAGGCTGAGAAAAGTAATTCAAGAACAGGCTAACACCATGCACCTGTACGTCGTAAGCGCCATCTCCCTGCTCATGGTACTGTTGGTTCTACCTGACACTACCTACTCCCATGGTTACCGGAAGAAGTACAACTACAGGTACAAGTACTACAACAAAGTAGCCAAGGTGGATTGCGGACCTCGCGGATATTTGAGCTACATTAGCACCCCACACAACTATTACTACCACGGAAACAGACGATGGGATTACCGCTGCAGAGAGGCACTGTTGGGGGCGTGTTCTTGGTCAGGTAGGTTGGTTTCCTATACACACTAATTGCATATTGAGTTGAGGCTGTGTCTAAATATGGAACAACATATTGCCATTTTCGATTAATCTTCTCAATATTTTGCTTTTCATGCCACTTTACGATCTCTGAAACATTCCCGTTTCCTTTAATTCTTTTTAATGATGAAAATAACGAAACTTGTACATGTATAGACATGTTCAAAATACACGTAAACTGATCTTTTTTTTATATTTCAAATGTCTTCAGCAAACGCATCAACATATCGCAACCAATTTTTAGTACACTGATTTCACTTACGACATGAGGTGACAAAAGAGTGGTTGCGATCCACTGATGGACCACGAAAACGTTTGAGAAAAACCGGTTACGTTTGTTTTGGATATGTCTACAACTGGAAAGTTTATTGTCTTCCTCCGGTATCATGTCCTGTGTCAGACTTTACTTAATATTTTCTGTACACATCTTTCCTGGCTTCGCTTATATGAATCACGGGATGTCGGGCAAAGTAATTAATATTGCCATGACAATAAAGGAAAACAAGGTGATGTACATGTCATTTCCATAGGATTGGTAGTATCACCAAATGGGCGAGTTGCCTACATCAACGACCTCGGCGTGATGTCGTAACCACCGGATCTAAGTAGAAACGATGTCATTCCTATGATAGATAGATAGATAGATAGATAGATAGATAGATAGATAGATAGATAGATAGATAGATAGATAGATAGATAGATAGATAGATAGATAGATAGATAGATAGATAGATAGATAGATAGATAGATAGATAGATAGATAGATAGATAGATAGATAGATAGATAGATAGATAGATAGATAGACAGATTTGTTTTTGTAAGCGTTTGAGCAGAGATTCTATGAAGGACATGTATTATGTACCCTTTCATCACAATAGATTTTTATTTTTATAAGGCCTTCAGTCCGCCACGGCCCAACGGGCGATTGCCTTGTTTGAAGCCAAGTGTAGGTGGCAATTTGTAGGTTTGTATCACACCCCGAGCGGGAATCGAAGCCAGGAACCTCTCGCACTCTTGTCAAACACTCTAACCATTGGGCCATTGCAACCCACAAAACGTTAATATGTAATATAATGTAATAATTAACTTGTATAACCCTCAGATTCACACATACATACACATACAAAAAAGGATGTGTTCTAAGGCACTGAACTAAAATTAAAAACTGGATTAATTCCCGAGCAACAAAATAAAACGCCTTCAGATAATTCAGAATAATGCAGCGAGACTGATTTTTAGAAAATCAAAAAGAGAATCTGCCTCAAGCCTTATGGACCAACTTCACTGGCTTACTGTTGAAAACAGAATAAAATTTAAAGCTGCAGTTTTGGTTTACAAATGTCTTGAAGGTTCAGCTCCCTCCTATCTTTCGGAACTTTTGAAAAAACATGAGTCATATAGATTTTTAAGATCTACTACAGAAAACAAACTGGTTGTTCCCAGGTGTAAAACATCAAATTATGGAGATAGAGCTTTTAGTTGTTTTGGTCCCTGTGTGTGGAATTCTTTACCACAAGAGGTTCGAAATTCTGCCTCTCTAAACATATTTAAAAACAGGTTAAAAACATTTTTTTTAAAAACTGAATTTTATAGCTTGCTATGGATGTATAAAACTAGTTTGTCTGTGTGTGTGTAAGTTTATTTGAATGTGCTTTTATGATTTTTTACTGTGTACAGCGCCTAGAGCTTTTAATGTTTTAGTCCTGGCGCTATATAAATGTATATATTATTATTATTATTATTATCAATTCATCATCCTCCCACTCAAACAAATTAATAAACCCTTGATCTATTATCATCTCTCTAATGGGACATTAATGACCTCATTAAAAACAATCTCTTTCCAATCTCCTAGGTCACTCAGGTTACTATTATTACAACCATGGTTCCTCCCCGGAATACACTTGCCCAGGAGACAGCGTTGTTTCTGGCATCCACAGCTATTACAACTATAGGCGTGGGATCCGAAACCTCAAGTTCAGATGTTGCCACGTCGTCGGGAAAAAAACCAATAAATGTTATTACACTGACATCGTCAACCCCTGGGGTAGATATCTGAAGGTGCTTGCTGCACCGGGGAAAGTTATCAAAGGAGCTGTCAGTTACAATAACAACAAGCGCTGGAAATTCTACCTGTGTGATCTGTACTATTGAGAAATCTGATTGAGCTGAACTGAGGCTATCCGGTGTCGGATTTCAAAATTCCACTTTTTTTTTTTTCCAAACTTAAATGACTCTGTCTTTGACATGTTTGAGATTATTTGATAAAGATGCAAATTGTTCATTCATATTTTCTTGATTGTAAATGTTTGACACATTTAGCTTGGCTTTATATAATTTACTTTCTATTTAACCATTATTCGTGATACGCAGAAAATGCTATTTGTTAACAAATTTTTAATATCGGCAAGTTGCTCAGTGTTTTTTGAGGGTTACATTAAGTGATTGATTATTTATTTGTACCATTACCATCACACTGATGAGTTTCTGGAGACAAGAGCTACTCTTCAGTTTTGATAATGAATGATGCCATGCCCCCCCCCCCTCCCCAAAAACGAGTGGACAATAATAATAATAGTTTTCTTTTTAACTTTAAAGGAAAAAAAAAAGCTATTCCAAGTTTGAACAGTTCCTGTGTGGGGCATTTTAGTTCTTGAACAATTTATATCCCCTGGTGAACTAGTGAAAAGTTATGCCGATAAACTGATATCTTTTATTCCAAAAAGCTTATTCTTGATGTTTTCGGTTGTTTCTTCTTGATTCTTTATCTCATAATGACAATTAATGACTTTGACAAAATAAGGTGAATTAAAACGAATAATAATAGCCTTTGATATTCGGGTCGCATGCATCTCAATTTGTTTGAATGTTTCCTGAAACAGTATTTGAATGTGAAATACTCGAGAGCAAATTCCTTAGAAATATCGACCCCCTCTCGACTGGGAAAATTACATGTACAAACGAAATAATTATACAAGTGCTACACTTATAACATATTATGAATCATGTGTTACTGGTATCTAAATTTCTGACAGCCAAACACAAAAAATCAAACACATCCGGAAGTGAAGCAAACATCTAAAACATTATTTAAAAAAAAACAAAAAACAAAAAAATGTATTTTGGAATGCTCGCTGATGGTGCAGAAAATTCTGTACCATTTTGAAGTGCAAAGAACTACGCCACAAGACAATTGCACGTTCAAAAAGCACACGTCCTGGCCATACGACACTCTACTCTAAATGTCATCATAGGCTGCCACAAAGATAATAATTATGCTCTTACTGCATTTATTCACACGAGGGACGGGGAGAGGACATATCACTGACATATCGAACTATTATATTATAATACATTTCTGTGTTCGGAAACCATCTAGTCAAAATACAAGCAATGATTTTGTTTAATAAAATATATTCAGATAATCTGGTAACAACAAACTCTGCGCTGTTCTTACTTAGTCCACTGTTCAGATTTTTATTTCCAAATTCAATTTCAATTTATTACTGTCGTACTTTTACAACGCATCACAAAAAAGTCCAAATAAAAAAATGTCGACCAGTCCAGTGGCATTGTAGTCCACTGAATCATTTTTCCACCATATTAAAGGGCAAAAAACAAAAATGGCCAGAGAGACTACATCATCAGCAATTTGATTCAATAACAGGGGTAGAGATATAAGATTAGTAATGTTCACTTGGCGTTGACTTGACGATTGAATGAACACGGAACTGTAAACGAGTGTAATCCCGCAAAGTCACGGTTTTGATGTCCTTACCTGAACATGATCTGTCGTTGTGTGCAACTATCGAAAGCGCCATGAATATTTACCTCTTCAGCCTCGGTAAATGAAATTGATGGGGCAACTGGGAACGAAATCCCGGAACATTGGTAATCACAGTTAGTGCTCTAACAATCAGGCCGGCTAACAAAGTGCAACCGGATTTTAAAAAAAACCGGGCCTTGAACCACCATTCCCATCTCTTGTAAACATTCGTGTAATTCAAAATTTGGTTTCATGTCACTGTTTCTTTTCCAGCCAAACGTGCCCCCCCCCCCCTGCAATGTTAATGTAACAAGGGACTTTTGAAGTTAAATTGAAACTGCTGGTTTTTTTTTTTTATCATCTTGTATGAAATGCAGCAACTAGAGCTTTCTCTCGTTAGCATTTTATTAAACAAAGTCCCTTAAAGGGTGTGTATAAATTTAGTCCTTTATTAACCATCCATTCTACGTTGGACACTTTTTTCTGTTGTTCACCATAAACCACTTATTCGTCAGCACAATATACCACGTAAAAAAGCACTTAACTACATACTCGTCTGCACAACCCACCTCGTACACAGCATTTACTCGTCTGCACAACCCACCTCGTACACAGCATTTACTCGTCTGCACAACCCACCTCGTACACAGCATTTACTCGTCTGCACAACCCACCTCGTACACAGCATTTACTCGTCTGCACAACCCACCTCGTACACAGCATTTACTCGTCTGCACAACCCACCTCGTACACTGCATTTACTCGTCTGCACAACCCACCACGTACACAGCTCTTAGTCATCAGCACAACCCACCACGTACACAACACTTACCAGCACAATCCACCATGCACACAGCATTTACTCGACATCACAACCCACCACGTACACACCACTAATAGCCCATCTCAGTTTCCAACAAAGTGGATATGGGTTACTCTTGTATTCACAGACATAGTTCAGGACAGCAAGAAAGTGACGTTTTGTCAATGAATTCATTGACAATGAGGGTTAACGAGAAGGAAAAGAAGGGGAAAAAAGAACAATACTGAAGAAGAGGAACGAAAAGGTGCGGAAGAAGAAGAAAAGGAAGCCGGAGACCTGGGCAGACGACGGGAAGAAACAAGCAAAACAGAAGACGCAAAGGAACAAGAAAAACAAAATGTAGATGTAAAAGCAGCGATCCTCCTAAACAAAGACTTCAAATCGTATTCATTTACTCATCACCATCAGCCGTGATAGGGCAATACAACAAAAAAAAAACAACAACACTTAGCTATAGCACCCTCACCGTGAGAGTTGACGTATTTAGACACTGGGCTGTCCAAAGTCGATAGGATTGAACCTCAAATCTAACCCTTCGTGGATCCCTGGTGATGAGCTCTCGAGTAAATAACCCGTCATGCAAGCTTAACATACAACTGTCCTGGCTTTCCAATCAATCCTGTGGGAAGCAAAGCATTTTTTTCTTACTTTTCTATCTTCAGTCATTCAAATTTTGTCACTGGCTCATAATCTCATAATATTATCTTTTGGTTTTAGGCTCACCAATGTACAGTTTGGCTCAAAGGTGTGACTGTTCAAATTTCAAATTTGTTCGAAATATTAATGTAGGAGGTTAATTAATTGGTGAGTGATTTTAGAGAAAATAAAGCCCATAAAGTACTCACATTAATAAATAATGTCCCATTAAAAACGAGGAAGTGACATTTACTTGAAAGATATGAACAAATTCACTCCTACTTTTATTGATTTGTTTCACGTACGTCACTACAGGCGTGATGATCGTGATGCTCTGCACGACATTTCCACACCCACCCCAAATTTTGCACGGTCGTTTTTGGGTTTGTTTTTTGTCTTTTTTTTTTTTTTTGCACGGCCCCAGAGCATGTCCATTTACAAAGAATTGTTTTTGGCATGTCGACTCACCATGCCCACTCTTGGGGAAAGGGATCGTACGGTCTCGGAACTTCCGAAGAAAGGCGAAATAAAATTCAAAATTTGGTAGGAGCACAAAATTCTGTGACACATGAGGTGAAATAAACCAACAGTCTTATTTCCTCGGGTATTTTCCATATTGTTGTATGTGCACTTTTGCCTTTTCGAGAAAATGAGAACTGAAACTTTGAAAAATTGTGTAAAATCAGAGTTTTGTTCTATACCTTTCAGAATCGAAACCTCACCGATTGCAGTGACGCTCATACATAATGAAATTCGGAGTGAGAGAATCACTTTCGTGAAAAAAGACTTAAAATCCACAAAACTTCGCATACAATAAAATCGCAAATATTCAACGATTTTATGCTACAGCAGCCTATGGCTAGAATATACTGCTTCCTATATGTAGAACAGAACAAAGCTTGCAAGTAAAATTAGCTGCACAACGTGCCTGGTATGTCAAGACAAAAGCCCGCCCTTGAATGTTTAAGAATGATCTGTTATGCCGGCAGCGCGATGTAGCCCCTATGTGGTGTCCTATCTACAGGTCGGTGTTCTCATTTCTGTCACCTGACTTAATCATCACTTTGCCGACGAGCCATAAAACGCTAACTCAAAGTCATCATCTTTTTATGTATTGTGATAGCTGAGAGTAGACGGTTCCCACTTCCCAGTCGCCTTTCTGTAATACTGTTTTATATTATGTTTTCTCTCTCTATATTTCTTTATAAATATTATTATATAAATATATATATTTTGTTACACATGATCTGGCTACAGCCTCCACTTGTGTTTGCAATCCACCCAGAGACTGACGATTAAATAGTGAATTTACAGCATACACAATACTCCCTCAGCTGTGGGTTGAAAACACCCATGCACAACAACAGTGTGGAAAATATGATTTCATAAGACTCGTTTAGACTGATAGTGATATCCTCATGTCTGCGTCTACATTTTCACTTATATCACCATATTATAAAGGAAGCAAGGCCTCCAATGTAATCATGAAATGCTTTTTAACAGCTGAGTCTTAAATTCTACAAAATATATTACGCACTGAAAGACGCAAAGGTATACACGGGCATGTGTTAAACGGTCTCGACGTTCGCTTTCTTCATGATACCAGCGAGTATAGATATATAGAGGGGGTTCACTATTGGTCGATTTGCACTGCGGGAGGATCTGCGAAACCACTGTTAGCATGGAGCGGAAAGTATGTCGCTGCGGTAAACAATATCCGTTGGTGCCTTTCCACCGGGCGTAGGAGCATCCAAAGGTTGTAAATAGTTTCAATCAACCCAAAAATAAGAACACAACACAGTAAACAGATATGCACACTATCTTTGGTGAAGACGGTTTCTTTCAATTCTTCAATTTCTTGTTTACCGCGGCGACCTAGTTTCGCGGTTAGGCGGAAGTGAACCCTCTCTATACATTGATACTCTCCGATGATACTTTGTTGATTTTGAGCCACAACTGAGTTGAACGAAAGAAAGTGTTCCGACATTTTGAGCTGGGGAAAAAAAAGAAGCATTGAGTAGAATTCAAAAGTATGACAATACATTTCGTTCTCCGCCTCAATTTACATATAGATGATCGAAACTCAACTTTAAAAATCACATCTTTCTACTCCTTGAGTCCGGGGGCCAACTCATCCTTGTAATATTGGAAGACGCTGTCACATGTCCCTCTTTTCAAGATTACAGCATGCTCAAAATAATCAAAGCCTTCAATTTAATCACATAAAACTGAAGATAATCTTAAAATGGTATAATTTCAAATGCACAGACATGACCGGCTTTACATGAATAGAATAATTTTTAATGGTCATGACTTCTATGTTAATGCTGACGCCACCATCGCAATCTCCACATCTTGTAAATCATAACAGACTTCAACACCGTCATTATCAAAAAACATCAAATTTGAAAACATCCTATCCATCCAGCCATCCATCAATCCATCAATCCATCCGTCCATCCATCCATTGATCAGTCAGTCCGTCCATCCACCAATCTATTCATCCTTCCATCCATCCATCCATCCACCAGTCTATTCATTCATTCACCACCCATCCATGTATCAATCCATCCATCCACCCGTCTATTCATTCATCCATCCATTCAGCCATCCAGCTATCCATCCATCATCCATTCACCCGACTATTCATTCATCTATCCATCCATCCATCCACCCACCCGACTATTCATTCATTTATCCATCCATCCATCCATCCAGTCACCATCCATCCAATATATCTATTCATCAATCTATCCATCCATTCAGCCATCCATTCACCCATACACCCATCCAGTCTTCTATCCTCCCAACAAAAATGAAGAGAACTTTCTATCCTTTGTCTGAAAATTTGATCAACAGAGAAATAGAGAGATGGGGGTACTTTGGAGGGGGGTGGGTTAATTTTGGATTAAAAGGTGGACATGACTTCCATCTTTCTGTAAGCGGTTTCTTAGTTCAAACACAGATAACATTTGTGCAGAAAGAGACATTGATGGAGAAGGTGACGACATTTAACCCGAGGTACACGTTGTGCTGATACCTTGTTGATGTGTCAAGTCACAGAAATCTCCAGTCGGTCTTCAGACAAGAAAATGATGTAAAGTGAAAATAAGTTTACAAAAATGAACATTTTGGTCCTTCTTGGAGTGAGTGGTGGTAACATTTTTTTTTTAGGAATGTACATGTTTAGTCATGAAAGATAATGAGTTCTGTCGGCGCCCCATGATGTACGTCGGTGGCGGAGTGTGGAGATGGCTGATGATGATGATGTTGATGGTGATGACGGCTGTGGTGATCGTGATGTTGGAGATGTTTTCATGATTTTAATCACCTGATATCAACATCTAAACACTCAAATACCGGCCATCCACGTCAAACGGTAACTGTTATCTGAGTTGGCTTTGTATAATGTAATAATATCCCCAGCATTATCTGGGATAAACCTGTGAACCCGTCGTTCGATCTCTCTCTCTCTCTTTTTTTGGTCTATAAAGTTTCCCATTTTAATTATTCTACAGTTTTACTACAGATTTCATGAGCAGCAGAGCACTATGCACTCATTTCTGTTAGGGGAAAAGCGCGCATGGAATAGAACGCGTTTTAATATCGTTCCCGGTGCGGTGGGCTTACTACAGGGAGCCAAAACAAAGAATGAGATCATTGCATTTTATGTTTTTACAACTTTTTATTTAAAAGTACCTGAAACTTATGTCAACATAATCGGTCGATACAAAAGCTATTGAGGTGGATTGGTTGACACCTAAGAAAATTAATTTTATAATTTTTGAAGCTACTAGATAAAGTTCCCGGCATTATCCGGGATAAACCTGTGAACCCACCATTCTCTCTCTATCTCTCTCTCTCTCTCTCTCTCTCTCTCTCGCTCTCTCTCTCTCTCTCTCCATCTCTCTCTGTCTCTCTCTCTCTCTCTCTCTCTCTCTCTCTCTCTCTCTCTCTCTCTCTCTCTCTCTATCTCTCTCTCTTTCTCTTTGTTCTACATCGCTTCCCATACTCTACAGTCTTACTACAAATACCATGCGCTCCTGAACACTACTAACCCGTTTGTGATAGAGACATTGTGCGCACGGAAGTGAACGCGTATTAATACAACGTTTCCTATGCGATGGGCTTACTACATTGAGCCAAAACAAAGATCTTTGTGTTTTACATTTTTACAACTTTTTATTTAAAAATACCTGAAACTTGAATCAACACATTCATTCGATACAAAAGCGATTGGACTTGATTAGTTGACACTTAAGAAAATTAATTTTTTAGTATTTGAAACTGTTATTTAGGCTGAAGCGTCGAGCGAAAAAAGGGTCAAAATTGCACTAAAAAGAATTACTCCAGCCGCTATTTTTCTTAATAATAAGATTTATCTCCATTGATTAGAAATGTCATACTGACATTGCATCGTCTCTTAATTTCCAAATGGGCCTGGCCACTTCAGTGGTGTCAAGTGATGATCTGAAGGATGCATAACGTGCGAAGAGCCGATAAAGTTTTGTGTCATGTCTCACGTCACGTAGTGTTTTAGATGAAACAAACATACTGCGAAAAAGCATGATATAACTTGCCGTGTAACATGACCTAGTAATTCTTCCCATTTGACCATCATTCAGACCAAAGTTTCCCACATCCAGTTATCTGACCTTGTCCACAACGTTACATTTTTCAATCATATTTTACATCCACATCGTCACCAGAACAAATTAAATTCTAGCATCAAAATCATTTTCAACAATATAATTATTTTTAAAATGTGACTATTGTTATTTCATTAATGGCGCCATCACTAGACACCACTACCACCACAATCCTCATTATCTCCTCGATCATTACCCACTTCAATATCTCTTCATTTAGTATTAACTTCGTCACAACCATTACGAAAATCATTATCACCATCACTACCATCAGCATCGTTATCTCCTCCACCATCACCTCCACCACCACCACTACCACCATCACCATCACCACCACTACCACCATCACCACCACCACCACGACCACGACCATCACCATCATCTATGCAGGCCACTCGTAACCACCACCAAGTCTGACATCTCTTCCAGTCTGATCATGGATGACCTTGAGAAAGACAAGAAGAACATTCGAAAAAGTTTTGCTACAGTCCATGTGTACTCCACATGTCCAGCCAGGACAAATGTCAAGTTTCCATGTCTAGATCAGCGACAAAATGTTGGTATTTTTTCAAATAATCAAGTCAAGGTTGAATTATGCAACAAAGTTTAGATAACACAAATTGATCACACATTCACACCTGAAATGCGTGTAAACGAAAATATTTAACATTTTGACTCATGGCATAAGATTGCGACTGGCTGAAGAAATTCCACACTTTAATCATCTCTGAGTAACAACGGCCAAGCCATCAGGGTTCATATTTTGCCCTACCCCATGTTTGTAGAATATTATAAAAGGTAACCCGACCTCACTTGTGCCGAGATGTAAAAACCAAGCGAATACAACAGTCACAGGGAGTTATAAAATTAAGCCAGCATTTACACACACACACACAGACATACACATACACACACACACACCCACACATATACATACGCACACACAGACAATAGTTCATGCATTGTATATATAAGAGGAGTGTACGGAAACATGCAGTGGTGCACCGATGAGACAAGTGCATCAATCACAGTGGAGATTGTGAAAAAGTAACAAAGCAGTGTTGGTAACAAGTGCATTGTTTGTATATTACTTTTCGGACACCCCTCGTATCTTCCCATTGAATGTTCAAGAAAACTTAGCATCACTATAACTGTTACCTCTAACATAAGATCTACAAAACTAATTTACAGGCTATTGCATTACAAGCCATTGTTAAAATGGACATCAGCGGTTGATGGCTGGCATCGGGTATAAAAAGAATCGAATTCTTTGTCATCACAGCGAAATATTATGCGTTTTGTTGACAAACTAAAAACTCCGACCAGCCGAGTAAAACAGAAGAGAAAAAAAAGTCCGATTTCAGGTGAGAATTTTGGGCAGATTTCCTGCAGTGATGGCATCATGGCACAGGTCGCGCCAGTTCAAACTTGTAGTAAAACAGTGTCACTAGATCAAAGTTTTAATCAGTGTTTCCAAACTTTTCTACTGACGGCTGAGCTGAATGATAATTATGCAGGTGAACAGCGGCTTCCCTATAACATAGAAAAACAGAGGGCAATGGATGGGTGGGAGTGAACGATTATTTGGATGAAAGAATGGAAAAAGAAATTACTATTGTTATACAACTACCCTCTGGTAGGCCAGGTTGGCTTGATAAACAGATGAATGAAAGAAAGAATGAGTGCTGTTTGGATGGATTGATGGATTGTCAGATTTTTTTTTTTTTAATGTTGTTTCCAAATCATCTTCAATGTTCTGAGAAGAAAATGTCACCGCCGCTTTTTCTGGACCTTTTACATAACCATGAGATTAACTCAAGGTCTCTTCATTTCTTTTTTTTTTTACTGGAGCGAAACATCAAGGTTAAACGCCAACAGTTGCTCTGATCACTGCAACGGCAAATAATGTCTTACTTGTCATTTAGATAATGTAACAGCAAAGAGATAATCTTACTGGGCCGTCCACATACAACATAAAGGCTGGTTTATGACTTGTTTTTATTTCAGTGAGCGACACAGTCTTCCGGGTTTGTGTGATGTGACGGGGTCATGGATGGTTGGATGGGTGGATGGTTGGATGGATGGATGGTTGGATGGATGGATGGTGTCGCGAGGTGGGTGCACTGGGATAGTGAGGACAAGAGCACTCTCTGCCTCGCAACAATGAAAAAAAAACAACAACAACAAAACGCAAGAGATTGTTTTGGACAAGCCTGCAGGGCCATCTAATAATACCTACATTAACATAAAATTATAAATAAAATATAAAATTACAATACTATTATGTATTAAACGCAACACATTTATGACGAGGTGAGGAGAATAATGGATAATCCCTCCGTCTTACGGATATACTTTTCATACGATGGACAGACATACGCCCTGCTATATAAGCAATAATTATTAATACAATTAAAAACTACTAAGTGCTAATGTCCGGCACAAGTGCAAAACTGTCTACATCAACTCATAATAATAATGTCAGTGTGTAGAGGACGGCGCGTCCTCCCAGACGGTGCTCACTGCTCACAGGGCCACTAATCTGATACATTGGACTTACATTGTCGCCCACCAAAAGATGGACGGTAGGCAATGGCGCTTGTAGAACTTTCTTCTTCTTAATATGACATGGGCTGCAAGCTCTAACTTCAGGGCCCGTCGTCGGTACTTATGAGATTATAGGCCCATTGCGGATATCGGCCATTTTAGCTGTCAAGACCGACGCCTCACCATGGCGATGGTAGCATTGATTTTGATTCGTTAGCTGATTTGCACTGCGAGCACTTCAGACGTCGCGAACCAATCGGCAGCGAGCTAAGAAACAGTTCACTACAGGAAACAATGACACGTGTGTTCACGCGCATAGAAGACGTTCGGTCAATTCTTTCACATCCTCTCCCATGTTTACACGGATGGTAGGGAATCAGACCAGCTTGGGTCCATCCTTTTCACCCCTGTCATAACAGTCAACTGCAATGCAACCTGCAGGCATTTTAACCGCTTGGACGTATCTCGAAGTTACATTCGTCAGCTGATCCACCCGCCATTTTAGGTGTCGGAAGTACAAAACAAAAACACTCCGTGGCGTCATTCGCAATGGGCCTATAATAGTTTCTATCTTCTGCTACCAGTCCCTCTCTCAGGCGGGAGCATGCCGAGTTTCTCCGTGAATGGATACAATGTCACCTGAGCCGGGGGTCCGCGTGCCAGATCGTGGCTTTTATAGGTTAGCAAACCTGCTCTGTCGTTGTGTTCTCGAACATGTGCGGAAGTGTTGTCTCAACACTTTGCACGCCTCACTCAAGGTCACTACTTATTTATTTAATCTTAACTCCCAACAACAACAACTAGCGTGAACACGGGGTCAATAACACATGGGGCAGAATTCGATCCGTGACAGATGGATGAACGGATGCCGGGACGAACAGATGGATGAGTTGGTGCATCAATGGATGGATGCCCGGACGCGAGAATCTTTTTTACACTGCGTTGCCGGAAAGGAGGTACTTCTTTGGAATCCCCGTGACTATTTATAATAACCGCACAGGCGATCATTACGTCACCGAATTCCTTGGGTAAAGCCTGTTAATTGGAATTGGGAGTCACCTCCCTTTAACATGGCTATATTTTTTTATAACAGCCGAACAACCGGTGAATTCCTTGGGTAATCCCCACTCTAATGTAATAGTCTAAAGAAATAACCGCGAGAACGTGAAAACTTTCCTTGGTGGCAGAATGTTGTTGAACATACTCTTTGCGTCTCATCCCTCGAGACCCGCTCTCACACATTGCTGTGGTTCCCACCTGTGTGGTATAAATCTATATCTATATCTAGATCTAGATCTAGATTCAATTGTCATTAGATATCTCATCAGTCAAAGCTCACACACCCTCATATCTGTGTGATAGAAATCTGGATCTAGATTTAATTATCGTTAGGCTACATATCTCAGCACTCATGGCTCACACTCTCCTGTTATGCAATATATAAATCTAGATCCAGATTTAATTATCTTTACAAATTACATATCTCATGACTCAAGGCTAACACTGTCATATCTGTGTGATATAAATCTAGATCTAGATTTAAATATCATTACACATATCTCATCACTCAAGGCTCACACTCTTATACCTGTATGGTATAAACCTAGATCTAGATTTAAATAGCATTACATATCTCATGACTCAAGGCACCCACTGTCATACCTGTGTGATATAAATCTAGATCTAGATTTAATCATCATCAAGTATCTCATGACTCAAGGCTCCCACTGTCATACCTGTGTGATATAGATCTAGATCTAGATTTAATTATCATTAAGTATCTCATGACTCAAGGGTCACACTCTCATATCTGTGTGATATAAAGCTAGATCTAGATTTCATTATCATTACATATCTCATGACTCAAGGCTCACACTCTCATATCTGTGTGATATAAATCTATATCTAGATTTAATTATCATTACATATCTCATGATTCAAGGCTCACACTCTCATATCTGTGTGATATAAATCTAGATCTAGATTTCATTATCATTAAGTATCTCATGACTCAAGGTTCACACTCTCATATCTGTGTGATATAAATCTAGATCTAGATTTCATTATCATTACATATCTCATCACTCAAGCCTCATACTCTCATATCTGTGTGATATAAATCTAGATCTAGATTTAATTATCATTACCTATTTCATCACTCAAGCCTCACACTCTCATATCTGTGTGGTATTGATATAGATTTAATTATCCTTACATATCTCAAGACTCACCCTCTCATATCTGTGTGATGCTGGTGTAACAGGGTGACAGATTGGCAAGGTATAACTAGCGTGGGAAGATAGTTGACGGCAACTAGCGTGGGAAGATAGTTGACGGCGGGGAGACAGAGTTATTGTAGGCCAGAGGGGGAAAGTAAGGGATACAACGGAAAGCGCTTTGACACCCGAAAAGGGTAGTGTTTACTTGACCGCCGTACTTGACGATCAGATCACCCGGGAATTGCTTGGGGGGTAGAGATGCTTCAATAGTATTTGACGTGGAGTCGACGGGGGTGGCTATTAGGATAACTAATGTACACTCGGTGAGCGTCTTGGGACGCTACCTGGCTGGGTATAAATCCCCGAACGCTCCTTCCAACTTCAGACCGCTGAGAGCACTCACCAGCTTCGTGCCGGAGAGGAGACCACAACTGCAACTGTAACTTTGTACTAGTCTTGTCAGTGGGGAAGGTCAGGGAACCCGCAAACATCCTTTGTCAGAGCGTGATATCTTTGGTATCTTGTCGGCATTTGAGCTGTTGCTGAGTGGTAAGTTAATTGTACGATGTATGTGTATTTTACTTAATGTTCATAATTGTAGAACCTAAATCTAGGGGGTTTACTTTGGTATAACTACTGCCTCTGAGAGAGTCACGGAAACGCCGTTACATATATGTTACGAAACCTTATAGGATGGGGTCTGTTAGAGAGAGCGTTATTCTTCGTGGGGAAAGTGTAAATATCATTAAAACTGTATTGATCGTTTATTCTATTGCCTTTATGGGAGCCTATGGAGTATGGGAGCTGCAGCCTGACTGATAACGGTGTCAGCGGTTAAAAGTATTAATGATGAATATCCGTCATGGAGTAAGTATGGAAGTCATGCCTTCCAGCAGTAGATTAGGAAGTTGCGATTGTTTTTCTACAGAGGAGGAAGAACAACACCTTCTTGGCTTCTCAACTTCTTGTCCTTTGATTAACGACATAGTGGCTTCTTGGCTTCCCGACCTATTGGTACCTGCCGATACCTGTTGATCTAACTGCGCAGTCAAGCCAGAGTAGAGAGGAAGAACCAGTGCCCAGATAGCGCCATACACCCCTAAAGGAGAGGTTTCCTTAGGCTGAATGTACCCATGTGTTTTATAAAATGTGCTAGAAATTGAATATTACGAAGCCCTTTTAATTATCATGTACTGATTTGCATTGATTTCATTCCATCGAAATTCACGTGAAATTGTATGACCTATGTTCCTATTATTATTGAATGAATTAATAATTATTGTATAGATAAGCAATACAGATATCGTTTGTTATAACTTATAGAAGAGAGATAGTGTGTTTGTGCCGTGCCTATCACGGCTGGTGTCAGAAGAAAGTTAGTGAGAGGAAGAGTGAGAGAAAGTGGAAACATCACAGCTGGCTAGATCTAAGCATAATTTTATCTTTCATCGCTCATGGCTCAATCTCTCATATTTATTGCTGCTGGTCAACAGCTCTGTGATAGGAGATTAGATTTAATTAGGCCTATGATTTCATATTTTATTATTCATATCTGTGTAATACAGATACATTGAATTATTATGTTGTATCTCACAATTCAAGGCTCACTCTCTCTCTCTCTCTCATACTGCTGCAATTCAACATCTGTGTGATCAGATCTAGATCTAGATCTAACTGTGATTCCATACCTCATCACTCAGGACTCACTTCCTCATACTAGATCTACTGCATTCTGGCGCTCTCTGGTGAATTTTAATCAGTAGCTTATCTTGCCAGTGGATCATCTTTAATTCATTGTAGGCCATAGTGTAAATCTAGAAGTTCTGCTTAAAAGCAAGTCAACAGGAAAGTTTTTAATTGTAACTGAGATTTATTAGTCGGTGACTTTATTGTGCGGTAAAAAGAAGATAACCGCATTCGCTAGACCTCTAATCCTACAGCTCTAACTAGCCTGCAGAGTGGAGAAATGTACATTGCACATATCTGATCTAGATCTAGATCTAGATCTAATTCTTCTGTGACGGAAATGACGGGCTTACTTTCATCACGTTATTCATAAATTATTAAAACTGACAACTACCTGAGATGAAGTGCTCGGCACAAACAGAATGGGTCGACTCACTTTTTTTAATGTCTAGATCTAGATCTGCTGGTTGGTAGCTTGTCAACCATACCACAGTCGAACGACGTTCGGTCATTTCTTTCACTTCCTTTCCTTTGTTTACACGAATGGTGGGGAATCTGACCAACTTTTATCCATCCTTTCCACCCGTGTCGCGCGTAGAAATCAAGGATAATGCAGCTAGAAGGCATTTTAGTTAACAAAACCACTTCGATATAATTATCTCTAAGTTACACTAATCAGCTCATCCACCGGCCAAACAATCACGATGGCGGAAAAACAAAACAAAAGCACAATGTGACGTCATGCGCATTCTACCTATAAGTTAGCCTATAGTTGGCCGATGACGGAGCGGGAAATGCCTCCTACTGAGCATGCGATATTTTATTATCGTCACAAAGGGTGAGGTGGTGACGTAGAGCTTTGTTTGGCTTTCCGGCAACGCAGTGTAAAAAAGATTCTCGCTGCCCGGACGAACAGATGGATGAATGGGTATGTGGATGGATGGATGGATGGATGGACGGACGAAAGGGTGGATGAATGAGTGCATGGGTGGATGGATGGGTGGATGGATGGATGGATGGATGGATGGATAGATGGATGGATGGATGGCCGGATGGATGGATGGATGCCCGGACAAACAGGAGGATGGGTGGATGG
>OZ007570.1:65928986-66083013 GCA_963931925.1 Onchidella celtica | reverse complement strand
CCCCTCTCGTTCCCCTTCTCTCCTTCCTCTCTCCCTTTTACATCTCTTTTTAACATTCCTCTCCCTCACCCCTCTCCCCTTCCCTCGCTCTCTCTCTTTCTGTCTTCCCTCTCTCTCTCTCTCCTCTCTCTCTCCCTTTCTTTCTCTCTCTTTTTTCTCTCTCTCTTTCCTCTCTCTCCTCCCTCTTTCTTTCTCTCTCTTTCCCCTCTCTCTTTCCTCTCTTTCTCTCTCCTGCGCCCTCTAGGAACACGCATACTAGTCTAAATTAGGGCCTGGTGACAGTCACTCCACAAGTCTCCGATCAGTGATTACTTGCGCTTTAGCAGCTACCTGTTAAAAGAGTCCACAAACAATTATCAGCTACTCATATTACATGATTAGATAACATGTGTAGTTTTGAATAATCAGCAACTTTACATTCTTTACTAGCTAAACAAGCAACTTTACATTCCTGTAAAACTCAGGCTAAGTTCATCACACACGGATGTGAAAGTGTCCTTGAAAACGAAAATTTTGGTTATCTTCAAGTTTGTTATCATGGGGACCAAAAATTTTCAATTGAAGACTTGAGTTCATGTGTCCTTCACCCCACGTGATCTTTAGAAATGGGCCCATGTCGGACAATTCCGAACCATAAATCTGTAAAAAAAAAACAACACCATATCATAAACATTGGGAAGAACACTGAAACTGAAAGCACTCAGTACATGCTGAGCGTTATTTGGAGCTTAAGTCCTTGGTTAGTCGTGAACGTTTCAGTGATATGTATTTTACGAAAATATCGGAAACAGTGATAACTTTCTATGACCACGGTCACATGTTGTCATCACTGGAAACATCTAGTGAATGTTGCTTTCAAAATTTTGTTCTCTTCACAATAACATATCATGATCTTTAGTTCCTTCACTCAGCCATTGATCATATCATCCATACAGTCAATCCGCATAATTTATTCTCGTTTCCATCCATCCATCCATCCGTCCATCTATCCATCCATCCATCTATCCATCCATCCATCCATGCATTTATCCAGTTTTCATCCACCCATCCATCCATCTGACCCTCTACCCAGCCACTCACCTATCCATCCATCCATCCATTTAGCCCTCTACCCAACCACTCACGGATCTATCCATCCATTCATCCATCCATCCTTCCATCCACCCATCCCCCCATCCATCCACCCACTCATAAATCTCTCCATACACCCATCCATTCATCTCTCCATTCACTATCCATCCATGCACCCATTTATCCATGCGTTCATCCGTTCATCCATCCATCCACCCATGCACCCTTCATCCATCTGTTTGTCTGCCCATAAATCCATCCATCCATCCATCTATCCATCCATGATCCATGCACCCATTCATACATCCGTTCGTCCGTTCATTCATCCATCCATCCACCCATCCCTTTGTTTGTCCGGGCATCCATCCATCCATCAATTCCTCTGTTTGTCCGGGCATCCATCCATCCATTCATCCATCATCCATCCATCCAACCACCCACCCATGCACCAATTCATCCATCCGTTCGTCCGTCCATCCATCCACCCATGTACCCATTCCTCCATCTGTTCGTCCGGGCATCCATTCATCCATCCATCCATGGAAGCACCCACTCATCAATCTGTTCGTCCCGACATCCGTCCACCCACCCACCCATCCATCCATCCATCCATGACTCCGTTACACCACACAAACCTGGAAGACTGTGTCAGTCACTGAGACAAAAACAAGTCATAAACCAGCCCTTATGTTTTTCCAGTTGCTATCATGAAGTTAAGGCCAAACAAATAATTTGTGCAGTGAAATGTTCATTTTGGCAGAGTGAATAACTGGACAGACTGTTCAAATAGCAAATTTCACTTCATCTTTTTCATAAACCCAGTTTGGCAAAGCAAAAACAAATATCAAATGAAAAGAAGTCAAAATTAAAAGAAAGAAAGATAGCAATGTTTCTAGATGAGAAAAATGAATATCTGAAAAGAGAAGACAAAAGATATTTTAAATGAGCAAAATGTTATGGCAGCACAGCATTTCACTGTTATATCATGAATATTTTTTTGATAATCATTTTATTTTTATTTTTTATTTAAAAACTCGCTTACTCTCTCCATTGTCTTACCCATGCCTTTCCCCATTGCAACTTCCCTGCCAAATTCCCTCATTCTTTTGCACTGTTCAAGTAATCTTCTTTCTGTCCAATACAATCACACATCAAACTCCTGTTGATCAACAACAGACCCTACATGCACACAGATATTAAGCTAAAACTGACTGGAAGTAATTGGCCCATTCAAAATATTATTGTTAGTAACTTTTATCACAGTAGTTTCTTTTAACCAGTCAACTATTTTTTCCTATGTCCCACAACTCATAAGCAAAAAGGTAACTTGAGAAATTTATTTATCATGAGGGACAAAATTTACAAGTTGGTGAAATTTTTTACTTACTCTCCTTGCTACAAACTGTGAAGTGAATATTTGCTGTGTTGATGAGAAAAGATGTTACATAAGGAATACAACAAATTAACGGTGCGTCAACATTTCTTGTTAGTGAATTCTTTGGCAGTTTTTTTTGTAGAAAGATAGGCTACACATTTCATGTAACTCGTGGTTTAAGAGAATGGTTTAGTATGCAGGGCATTTGAAAGATTGCAGTTATGTGTTATGTGTTATCGAGAATAAGGGATGTCACTTGAGGGTGAAATAGAATTTTTACAAAAAAAACACTTGATGTTGTATCGTTGAATATTTTGCGTATCTGAATGTGGGAGCATAATCTGGACTGGTGGGGTACAGCCTGGCCCAAAAAAGTAAACCAAAAAATGTAGCCTATAAATTGGCCTAGCCCAGAATATACCTGGAGTATAAAATAGGCTAAGCTACTTTAGAAGGTGCAGAAGGCCTAATTATACCCCCTCCAGACTATACCAGGGGTTAAAGGAGCTTAACCTATTTTATACCCACAAGTATATTCTGGGTTAAGCCAGTTTATACCCAGGGGTATACTTTAGGCTAGGCCAGACTATACCCGGTCGGTCCAGATTATGCCCCATATTTTCTTTTTTCTTTTTTTTAAATAAATAAGCCAAGACCAGACCAGAGTTTATTTCAGATTTTAATTTGAATCTTCTTCCATCACTGTCATCAGGCGTCATATTTATATACATCCTTGACTCCCGTAAATCATAATACAATTCTGAGGAAAAAACATGCATTAATATGCACTGACATACCATGGTTTGAATATCCATTCGAAGTGATATGATTCAACTTTGACCCTTCTGTTACTCATGTTCATTGATATGTTTTGTTTGTTGTTGTTGTTGTTGTTTTGTGTTTTTTTCTTTGCTAGTTGGTTTTCCATAAGTAAACCTTGCATTGTATTGTTTGTTTGGCACTGAAATACACTTAATCGCCATGGATGAACTAATTAGGGACTCATATAAAAAGGCAGTCATTTTAGAGATTTTTTTGTGTGCAAATATACTGTTGTTAACTTCCGTGGCAAGGGGCATGTCAAGCTCAGGAACGTGAGAACGGACAAGGTCCTAGATAATACTTATCACAACAGCAAATCTCAAAATGTATTCAGATGATACGTCATTATAATCAAACATTCCGCAGCCAAGCAGTGACTTCATTTCTGACAAGACATATGCTAACAAAATCCAGCAATCTAAGAGAGCAAGGAAGAAGGTTGACAAGATCAGCGACATAGAGGTACATGTTAGCAAAAGACCCAAATCATCCAGAATGTATCATCTATTCTCCAACAATGCTCGAAAGAAGTCGCAGCAGATCTGGGATTCTTATTGGCGAATTGTTAACAGCTTATTTGTACAAACTATGTATTTTATTTAGCTCATGGTTTAAGACAATGGGGCAGTTCGCATGATATTCGAAAGATTGTAGTTATGTATTATGGTGAATAAGGGTGTGTCACAGGCTTGTGAAATAATTTAAAAAGTGAATGTTGGATATTTTTCGTGTCTGAATGTGTGGGTATAATCTGGCCTGGTGCGATATAGTCTAGCCTAGCCCAAATTATATCCTGGGATATAAACTGGCCTAGCCCATAATATAGCCGGGGTATTGTCTGGCCCGGGGGGGTATATTTTGGCCTGTTACACCGGCACACCAATGCTGGTCCTAACTATGTACAAAGGAAATGGAACAACTTTCTGCACAACTTTTGAAATTACATTCCTCATAATTTCAATCTGCGGAGCCCTTTGTTTGGATACTATCAATGTACACTGACGGCTCCATGAACCGAAATAATTATTACTTATAAAACTGCAGACCAGCTCCTCCTCAGGTCATCAGCCTATGTTAACAGATGGTAATAGGAAAGTGACCACCGGGGAGAGGGCTGTCCAAGCCGTCTCACACCAAGTACGGGCAGAAAAACGTGATCAAACATAGATTGTATGGGGGGGGGGGTGAATCTTTTACAAGGGAAGCAACCTTCGGAAGGGGCTAAAAACTTGGGAAGAGACTCGATTGCTGTCCCTGCTACCAAAAAAAAAAAACACCAACAGAACAAACAATTCGCTCCCCTGCTTTCCTTCTACTGTAAAGACTGAACTGCTTCCTTGGCACCCGCCAATTATCATCACAAGTTTGGACTAAGGCGATGAAGCTGTGGCAGAGGAAGACAGAGTATATACTTTCAAAAAAAGGTGCCGAATCATCTGTAAACTAAGTGTCTGCCTTTGGCCACCTTAAACTTTTGTTTGTTTGTTTGTCAGAATTTGGAGGGCCGATGTAAAAATAAAGTAAACGAGTTTATTATTTTGTCCCGTTTTGTTTGTCATGTTCAAAATCTACCAAAAATTCTCCCCCAACAACATTGTGATGATGGGTCTTGAAAAAAATACTGTCTGTAGGGAAGTGCAGAAGTACTAAATTTTAGGAAATCTGGAGAAACCTGACACTAAAATGTTGACACATGTTGCTCTTCTAAGTAGATTGGAATTTTCAGTAACCACAGACTATTTTGAGCTGCATACTCCAGATCCCCGACCTACTCCAGGCTTTTGTTGTTGTTGTTGTTGTTGTTGTTGTTGTTGTTGTTGTTATTGATCCTTAACCATTTTCTCAAAGGAATTGAGCATTGACATTCAAGTGCCACACAAACAATGGAATTAATATCACCAAAAGTTGTTTACTGTGGCAAGATTCAGTTTATTGTAAGTTTTAGGTAAGTTTTGAGAGTGGGTGTCTAATGAGTAGCAAGCATCTGGCTGCATTTTTTAAATATTACTAGTGCAAGGGCCCGTTCAAAGAACGGGTTGCAAACAACACGCACAATCAGCACACAGATTATGTAGATCTAGGAAGAAAACAACTCACAACTGGCACAGCAACACCCGCATGGCCCATACCGTGCATAAAGCAGACGGCACAGAAACTCATGCCTTCAAACTTTGAAACGCAACCGGAAGTTTAAAGTCGAAACAAAACAAAGGCAGAAGGGAGGTCATCATTGTTGAGGAGAAAGCATTATTCGATGTTTTTAGGCCTATTTTCATTTATTACAAAATTATGATACTTCGCTTTCATGTCAAAGGAATAGACATAGTAGCAAAAAGAACTAGAATCTATCTTTCACATGTAATTTTTTCAGGTCTGGGCATTTCTTCCTCGCAGCAGTGAATTTTTTTTTCCTTGCTGTTTTTTTATATAGATACCATGCAGGTATCAAAGACTGCTTTCAGACTTCAAGTCATGACAAAGTCACTGCTGGGGCTATATACACAGGCTTTATTCCTGCAGCTACAACTGACTTAATTAAGAATTCAGTTTTTCACAGTGACAAGTGTATGCCACATTTGCATGAGAATTCATCTCCTAACACTGCCAGCATGGCTGATAGTTGCTAGTTGAAAGTTGGTACAGCAGAAATTTGAACTGCAATCCACCAATAATTTGTTTCATCTGTTTCAAAGGAAACTCGTACATGTTTATGTTGGGTGTAGTGTTTGCAGGATTTTTGTTTCCATGGACAATTCCTCTCAGGAAAAGTAATTTGATTTCACTTACACCCATGTCGTTGGTTCATCTTTTTCTGACAATCTGTTGTTGTTGTTTTTTTGTTCTCACATTAAATAATTTGGAAAAAAAAAAATCTCCTCGTGCCAAATAATCTCAAAACTGTTATATGTAATTGCTTTAGGTATACAGGTGCTTCTTGAATAGGCGGCATCCATACCTGGGCATATTATGATATAAGCATGGGAATGAACAGAATTTAAAGTCTAGTGGTAAAAAAAAAAAGTATGTTATATTTTATTGTTATTAACATCCTTGCATTATTTCATAAAAAGCAATGATTACGGTAATATTGCAATGACTAAAATGTCAACATCCATGTTTCCTAGATAATAAAATTTTACAAGATTTGCAAATTATTATATAAGCACAACTTCCGTTCTGTGTTTTTAATACACGCCATGATTCTACAAAGGAAAGGTAAGATGACACCACTGAAAATGCATCAAATTCAGCAGTTTCCAAGCCGGCACATTTTCTATAATATGAAAACGCGAAGACACAGATGTGAAGGGCAAATTATCTGTAACTGTCAGGGAATAATTATGATTTACAATTGGATCAGACCACAATAATAATTTCCGGTAAAGGAAAAAGGCATTCGTTTTGGCATATCTGTCAAGACAGTAAATTTTTTTTTTTTTTTTTTTGTCAGGAGACAAGTTGAAAATCAGAACTTACTGAGTGGTGATTTCTCCTGATTTAATTTTTTTTAAAGCTCGTTTAAAAAAGGGTAAAAAAAATTTTTTCAAAAGAACAGAGGGAACAGCGGAGGTGAGTAAGATAAAAATTTTAACAGCGCCCACATTTTTATTTGAATAATCTTTGCTTATAGTCTGGAGAGGAATGAATTATCTGGTCCCACATCCCTCATGCCGTTTTTCCCTCCGTGGTTTCAAACATGAACACATTGATAACATCATTTTTTAAAAAAAATTAGGAAAAAAGGTTTAGAAAAAATGACTATAATTTTTAAAAGGAGGAAAGGGAAACGGCAATAAAAAAAAAATAAACAGCTTACAATACAGACTTCATAGAGACAAAGATTGTCATTTTTCGCGTTTCAAAAATATGTCACAAACAAGCAGTTTACACGTCGTTCACACCTTTGATATGTGAGAAAAAAAATCTTCTTGTGGGTCACAGTAGATTTAGTCTGAGGTTTTTTTCCTCATAAATCACTATAATCAGTACACCGTAAACACGGGTAATTGAAGATAGCCCATATAATCCTGAAACAACAAACGTGCGTATATGTGCGATAGCCATATGTCTCTCAGTCAAGATATTTAAAGAAAAAGCTCGTAACCAATTAAAACATGCGATAAAAAACTGACGCCACCATTCCTATAAATAGCAATGCCTGTGTCGTCACAATGCCCTCTGCCCCGGACGCTGTCCCGGATGGGCAATACAGATCAGATTGGATATCTTTTAGGTGGCGAATCCGACCGTCCAGTCCTTTACTTACTGGGCTGATGGTTTCTATGTAATTCAGCAACACGTCACTGTCGACACCGCCTGGAGACAAAATAATCAGATGTAAATCTCGACATTTAAATAAAAAATCACGTTTAATAATGTCTATCGCAAAAATGGTGATCGAGAAGAAGATCTTTATTTACATGTATTTCAATTAGGGCGGCGGAAAATATATAATCATAACTTTCTAAATGAGAAATATCAGTATTCTGTTGTTGTTCTTTAAATCTTGTGCCTGAAGACGACTGAAAGACTTTACAATCCAGACTTGCAACATTACTGCATATTATTTAAAGCTGTAAATCATTTGACTTGTTTAAAAAAAAATGACGTTGAGTGACAAAACCAGTGAATAAAATTTGTGTGAGTGAGTACGCTGACAAATGAAGAAGTTTCATTCGAGTCATTTCGTGAAAAAGCCAAAAAAGAAAAACTCTGGACTTGACACATCCCTGTCCTTGCAATGGTCTGACCCACTTTCAAATGAAACGTTCTCAGCGCTGTTTAACGATAGAATGATGATGTAACTATAAATAGATAGCCCTGTTCAGTTTCCGCCACAGAACAGGGATGTACTAAAAGCGAGAGAAGCCCGCTTTCGTGACTAGCGGAAGTTTGAGCACCGGCATTTTGGATGAGATGCAGCTTCGCTTGACTTTCATTCTGCAATGTGTAAAAAGAGGCGTTGAACACAATTGCCGGTGAAATTTTTCAATTCTACTCGACGAAAATGAGCCTCTTATTTTTGCAGTCGAAAAAATGGTGAATAGATAACATTAAAGACTGAATATTGTCCAAAACTGGGGTGTCCTCGTAACTCATCGTCAAAAATTGAAGCATTACACCAAGTTTCATAATTTTTGGCCACGTAGTCGAGAAGTTTTAGTTGCTTACCTGTTCACCCTCTAACTCCACTACAGTAAGATTATAATATTTCGGCGAGACTGTGCTAAATTTAGTGGTGCTTCATTTTTACTTTCGGTATAGTGGTTGTGGTTAGTGTGATTGTTCTTTCCATACTCCCGTCCTACTGTTTTAATGCGAAACAGAATGGCCAGGGAAGGTGTAAATAGTCTTCAAATTCTTTTGCGGAAATGGATTTCGAAATTTATTTCAGGGAAAAACGTGTCAACGTTTGCAACATGTTACATTAAATATCGTCGTGCGCGTTTCTAGTTTCGAACAATCGATCTCATCCAAAATGGCGTAGGATGGTAAAAATTGATGACTTTTTCCCGCCTTGTGTCGCTTCTGGTAGTATGTCTATTCTGTGGTTTCCAATGATATGCGCAGTTCTATTTTTAACAGAGTGTGACTTAACCTCGATCCTGGACTAAACTCTTCAAATATCCTTATTCTATGTTGCGCAGCGTGAAATGAGGATGTTTATGGCTGTCAGATCTGTCCACAGTGACATCTGTGGAGAGGAGATTCGGGATATCCCACAACCATCACTTACCCAAGACATGCCTTTCGATAACGTTATCACCTACAACATTCAGTCCATCTCCACCATTGATGATGAAGGTTGACGCCAGTGCCTTGTAATCCTTGTTTCGATCTACGGGTTCAAACTTGGGTACTTTGCATTCTGTGCATATGGCCATCAGTTCAACTACCCTTTTACCTTTCGGCCGTGTCATGTCATATGTAATCCTCAAACCTGAATTGATTGGGCAGATAGAGCAGTAGAGCTGAAATGATTGGTCACTTAGGATGGCACAGCTGAAATGATTCGTCAGTTAGGATGGTAGTGCTGATATGATTGTTCAGTCAGGATGGTAGTTTGGAAATGATTAGTCAGTACGAAGGTCAGTTAGAATGGTATAGCGAAAATGATTTGTCAGTTATGAAGCTAGAGCTATAATGATTCGTCAGTTAGGGCGGTAGGGAGGAAATGATTGGTCAGTTGGGACAGTAGAGCTGAAATGATTGGTCGTTTAGGATGGTAGAGCAGAAATGATTAGTTAGTTATGATGGTGGGGTGGAAATGATTGGTCATTTAGGAAAACAAGAATATACATTCCGTGTGTGTCCCTCCATCGGTGCCACAAAACAGGAAAGGGCGATGGTATGAGAGTGGGGAGTGGGGGCAGTGGGAGAATGAAAAGCTGTTTTTTCCTGATAACGTATGATATTGCTGCACGAGTTCCATAAGTGTATGCGCCTGACAGCAGCCACGCCGTATACATTTTACCTGAATATCATCTTCACAGCTTTCAACAGCGGCCTAAACGGTCAACCAGGGTATATATCTATCTATCTTTATACATGCACCTGTACATGTATTATAATCACATTGGACGTCTTGGAAGAAAACTAACTCAGGCTCTCAGTATTTGCAGCCCTTACAGCTTCCAAAACTGTTAAGAACAATTTATATGAAAGTAAACCAGTTCGACATGACACCTTTGAAATTTACTTTAAAGAAAGCGTTGATTGTTTTGGAAATGCATTTTTTGAATATTAGAGATGAGGTACCCGGTATTAAATTTAAACAGGAGAAATCTGCTATCTCTCTCTCTCTCTCTCTCTCTCTCTCTCTCTCTCTCTCTTTCTCTCTCTCTCTCTCTCTCTCACACTCTTTCTCTCTCTTTCTCTCTCTCTCTCTCTCCCTCTCTCTCTCTCTCTCCCTGTCTCTCTCTCTCTCTCTCTCCCTCTCTCTCTCCCTCTCTCTCTCTCTCTCTCTCTCTCCCTCTCTCTATCTCTCCCTCTCTCTCTCTCTCTCCTTCTCTCTCTCTCCCTCTCTCTCTCTCTCTCCCTCTCTCTCTCCCTCCCTCTCTCTCTCTCCCTCTCTCTCTCCCTCTCTCTCTCTCTCTCTCTCTCTCTCTCTCTTTCTCTCTCTCTCTCTCTCTCCCTCTCTCTCTTTCCCTCTCTCTCCCTCTTTCTCTCTCTCTCTCTAAAAATATACAGCCTTACTTCAGAACACATGCCTACTTGGGCACTGCGCACCAAATGGAACGTGCGTCAAAATATCGTCTCCCAACTGGTGTGCGTAACAAAAGGGGCACAAAAACGATCATTGTATTTTGCACATTTACAACTTTTTTTTTTAAAGATTGCCTTAAAATCGAAAACACACACTGGGTAAATACAAAAGCGAATGGGTTAAGTTAGTTGACACGCGAGAATATTTTTTAAAATCATTTTTATGATTTTATTACTGTCATTTATGTTGTAGCGTTGACAAAAAAAAAAAGAAAAAAGCTCAAAATCGCAACACAATAAATGACTACCGCCATCATTTTTTAATATACAAAATAAGATTTCAGCCGAGTGCCGAGGCGTCCAATCATAGTTTTTCATCGCCATAAGTTAGGCAATTAAACGGAAAAAGAAGAAGAAAACCTCTTATTGAGATGAGTCCAAATATAGAATCTCTCTTAATTAACATTTTTTTTGTTTGTTTCTTTCATTCTTTCTTTTTCATTATGCAAGTGTTAACATAAGATTAATGTTATATCGTTATGATTTTATTAAATAAAAATTGGGAATCAAATTGCCAAGGAAAACATACTTTTTGTAATCGTGGGCACAGCTGAACTATTCTCTAATTCTGCCTGTAACTAGATGTACGAGATGTCTGAGGACTTGGGGAAAAAATGAACTCGTATTCTCAGTAATTCGGGCACATACAGCTTATTTGAAGTTAGACATGACTTACTTAATTGAACGTTAGCTTAAGGAAAGCGTTGAATTTTTGGAAAATGATTGTAATTTTTCGAATATTTCGGGGGGAGGGGGGTTCACATTACGCCACATAATCTGTTCAGAGACAAGACTGATTTATGTGGAAGAAAGCAATTGACATTGTCATAAACAAAAACAAAAAACAAAAAAAATCCTGGGTAACAAACGCAGAGAGTCATAACTTCGGTGTGACCAGGGTTCTAGAAAATGTCAGGAAGTTAAAGGCCAAAACTGCTAATGAAAGAATCTACTCTTCTTCTGAAGACCGTCACCTGCCTCACTCCACGTGAGGAGTTTCTTATCACTTCAAAAAAAAATAATTAATAAAATAGACAATTACCTGACACTTGTAAGAAACCACCAAAGAGTTCACTTAATTTTGTGCTGTACAGAGAAGCGCAATACTCAAAAATGTCAAACAGCCCTTGTCCTTTTAGTGTAATGATCTCCACCGTATTTCTGAAGGGCTGGACCATGAGGACACTCTCAACAGTGATGGGGCCTGGCAAACGAGATTTTAATGATTAGAACAGTAACGTGAAAAAGAATTGTTCATTATAATATCTAAGTAGTGGAAAATGTAGTTGAGACAGTGAAAAAACAGGTAAAAGGGCAGTCGGTACATGTATGTGGGTGTTAAAGTGCGTTCCAAATTCGTGGCTCAAATGAAATGACAATATCTTTGATACGGATGGATGAACATCGCTGAAACTTAGCATGCAGTATTTTTTTTTTTCTTTTTGCCCTTTCAGAAATTAATTTTCAACATTGATTTCTTCGGAAACAAGTAAAATTCTTTCATCAAGGTATACATTCTTTAAATCAGGTATGGAATTGCAAATGTGAACATGTTTACAGTAATGTATAAAACAATATAATTATAATATCTCTGAAGACCAGGGCTGGACAAAAATGGAGAGACACAAAATAGAATACGGGGCCAAAAAGGTTGTATGACATTTGGAGCACCACTGCAGATCAAAGAAAGCCGCCATGTGACATTTGGAGCACTAAGTTAGTTCAAAGAAAGCTGGCATGTGACATTTGGAGCACTAGCATTAAATTTGGGCTGTGATTTTATCGAGTAATCCTTAATCAACCTGTTGACTACCGATTACTGTACGAATATTTTGCAATAACTTGCGGTGGGTACCACAGGGATAGAAAGTTTCTTTATAGGCCTAATACACTCTCCGTCAGTCAATTCCAGATGTATAGAGACTAGTTTACGTTGGCAACGTGTTGTGTTAGCGTTTTAAGACTTACAAAATTATTTTGATATTATTTGGATATCAGGATGTATTAGAATCCAAATATGGATTATTGTAAGCATAACTGAACAAAGAAACATGTTAAATAGTCCATATTTATTCAACGATAGGTTTTATATTTCACATTGTTTGCGTTAAAATCTTAGAGCCGCGCGCGTTTTGAATAATTTTTTTTTTTTTTAAATAAACATTTTCCCTTTGCGTTTATACAGGCTTGGAGCTGTCTCGTGAAGAGGCGCGCATTAAAAATGTTTATTTTATTGGTGTTTTTATTCTTTTTTTTGGTTTATTATTTTTTTAATAAGTGGTTGAACAAAATAGATAATCTACACGAGACTTCACACTGTTGTCGAAGGCCTAACGGAAAAATAAGCTCCGTGGGACCCAACAAATCCAATAGTACAGTTTTGCGGAGGGAATTGGACACAGAAATCAGAAACGCCAGAAACAGTGGCCATGGACAAGGACAACAACAAAAATAATAATAATGTTGATAAAATAATAATACCTGTAATAATAATTTTAAAAAAAATAATAATAATAACAACAACAGCATCATCGACATTATTTATAGACCAGTCTTTTTTCACCTAATTCATGATGATGATGATGATGATAATGATGATGAGCAGAACTAAATTTTTTGAGTGTAAAAGAGAGAAATTTTTTTCAATAGATTTGTGACTTGATGTTGATATGAGTCTGTGAAAATGTAATCGAATACCAGCAGCGGTGTAGGTGCGCCAAATGTCATACTGAAATTTTATTAATTTTTGGTAGTGCTCCAAATGTCATATTGCAATTTGACCTAGATTTAGGCAGTGCTCCAAATATCATGTTTTAAAAGTTTTGGTGCTCCAAAAGTCATGCTACCGACAAAAAAATCATGACGGGGGGATAAAATAACACTACATGAAATACACGGGAATTTTTTTCTTTTGTTAAAATTTACCACATTTCCCATTTTAGAAACGTTCATATCTTCTTCTTCCTAAAATAAAATACACGTTAAAAAAGGCATTCTTCTAAAATACTTATTGCGCTTCTGTAATCACTAAACAAATCAACATTCAGAAATAACCATGAAGCATAACCCCTTAGTTTAATTATTCTTATTTATCTTCTGTATCTAAACCATCGAAGTGGAACACCTCGTGCCATATTCAACAAGATCATGATACAGACTGTCGCGTCCAAACAGTTTCAGGGATGCAACATTATTTCTAACAATTCCATGAATGGGAAGCTATGACTATTTTTAACGATCCATTATTTGTAGATAATGTACAACATACTAAAAAAAAAAAATAGTGTTGGACAAACAGTCACGCGTTTCGTACAATACAGAATCCAGGGAGCCAGAGCATTAACGCTATTGTTGTTGCTACTCGGTGGTCCTGTTTTGAAACTGCACAAGTGTATTGCTCAGCTGCAAAGGACAATTTTGTGTTGATGTTGTTTTTTAAAATGTATAAAAAGTTTATTTATATAACCAAAGATGTAATAATGGTAAGGAATACACTTCAAGTAAATATTTATAGTTTTTTTTGTCCACTCCCGTAAAAATCATGTCTATCCCACTTTTTCCGGGTTCATAGTGGAATCTGTGGACAGTTTTGTGGCTTTAAACCTACCTGTTCTTATAGATGCCCGGAAGGACCCAGCGTTAACAAAGGCAATGGCTACTTCAGCCCATTTTTTGGAGTCGGGCTCGCGTAGATTCTGGTGGACCCAGGCATCAGCGATCAAACTACCTGTTATATGCAAATCAAAGTGAATAGAAAGTAGAAGCAAGCTGACTCGCCATTGACAGCTGTGTTAGTGAAGCAAGTTGTTAGGTGATCCCTCAGTGACTGATATACTCACTGATAGAATTTCAAACTAAAGAGGGGTGGCTTTGAGGTAAACATAAAAGGGTTTCCCTCTGTGCTTATTTTTCAACTTTGAACTTTCTCCACTGACCACGACTAATCACTATGCACGTAGGTTTATTCACTTACGCGGGTGATTGATGGACGTTTGAGGTAGGCTCAGCTCCCCTTCTGTCCCATTCTTCTTTTATATTTTGTCCATTATCTTGCTTTTTCCCTAGCCCATTGTCGACCAGTTTTCTCCAAACTCAACTCAAAGTTGCTTATTTACATACAGGTCAGGCCCGCACTATGCGACTTGTTGTATTGTTTCAGACGTGTCTTAGTTTCATGTTCCCATAACTATTTGCAATGTGCCCCTGCCTCCCTTGTGCGCCAATCTCCATTCCTTCGCTTACAGTTTAAAAAACGCATCGCGACTGCAAAAAAACCACGTCGATGTCGCACGCGTCTGTCTAGCTCAAGCACAGAGGTAGGAAATAGTTGACAGGTCCTTTAGCAATGCACTGAGCGATTAATAAAAAATGTTCAGGCCTTCCTGATAATTCATTCATGCTCCGAAATTCTATTCACATCCGCATCTTACCTTGCGTAACTGAATTTTCTCAATGCAGTATCAGTAAACATCTCCACACACCTAGCTACAAATACAGCTATCTGCCCTTTTCCCTGTGTAACTCTGCATCAGTCGTGTAACTTGTTTGTTTTTGCAGATATTTGTTTACCGCTTATCTATGCATCTACATATTATTCCACTGTGTCTTGACTTGACTGTCTTCAAAGCCTCAATCAGTCAGTCAGTCAGTCAGTCAGTCAGTCAGTCAGTCAGTCAGTCAGTCACTCACTCACTCACTCAATAACTCACTCACTCACTCACTCACTCACTCACCCGCCTACCGATTTACTTCCTTACTCATTGTGTGTTGTGTTTGTCAGTTATTTTCTGCACCAGTCTATACACTCTTTTCCTTCTTTGGAAGATCAACCACCCAAATGCAGCTTTGACTCGTGGTCAGCTGAACCATCAAAGAAAATACTCCTGAGGCCATCCACAATGTATAATTGATTACCAAGAAAAAACAAGCTGACCACGTTACGCCTTTGTTAAAAGAACTGCTCTGGCTTCCTATAACAGAAAGAATTACATACAAAATTGCTGTTTTTTGCTATAAATGTTTAAATAACACCGCACCCAGCTATCTCAAAAATTCTTTACAAGTTTACACACCATCTCGTTTACTAAGATCATCAAGTGACAAAACAATCTTAGGAATCCCATCTAAAAACTATAAAACTAGAGGCCATAGATCCTTCAACTATTTTGGACCTTTTGTCTGGAACCAGATACCCTTGAACATTCGTGAATCACCGAATCTTGAAAGCTTTAAGAAAAGCGTAAAAGATCACCTTTTCCTCCGAAACTGTTAAATTTTCAATTTTCTATTCTGTACTTTGATGTTACAATTGATTATATAAGCTAGTGTTATATGACTAAGAGCGTCTATGTGTGTGAAACTGAAAGTTTGTATGGATGAGAGTGCGTGTTTTAGTATGAGATTTGGAAAGTGCATGCAAGAATTATTGATGCAATGTACAGCGCATTGATTAATAATTTTATTAGAAATGCGCTATAGAAATTCTATTTATTATTATTATTATAAGTGCTAGGAGAGGAGAGAAGAGGGTGGGGGATCCCGAGCGTGTGAAAAGTGTGCATGGGAAGAGGGAAATTTCTAAGGAAGGGCAGTCGCAGTTAATATTTTCGATTGTAGTAATGAAGCAAAAAGCTGTTTTCTTTACTTTTTTTTCTCATCAGATCAGGTTGTTGGAATATAAAAATCATGTTTCTGATAAAAAAAAATAAAAAATAAAATGCGACCCAAAGTTTCAGAAAACAATGCCTTACCATGGACATTCACTGTTCTTACGTTCAAAAGCTTAAAAAAGGTGGGGTGAGAGGATATTGAGGCCAAGACCAGGCGAACACAAGTGATTTTTTTTTTGTTACCCAGTCCGAGAAACTCTTTAGTTACCGGCAATGAACGAAGTACTCTTCACTTTGCACATATTAAAAACATCACCCGTGTCGCTTCGATCAAGACGACCGTTTGTTCTATTCCAGTGGCTAATAAGTTTCTCAGACTGGGCAACTAAAATGTCACCCGCTTAGTCACCCATGTGCGTTTGGCCTTAGCGTTTGAAACACGCGATTGGGGGGGGGGGGGGGGGGGTAAAAAAATTTGAGCGTATGTACTTCATGGAAGGCCCCTATTCTGGTGGACAGATGAAAAAACAATAGATGATGTGTTAAAATGTTAACATTTATGCCCAGCTGAAACTCACCCAAAATACATTCTGTTGTTCTGCATGCCATCTTATCTGCCATCAGATCAACCACCGTTCTTCCAATGCTTGTGTTCCTCAGTTCTTCGATTTCAGGAAGGTATTGATCTATGAGCTTCACGATCTCCGGATCTGTTGGAACGTTCATGGGTAAAGAGAAAAGCCAGGCGTTTTTCTTGCAATTAATTAATATGTCCTGCCATTTCCATTAGATTCAACCGAAGACACTAGATACAATAAGATGAGACATTCCCTTCTTCAAGCCTCTCAAAAAAACAAAAAAACCATGCACACAGTTTTGCGCGTTGACAACGTTCAGAGAACTTTATATCTCCGACATCAGAGAACCACTGTTGACAACACGCAGAGTGCTTTATGCCATAGGCGTAGGAGAAACGTATTGATGTCGTGCAGTGTGTTTTGTGTCAAAGACATCAGAGAACCACTGTCAAAACATGGCAAAAAGAACAAGTTGCGTACAGCAAAGCCTCGCGCAAGAAATACTACAGAAATGATACTCAATAAAAGGCGAAAGAAAAGAAATCAAAGAAAATAAATCAGAGAATACACAGTGCTCTACGTCATAGACATCAGAGAACCACTATTGACAACTCAGACCTTTTTTAACGGTGTGGTCCAGTAGAACTGGATTCCCAGACCAGGATGTCAGGTTGCCCTGGTCATCAAATGTCACATGCAAATCGCCCAGGTATTTGCCGAAAGCGTAGTCCTGGACAACCAGCACTTTTCTGCCGTCGTGTATGTTGTCCACGATTGTAGGATAGGGTCCTTCAACCGTTTCTGGGCTATCACTAGGAGGTTTACCTAGGAAAAACAAAAATAAAGTCACAGCTACATAATATTTTACCCACTGTCCCCTGTTCAGCCTTCCCATGGCATATTAAAAGTTTATATCTGTGTAATGATGCTGAGAATTTTGGCAGGTCATGGAATAGTATAATCAATTAATCCCATAATTATTTTTCGTTTTGCTATGTGAAATAGAGTATGAAATTGTCTTTCAAAATGGACCATTGTTCTGCTGTTTTTGTTATCATTCTTTTTCTCCGACTTTTTTGTTTTATTTCGATGGCCGGATGGTAAACTGTCGTAACTCAACTTTTTTTTTTTAATGAGATAGTTATATTTGGCATGCTGGTAGACCTTGACGGCAAGGGCGTTGTGTTATATGTTGGGGATTAAATTCTAAAAAGATAAGTGTTGAGAAACTTTTTTTTTTTAATGAGATAATTATATTTGGCATGCTTGTAGACCTTGACAGCAACGGCGTTGTATTATACGTTGGGGATTAAATTCTAAAAAGATAAGGGTTAAGAAACTTTTAAAAAAAAATATCATACTTTAGAGTCTCGTAAAGAACGTTTATTCAATTGTTCGCTTCTCCTGAATAAAAGTGTAAAGACCAAGTTAGGAGGGTTTACCACAAAGCAAACTAAAGAGAAGACACGTTCCGGTTGAAATCTTTTATTGTTCGTTTTTTTTTTCACTTGAAAAAGGCGAAAGCCGAAAATTTGTGTATTTCTCACGCGGGGCTTTGCAACATACAACCTTTTCTTTTTGCCCAATTTTGACTTCATCCGCAAATGCATCCCTTTAAAGTTAGGCTAATGCAGTTGTGTCTGTGGGCGGCTATGCTGTTTTCTTGACGTTTAAATTACACAAACAAACACAAACACGTTTACCATTGTAAAGAAATGTGTTCGTGTGTCCACCAACAATGATATCCACATCCTTGAGTTGTCTGCCGAGCTCAAGATCAACCGTGTAGCCAGAGTGACCAAGAGCTATTATGATGTTGATTCCTCTAGCAGTCAGGTTGTTCACCTCTTTTTGGATAGCTCCAAGTTCTTCAGTAAAGATAACTGTCTCTGGTGGACATAATCCGAAATTGAAACGAGAAATAGAATATCTTGAGAAAGGTTTCACAAAATTTATGGTTGGGGTTGCAGAAATTGGTCACATTTCGATGCGCACTTTAGCTACGTTTTATATAAATATTTGAGACAAATACGTGCATGGATCTGGCCAAATCGGGCTTAACTTGAAATTTTATTATACCTCTTTAAAATATCCGCACAAAAAAATAATTCTAAAACTATTTCGAGGAAAATATTTTAACTGAATGCAGAAAAATGGCGTATCTTTCATTTTGTATGGAAATCTCTATTTCCAAAGAAAAACTCCCCCCCCCCCCCCCCAACCCCCCCCCCCCCTCCTTCCACAAATGCACACGCACATGTACTTTGAACGGATTTTCTCAGGAATTTTGCTAGGTCTTTTGCCTTAAACTCGATTTCGCCGGATCTACACGCCTATAGCTGCAGAAATGTTGAGGAAGGATGTGCAGAGGCAGAGAAGACACAGAGCAAAGACAAAAACCTAGTCAATACTAAAACATAACTAACTATAGGATTTCTACCAGAGTGAACCGGGAAAACGCCCATGTCTACAAAATTTCATCCTCTTCGGCTCTCTTTTTGCGTACTCAGCTGTGGGTGAGTCGGTTGTTAAGAGAATTAGCGGATGGAACCGAAGGCATACGACTGAATGGTAATTTTGATGGCAGTGAGATACAAGGCATGAAGTGATCTGCATTGTGGAAAAAGAGGATACGTACTTGATTGGACTGCCATTTAATGCCAACTAACGTAGAAGATACGAAAAATATAAATGTCAAGCTGCAAATGATAAATCATGTAACTGCTACTTTCTGAACATAACAATAATTATAATGGTGTCCCTTTATATATCTCTCTGTCTGTCTGTCTGTCTGTCTGTCTGTCTGTCTCTATCTCTCTCTCTCTCTCTCTCTCTCTCCCTCTCTCTGTCTCTCTCTCTGTTTATCTACCTATTTAACTATCTTATCTATCTATCTATCTATCTATCTATCTATCTATCTATCTATCTATCTATCTATCTATCTATCTATCTATCTATCTATCTATCTATCTCTCTCTCTGTCTCTCTCTGTTTATCTATCTATCTATCTATCTATCTATCTATCTATCTATCTATCTATCTATCTATCTATCTATCTATCTATCTATCTATTTATCTAGCTATCTATGTCTCACGCACTTACTCTCTCTCTCTCTCTCTCTCTCTCTCTCTGTCTCTCTCTGTTTATTTATCTATCTATCTATCTATCTATCTATCTATCTATCTATCTATCTATCTATCTATCTATCTATCTATCTATCTATCTATCTCTCTCTCTGTCTCTCTCTGTTTATCTATCTATCTATCTATCTATCTATCTATCTATCTATCTATCTATCTATCTATCTATCTATCTATCTATCTATCTATCTATCTATCTATCTCTCTCTCTGTCTCTCTCTGTTTATCTATCTATCTATCTATCTATCTATCTATCTATCTATCTATCTATCTATCTATCTATCTATCTATCTATCTATCTATCTATCTATCTATCTATCTATCTATCAACCTATCTATCTATCTATGTGTCTGTCTATCTATCTATCTATTTATCTATCTATCTATCAATCTATCTATCTATCTATCTATCTATCTATCTATCTATCTATCTATCTATCTATCTATTTATCTATCTATCTATCTATCTATCTATCTTCTATAGACTATCTATCTATCTGTCTATCTATCTATCTATCTATTTATCTATCTATCTATCTATCTATCTATCTATCTATCTATCTATCTATCTATCTATCTATCTATCTATCTATCTATCTATCTATCTATCTATCTATCTATCTATCTATCTATCTATCTATCTATCTATCTATCTTATCTATCTATCTATCTATCTATCTATCTATCTATCTATCTATCTATCTATCTATCTACATATCTATCTCTCACGCACTTACAAATGTACTTTCAAGCTTTACAAACCCACTAGGCTTAAGGGAGACATTATTAGTCAGTCAGTAGATATTTCCGATAAAAGCCTGATTTTGTGTTTGTTTTTTTAATTTTTGCAAATGAAGAAATTTTTCTCAACCTTTCGGGGAGAGCACTCCATACATTTAGGCCGAATATAAAATTATATCAATACATTTTGCTGAGTAATCTAATCTGAAAAGGTTGTTGTGTTCGGCTAAAGAAAAAACAATGGACTGATTTCTTACCTGTATTTGAAAGTGAGGGAGTGTCTGATGTCGTGTATCCAACAATGCCAATTTTCTTGCCGTTTTTTTCAATTACAGCCGATTTTTTTATCAGATTCTGCAGTTTGGGTGTTTTATCCAGATTGATGTTACTTGACAGGAGTGGAAATTTCAATTCTTTTGCAAATGGAGCCAATCCTTCAACTCCCCGGTCAAATTCATGATTGCCAACCGCCTGGACATTGATGAAATTTCATCATGTTTCACAGACCGCCAATAAACAAAGAAAACAAGACAGAACATGAGGAGAATAGACACACAAGACATACAAATGGGGAAAAAGAGGTATGCAAAACGAACTGGAAAAATAAGCCAAGCATTCAGTCACGCAACTTTGCCATGATCAATATGGTTTAAATTCCCCCCTCTCCTGTTGTACTTTGGATGTTGGAAAAATATTGGGGATCGGAGGTGACGAGAGATATTTTGGTGGGATAAATTTGTATGTGGGAGGTATGTCGGGTGTATCTAATGCTGGGTATCTGAGAGTACAGTATTTCGTGGACGGAAGGATGAGGAATGGTAATATATACATAAATTCGATCCTCACCACCTGTGATTCTTATTTAATAAATATGAATACAGGAAACTCCCAATTTATAGGTTTTGAATCTAAATTCTTTCAGATACGGAATTCAACACCACAAAGTGCCTGGTTCTCGTTTATCATTCATATTTCTCTTCCTTTTTCTTCTCATTCGTTGGTTCAGTTTGCCTCATATGTTTTTCCTTTACTTGTGTTTGGTGTTTAAAGCTCAATTTGTCCTCCCTATTTCTTTGTGTTTTGTTGCTTCGTTTCGGTATTATTTCTTACGTGTGGCTTTGCTACATACAACTTTTTCTTTTGGCTGTTGTTATACATGTAAGTATGTAGGCCTATGCACCCCATGTGTTTTATTCTCGCGGGCGCTTACGTGTACGCACCCATCCCTCACCCCCGCCCTTATCCTCAACCCCAAATCTTGTCGAATCCCTAACCATATCCCCTATCCATTCAACCAAAAAACAGGAGGAAAATAAAAATAAAATCTTAAAGAATGATTAATTAAGACTGTTGTTATGAGTATTTGGGGAGGACCTCTCTAGCTTTGGGGTCAGACAGGCTTTAAAATACGTACCCCTTGTGCGAAAAACATACGTGACGTACGTACTTGTAACAACTGTGTGTTACTTTTCCCATATTTTTACTTTGCTTCAAGCCTTGCTGTGATCCTGCAGTTTTTCTCTGGCTTCTATAACTAGCCGACCCGCACAAGATAAATCTTGCGAATTTTCCGTGTACCAAGCCCAGCCATATATCCAGATCTAGGTTACATTAAAATGGCATTTGGATTCGATGCACTGACTAATAGAACTTACTGTTACACCACCATTTCACGTTGAAATATACAGATGTGATTAACTTAATTTTCTACTACCAATGTACAAAGAGATGTCACGGACGCAAATTCCGGTCACACTTTTCTGTTTTGTCCCATGAAAATGCGTCTCTGTTTTGGCGGCTCAACAAAATTTAATATGAATAATAGTGAAGACTGATTTTTGTTCAAAATGAATGTGTCCACGTGACTCTTCGTCAGAATTGATGCAGTACAACAAGTTTCATAATTTTTTATGTCGTGGTCGCGAAGTTTGATCTGCTTGCTCAATTATAAAAAGATAATTATTATGTTTTGAATTGACTCACCATTGCGTCATAACCGATGGCATTCATGAAGACAGCGCTGACATTCCCTCCAAACTTGTAAAACCAAAGGGTTCCCTGAAACTGATCGCCAGCATCCAGGAGCAGAACTTCACCTGGGAATTCTTTTTTCTTTTCTTTGACCTGTTGAAGTTCACACTGTCAGGTTTTTCTTTTGGACAATACAGTAAGACCTGTTGGTTCTTGGCGGGTTTTGGAGAGCGAATGGGGAATCATGCGGGAAATGCTTAGACCAGTCTATGATGTACTCGACCTCTATTTAATATCACTAAAGCATAATCGCTTTTATCTTCCTTGTTATAAAATGTGCATAATCATTTTTACTGATATTCAGCTGAATCTCGTGTTCAACTTGAACGGGAAAATGATACTGTGTATTCTAAGGGGACAGCACTCCACGCAGTAAAGCACACATATTTTGAACACTTTATACTGTTTCGCACAGTTTATTGCTGTAGAAATGTTGGTGTGTTGTTGTTTTTAAAAAATTATTATTCGGTCTACTTAGTATTCTTGACAAAGCGCAATGAAGCAATATGAAAATCAGATTGCAGTCTAAAAAAATATTTCAAACATGGTTCCACTAAGTTTAGTGTGAAATACTAACCTATGTCAAATTGGAAATAAATCCAGTACATACTTTTCGAGGAAATCAATGTTGATTCCGCTCATTCTAAAGAAGACGCACTGTAGGGAAGCACAAATTTTGCAATGCCAGGCGTAAACTGGGCTATTCTGTTCGTATAAAATATTCTGACATCACGAGAATGAAAGTGCAGAACAGATTTAGACTTAAGAAATAAACGATAAGATCCACTTCATTTCCCACCTCTCACTGGTTAAGTGTTATTTTTTTTTTAACAGACGAAATCTTGATAGGAATGCAATGAGGGTTGTATAAATTAAGGAGTACGCCGATATTACAGACCATGGTCAGAATTCTGGGAGCTCCCCCAAAGCATCTGCCTTCCTCGCCCCTGCAAGATCCGCCAAATCTGCAAAAAACAATCAGAGCATATTTAAAGTTATTGTTGTCTTTTTGCTTTTTTGCACTTGGAACACAAAACATAAAACAACGAGGTGTCGTGGAAGGCCAAGTTGCAAGAGATCTGCTTCGTAAACGCCATAAAACTAAGTGGCCTTCTCATTCACATTATTTAATCCAGGAGACGTTGTAACTTCCGTTGTCAAAAACAAGACCCTGTACTGGTACCAATCCTTACTCGGATAGTACAGAAAGCTCCAAGTTAAATCGTGCTGTTGGTTTCCAGTGTGCTTGATTTTTTTCCCCATTAATCGTAATGTAATTGAATGAGAGAAACCATTGCGGCTGGTAATTTCGATTTCTTTAACGCACAAGCAGAGATAAAACCTCAGTCGAGAATACAGTGTGTGATCCTGATAAACATCAATCCAGCACCTGACATTCAATCATATCTTCTCATTCATTCTTTTTTTCTCCTCAGCAAAGACATTCCCATAGACAACAAGTAAAATTTCACCGGGTATTTGCCCTATTATTGTATGTGCATTTTTGCCTTTTTTTCCAGTAGGATGAGGATTAAAGTTGGGTCGGCAAAAAGTGCTAATATGCAAACAACATTACGTCTCACTTATTTCAAAAAGTTTTTAACCGATTGGAATGACACTTACATGAGTACATAATGCAATTAGGACTGAGAGTGTTCCATGACAAAACCTCAAAGTCGGCAAAATGTCGCATACTATTATAACAGTATGGCAAATACCTCTTGATTTCATCACCATCCACATACTAGGTATCATTGCTATTTAATCCATATTGAAAGTGGCTGAAGTTTTGTAATCATACAGAATCTGGGCCAGATAATACCGTCTCATGTCTACATGGGCTCTCGGTAAAAGTGGATTTAACCGTTACGGAATCTCTTGATGTGATGAGATCAGACGAGTTTGGTTGCCCCGAGTGTACGAAAAGTGTACCGGGCGGGAGGAGGGTGTGGGGGTGGGTTAGGGTTTCTGGTAGGTACGCTTTTCAGTAATAGTACAGTTTGGTTTCATTTACAGTTTGGTTTCATTTACAGTTTGGTTTCATTTACAGTTTTCGTTATCATCGTTGTTGTTATTGCTGCTGCTGCTGCTGCTGCTGTTGCTCTTTTTCTTGTTCTTGATGTTGAGTTGTGGTTAGTCTGAGAATTACGTTGTTGGATTTTACAAGACTCATGTGCCTATTGAAACTATCGGGTAAACCATCAATTATGTTAAATCAGAACAAACTGAGACTTTAAAACACCAAGACTTTAAAACACGAAGACTTTAAAACACCAAGACTTTAAAACACCAACGTTTAAAACACCAAGACTTTAAAACATCAACAATTTAAGACACCAACACTTTAAAACACCAAGACTTTGAAACACCAAGACTTCAAAACATCAAGACTTTAAAACACCAAGACTTTAAAACACCAAGACTTTAAAACATCAAGACTTTAAAACACCAAGACTTTAAAACACCAAGACTTTAAAACATCAAGACTTTAAAACACCAAGACTTTAAAACACCAAGACTTTAAAACATCAAGACTTTAAAACACCAAGACTTTAAAACACCAAGACTTTAAAACACCAAGACTTTAAAACATCAAGACTTTAAAACACCAAGACTTTAAAACACCAAGACTTTAAAACACCAAGACTTTAAAACATCAAGACTTTAAAACACCAAGACTTTAAAACATCAAGACTTTAAAACACCAAGACTTTAAAACACCAAGACTTTAAAATACCAAGACTTTAAAACACCGAGACTTTAAAATACCAAGACTTTAAAACACCGAGACTTTAAAATACTAAGACTTTAAAACACCAAGAGTTTAAAACACCAAGACTTTAAAATACCAAGATTTTAAAACACCAAGACCTTATCATGGACATCCATCACTGTAACGGCCGTACGATCGTCCAGGGGCGGGGGTATGGGGTGGGGGTGAGGCCAAGTGTATGAAGAGCGTACATGGGGCAGGGGAAGGGATGGTCAAAATACATGCGTTACCTACATATAGAAGATACCATACAAAAAAAAATAGTTTTATTGTGAGTTTACCTACTTTATGAAATCTCATGAAGTGGGATCTCCAAAAATAAATAGGCCGATGTTCAAGATGATAAGAAAATAAAAAAATAGTAAAAATGATAAGAACAAAATGTATTTACACAGAGGTTTATCACCTGAGGGATCTCATGCCCTTCACATTTCATATAAAACCTAAACAAGGAAATAACCACAGAAAATATATATAAAATGATATACCGAGCAAATAAAAGCATTTTTAGCAAAAGCCATTGGATGTGATATTTAAAGCTATCCATTAAAAATGGACATGGAGAGAAAATAGACTTATTATGGGTAAACATGCCGTGACATTAATTTCAAAAAAAATATTTAAAAATAAAACACCGTATTAAAAAATAACAATACCTTTGATATTTCAGTTCTGTTGTTGTGCACGATATTTCTTTGCCTACAACGGTGTGCAGTCAGCCGATCACTTCCACAATCACATTCCCTTTTTTTCTAACACCTATTTTAGTTTTATTTTTGTTTTGCCAAAGCAAACAGACCATTTCGCCATGATATCCAAAGCTGTATTTTGTCACTTCGTTATGCAACGTTTTGTGTTTTGTTTAATGTGTAAATTATGTCTTAATATAGAAAAAAAATGATAGTAAAAAATTGGGCGAGGCATTGAATATTTGATCCGTTAACACAAGTCGTTCAGTTGAAAACTGGCAAGTTGTTCTACATGACGGGATTAGAATACACAACGGAACAGGCAGTGGACAAAACTTGAATTAAACGTTTTGTTCCATCACTATCATGTGCATCATTTTTTGTTGCTATTTTTTCGTGGTGGATAATGGCACATGTATATAAAAGTGTGGAAAATACTGAGGTGGGTTATCTTCGACAGTTTGGCTCGTTGGAACAAGCAAGTCTAGGTGAGTGTCCAGTTTTGAAATGCTGCCTAACATCTAGTCATGAGATAGGATTTTTAAAAAAATTTTATTTGTCTTTTTTTTTTAATGGTTAACATTGCATAAAGCACATTATCATTATTATTATTATTACAAAACTGAAATTTGAAGATCAAGCTTTAAATAATGTTGTTCCATAAACTCCAGATACGAGATAGTAAGGCATTACTAAGACAGTGGATGTGCAGATAGCAAGTTAGGCCGATCTTCAGGAGGAACATTTTCCGGCATTGTAAACATTGTATTTCCCCAGTATTGCTGTACCCTGTCTCCACCACAGCGCGTATTGAGAAAATCTATTGCAAAGTTTTGTTAGTAAAAATATGCTAGAACAAATCTTCAACACATTAAAATCTAACCCCAGTGATGAGATACCGCCATAAGCTTTGCAGAAACGACAGAATAGACTCAGTAATGCCATCTTGTGGCCATATTTAATTTTTTTAACAAAGATAAATAGAATAGAGCAGGACGAGACGACAAGTTCTGGACAGCGGCAACATCGAGTACAGGATCGCTGGTTCGAATTGTTCTTGATTTGTCTTTGCTGCTCACCTGCAGCAGCTCTGGTAATCTGACAGGTTTGGGACACCTATGTAGATAAAGGAACACCATTTGGTCTTATCTTGAGCATTGTCTTCTCGTATCTCAAGGCTCATTGTTAAAGCCATCCAGTGGCGGACCTACACTTTTGGGACCCTGAAGCTTGAACTTTTAAGGAGCCCCTCCTCAACAAGTAACAATAGGGCAACATCCTAAACTCACTGATTAAAACAGTTTCTGCAGGGGTCAGGAGCCCTGAAGCTGTTTCCTTGAAATGTTTGCTTTGACATGGATGAGCAAGTTTTTCCCAATACAAGCTCGTTATGAAAGATTCCCCTGAGGGAGCCAGTCAACCGGTATATTTAGCATTTGGCCTGCTCAATGACTATGTGGCCGTACCGGTTCAAATCAGCTGGTTCATGTTTTCTTCTTTCCCTAGGATACATTTAATTTAATAAAAAATTAAACAGTGGTAACACAATAGTGTGGATATGCCAGATGTATGGCAGACTAGAATGGAGAAACCATACAATGTCAAGAAATGTACAAAGTTTAATTGGAGTCCTCAGCAACTTTTCCTGGTGATGATAAAATATACTTTCAAAGCCTGGAACAAACCTCTGCGGTATTACACAACATACCGCGCACCATCAGAATACCGGTGCCAGTAATTTGGGGACACGATGCTCTAGGGGCACGGTAGCCGCCTCTCATGCCGAAAGTACCGAGTTCGAATCCCGGTCGGTGCAGGGATGTTGGAATTTTGGGATTTTTCTCATATTTTCCTGTCCCTAATCCTATGAGAGGTAGGATCAAGCATCTAGTCTTCTCGGATAAGGACGAAAAACTCGGAGGGTTAATACAAAATACAAAAATTTCAGTGCCTGCAGTATACTGTTTCATAGATGAGCAAGAGTTCAAGGGTTGCATTGTATAGTTTCTGTCATATGATTCACCGCTAACTAAACGATTTGATATGTCTCTCTCATCTTGGAGAGAGATTGTCAAGGTATACATAAAGTGTACTATAAAATAATTTCTTTATTCATTGCGGTCTTTGTTTCATTTACTTGCTTTTGTTTTTACCACTAGTTTTACGGGCTGAGAAACGTAATTCAAGAACAGGCCAACACCATGCACCTGTACGCCGTATGCGCCATCTCCCTGCTGATGGTACTGTTAGTTCTACCTGACTCTACCTACTCCTATCGTTACCGGAACAAGTACAACTACAGGTACAAGTACTACAACAAAGTAGCCAAGGTGGATTGCGGACCTCACGGATATTTGAGCTACATTAGCACCCCGCACAACTATTACTACCACGGAAACAGACGATGGGATTACCGCTGCACTAAGGCACTGTTGGGGGCGTGTTCTTGGTCAGGTAGGTTGGCTTCCCATACACTCAAACTGCCTATTGAGTTGAGGCGTCTAAATATGGTACAACATATTGCCATTTTCGATTAATCTTGCCAGCATTTTGCTTTTCATTCCAGTTATGATCTCTGAAACTTTCCCATTTTTTTTTTTTTTGTGATGAAAACAACGAAATCTTGTATATGTATAGACATGTTCAAAATGAACTAATTTTTTTTTATTATTTGAATTTTCTTCAGCAAACGCATAAAAAAATCGCACCCGAGTTTTAGTACACCGATTTCACTTACGACATGAGGTGACAAAAAGCGTAAATAAAAAAAGTGGTTGCGATCCATTAATGCACAAAGAAAAAGTTTGAGAAAAACCGGTTACGTTTGTTTTGGATATGTCTACAACTCGAAAGTTTATTGTCTTTCCTCCGATATCATGTCCTGCGTTCTTTATTTTTGGCATCCTCGATATGCATGTAAGAATTTGCTAAATATTTTCTGTACACATCTTTCCTGGCTTCGCTTAAATGAATCACGGGATGTCGGGCAAAGTAATTAATATTGCTATAGCAACAAAGAAAAACAAAGGTGACGTACATTTCCATATGATTGGTAGTATCACCATAGAGACCGATTCACTACATCAAACGACGTCGGCGTGATGTTGTAACCAAAGGATGATAGATAGATAGATAGATAGATAGATAGATAGATAGATAGATAGATAGATAGATAGATAGATAGATAGATAGATAGATAGATAGATAGATAGATAGATAGATAGATAGATAGACAGATAGATAGATAGATAGATAGATAGATAGATAGATAGATAGATAGATAGATAGATAGATAGATAGATAGATAGATACATAGATAGATAGATAGATAGATAGATAGATAGATAGATAGATAGATAGATAGATAGATAGATAGATAGATAGATAGATAGATAGATAGAAAGATAGATAGATAGACAGATAGACAGACAGACAGACAGACAGACAGATAGACAGACAGACAGACAGACAGATAGATAGATAGATAGATAGATAGATAGATAGATAGATAGATAGATAGATAGATAGATAGATAGATAGATAGATAGATAGATTTTTTTTTGTAAGAGTTTGAGCAGAGATTCTATGAAGTACATGTATTATGTAGCTTTTCATCACAATAGCGTTAATATTATGAGACCTGGAGTCCGTCACGGCCCAACGGGCGATTGTCTTATTTAAAGCCACGTGACAAATTTGTAGGTTTGTATCACATCCCGAGCGGGAATCGAAGCCAGGAACCTCTCGCACTCTTGTCAAACACTCTAACCATTGGGCCATTGCAACCCACAAAACGTTAATATGTAATATAATGTAATAATTAGCTTGTATAGCCCTCAAATCCACACACACACACACACACACACACAAAGGATGTGCCCTGAAGCACTGAACTAAAATTAAAATTAAAACCAGGATTAACACAAGATCAATTCATCATCCTCCCACTCAAACAAATTAATAAACCCTTGATCTATTATCATCTCTCTAATGGGACATTAATGACCTCATTAAAAACAATCTCTTTCCAATCTCCTAGGTCACTCAGGTTACTATTATTACAACCATGGTTCCTCCCCGGACTACATTTGCCCAGGAGACAGCGTTGTTTCTGGCATCCACAGCTATTACAACTATAAGCGTGGGATCCGAAACCTCAAGTTCAGATGTTGCCACGTCGTCGGGAAAAAAACCAATAAATGTTATTACACTGACATCGTCAACCCCTGGGGTAGATATCTGAAGGTGCTTGCCGCACCGGGGAAAGTTATCAAAGGAGCTGTCAGTTACTATAACAACAGGCGCTGGAAATTCTACCTGTGTGATCTGTACGATTAAGAAATCTGACTGAGCTGAACTGAGGCTACACGGTGTCGGATTTCAAAATTCCACGTTTTTGTTTTCTTTTCCAAACATAAATGACTCTGTCTTTGGCATGTTTGAGATTATTTGATAAAGATTCAAATTGTTCATTCATATTTTCTTGATTGTAAATGTTTGACACATTGAGCTTGGCTTTTAATAATTTACTTTCTATTTAACCATTATTCGTGATACGTAGAAAATGTTATTTGTTAACAAATTTTTAATATCGGCAAGTTGCTCAGTGTTTTTTAAGGGTTTCATTAAGTGATTGATTATTTATTTGTACCATTACCATCACACTGATGAGTTCCTGGCGACAAGAGCTACTCTACAGGTTTAATAATGAATGATGCCATGCCACCCCCAGTGCATTGATCATAATAATAATAGTTTTTTAACTTTAAAACAAAAGGCGTTCTAAGTTTGACCAGGTCTTGAGTGGGCCATTTTAGTTTATTGAACAATGTGTATTCCCTCGTGAACTAGTCAGAAGTTATGCGGCCAGACTGATATATTTTATTCCAAGAAGCTTTTTCTTGATATTTTCGGTTGTTTTTTCTTGATTCTTTATCTAATAATGGCAATATATGACTTTGACAGAATAAAGTGAATTAAAACGAAAATTAATAGTCTTTGATATTAAGGTCGCATGTATGTCCCTTTGAATGTTTCCTGAAGCAGTAGTTGAATGTGAAATGCTCGAGAGCAAATTCCTCGGAAATATCAACTTCGCCAGACTGAGAAAATTACAAACGAAATATACAAGTGCTGCACTTATGTTATAACATATGAACAATGTGTTACTGGTATCTAAATTTCTGATAGCCAAACATAAGAATAAAAACACATCCCAAAGTGAAGCAAACATCCAAAACATTCTTTAAAAAAAACATCAGCACATGAATTTCAAATCACGCTGATCTTACAGAAAATTCTGTATCATTTTGAAGTGCAAAGAACTAGACAATTCCAGATACAAATAGCCTGGCCGTGTGAGACTCTTTAAGGTTCATCATACCACAGATATGCTCTTACTGCCTTTATACACATGGGTAAGGGTATTTGGAGAGAGGGGGGGACGGGGAGAGGACATATCACTGACATATCGAATAAATTACTATTTATATTATATATACATTTCTGTGTCCGGAAATCATCTGGTCAAAACACGAGCAATGATTTTGTTTAATAAAATATATTCAAGTATCCTGGCACAACAAACTCTGTGCTGTTTTTGATTAAATGCTAAAATACTTATTCAACTGTTCAGAGTTTTGTTTCCAAATTCAATTTCAATTTATTACTTTTACAATGAATTGCAAAAAAAAAAAAAATCCAAATAAAAAAAAAAATGTCGACCAGTCCAGTGGCATTGTAGTCCAGTGAATGATTTTTCAACCATATTAAAGGGCAAAAAACAAAAATGGCCAGAGAGGCTACATCATCAACAATTTGATTCAAGGACAGAGGTAAAAATACGAGTAAAATGTTCACTAGGCGTTGTCTTGATGATTGAATGAACACGGAATCGTAAACGAGTGTAATCCCACAACGTCACGGTTGTGATGTCCTTACGTGAACATCTATCGTTGTGTGAAATTATCAAAAGAGAATCTTCGCCGTGAAGATCTAGTCTTCACAAAGGGGTTTGTCACTGCTTAAATCATGTTCAGGCAAAGGAGACTGATGACAGACTTAGTGAATGATTCGTTACATGTCATGACTTCTGTCTCGCTGCCTCATCCGCCAGCTTGCGGTCTGTCTGTCTCTGCCTCTGGCTTTGTCCCGCAACGAGGACTACGCGTTTTCTTGGCGGTACGGTATTGTTATTCCCCGGCCCTCAATCGGGGATTGTCATCATTTGCAGTAGTGTGAGGCAAGCTGTCACCCCTGTCTATAGCAATGGAACATCAGAATGTTTAACAGCCTCGGGAAGGTCAGCCGTTCAGCCAAAAGCATTTTGGGGCGGCCCAGTTGCTACCACGTGAAGGTCGAGGAGAGAGCGCTTCCCGGGTCCCTTCGCACCGAGGATCGGGCTTATCCGGAGCCCGAAGGATGCGGACTGGTCATCAGCGAGCTCGTGGTCAGCTACAAATACCTCTCGCCCGCATGCACATTACACGAAGGCCCCAATGAGACAGTCCCGGTATTCAAGGTGATGCTTGGTTTCCTGGGAGCAGCCCGCAAAGGCCATCGAAGCAACTAACCATCCATTCTAAGTTGGGCACTTTTTGTCTGTTGTTCACCATAAACCACTTACTCGTTGGCACAATATACCACATACACGGCACTTAACTACTTACTCGACAACACAATCCACCACGTACGCAGCACATACTCACCAGCGCAACCCACAGGTACACAGCATTACACGACAGCATAACCTACCATGTACACAGCATTTACTCGACAGCACAACCCACCACATACACAGCACTTACTCATCTGCACAACATACTACGTACACAGCATTTACTCGACAGCACAACCTACCATGTACACAACACTTACTCATTAGCACAACCCGTCATGCACACAGAACCTACTCGTCAGCACAACCCCCCAGGTACACAGCACTTACTGGTCGGCTTCTTCAATTCTGGCGTGGATATCGTTAGTATGTAGAATAGTGAAGTTAACGCTGGCCCCTACTGAAGTCCACAGGACGAACATGGTAGTCAGTATAATGGGACTAAACAGTGTCATGATGCTGTCTCTGCCGGTCCTGTAGATACAGCAACAGTTAAGAATTGCTTCGACAGTGAATCAGAGTCATAAAACAACTGATTAAATGGATCTTTGCTCTATTGAAAGATCTAAAGGCTCTGCACATGCTAAAAGCCTATCTCAGTTTCAAATAAAGTGGACATAGATCACTCTTGTATTCGTAGGCATGATTCAGGACAGCAAGAAAGTGACGGTTTGTCAATGAATTCGTTTACAATGAGAGTTTACGAGAAGAAAACGAAGAAGGTGAAAAAAAGAAGAACAATACTGAAGAAGAGGGAAAAATATGAGAAAAGGAAGAAAAGGAAGAAAAGGAAGAAAAGGAAGAAAAGGAAGAAAAGGAAGAAAAGGAAGAAAAGGAAGAAAAGGAAGCCGGAGACTTGGGAAGAAAACGGCAAGAAATAAGCAAAACAGAAGACACAAAGGAAGAGACAAATAAAAACAAGAAAAACGAGATGTAAATGTGCAGAGCCTTTAGATCTTTCAATAGAGCAAAGATCCATTTAATCAGTTGTTTTATGACTACTCGTTGGCACAATATACCACGTACACAGCACTTAACTACTTACTCGTCGGCACAATCCACCACGTACACAGCACATACTCATCAGCGCAACCCACAGGTACACAGCATTACTCGACAGACAACCTACCATGTACACAGCATTTACTCGACAAGGTGGTCTAGAGGCAAGGTGCTCGCCTCTCATGCCAAGGGTCCCGGGTTCTAAACCCGGGCAGTGCAGGCATGTTGGAAATTGGATTTTTCTCGTGTTTTCAAGTCCCTGGTCCTATTGGGGGGTAGGATCGAGTAGTTCTTGGAAATTGGATTTTTCTCATATTTTCAAGTCCCTGGTCCTATTGGGGGGTAGGATCGAGTACCTAGTCTTCTCGGATAAGGACGAAAAAATTCGGAGGGCCCGTGTGCACGTTGCGCACGTTAAAGATACCTTGGCAGTTGGAAATCGTAAAGAGCAGGCCGAAAGGCGGCTGCCCGGGCAAAATTGAAATTAATAGATTAAAATTTATCCATATCATCTCCCCCCCCCCCCCCCCCCCCGCCAGAACAAGAAATAATAAAACAAGTAAAGTGAGGTGTAAATGCCAAGGGCAGCGAACCTCCTAAAATAAAGACCTCAAAACAATGTAAATGTTAACAACAGCGACCCTCCTAAAACAAGGACTTCAAATCGTATTCATTTACAAATCATTTTCAACCATAATAAGACAATAAAAAGCCCTCATTACAGCATCCTCACCTGAGACTTGGTATATTTAGACACGGGCCTGTCCAAAGTCGACGGGATTGTCCCTTAGATCTGACCCCCGTGGATCCCTGGTGATGAGCTCTGGAGTAAATAACCCGTCATGCAAGCTTAACATACAACAGTCCTGGCTTTCCAATCAATCCTGGGAGAAGCAAAGCATTTTTTCTTAATTTTCTATCTTCAGTCATTCAAATTTCGTCACTGGCTCATAATCTCATAATATTATCTTTTGATTTTAGGCCCAGCAATGTACAATTTGGCTCAAAGGTGCAACTGTTCAAATTTCAAATTTGTTTGAGATATTAATGTAGGAGGTTAATTCATTCGCGACTGATTCTAAATAAAATAAGGCAAACAAAGTAATCACATTAAGAAATAATGGTCCATTAACAACGGCGATATAAAATTTACTTCAAAGACATAAACAAATTCACTCCTCCTTTTATCGGTTTGTTTCACGTACGTCACTATAGGTGTGATGACCGTGATGCTCTGCACGGCATTTCCACACCCACCACAAATTTCTCACGGTCGTTTTTTTTTTTTTGGCACGGCCTCAGAGCATGTCCATTCACAAAGAATTGTTTTTGGCATGGCGACTCATCGTGCCCACTCTTGGGGAAAGGAATTCCACGTTTTCGGAACTTCCGAAGAAAGGCGAAATCAAATTCAAAATTTGGTAGGAGCACAAAATTCTGTGACACATGTGAAACGAACCAACAGTATTATCTCCGCGGGTATTCTCCATATTGTTGTATGTGCACTTTTGCCTTTTCGATAAAATGAGGACTGAAACTTTGAAAAACTGTGTAAAATCAGAGTTTTGTTCTATACTTTTCAGAATCGAAACTTAACCGATTGGAATGACACTCACACATAGTGAAAATATTAATAGTGAGAGAATCCCTTTCATGAAAAAAGCTCAAAATCTGCAAAATTTCTCATGCAACAAAATCGCAAAAAGCCCCGCGATTTTATTTATGCTACAGCAGTCTATGGCTTAAATATACTGCTTCCTGTGTGTGGAACAGAACAAACCCTGCAAGTAAACTGAGCTGATAAAACGTGCCTGGGATGTCAAGACAAAAGCCCGTCCTTGAATGTTTAAGAATAATCTGCTGTGCCGACAGCGAGAAGTATGCGGTGTCCTACCTCAGGTCGGTGTTCTCATTTCTGTCGCCTGACTTAATCATCATAAATAACTAAATGTCCAGCAAAACTGAATTTGAATTTTAAATATAAACAAACACAAACAAAGAAAAAAAGTCATGAAAACGTTTTACTTATTTACACAATTTTTTTCAGATCCATACAAAACAACTTTTGAGAACTGTACCAATGTGATAAAATTATATGAAAATATTTATATATTTATTATGTCTCTATAAACATTATTATAGAAATACATATATTCGGTCACACGTGGTCTGGCTACATCTTCCACTTGTGTTTGCAATCCACCCAGCGACTTCCGATTAAATAGTGAATTTAAATCATACACAATACTCCCTCAGCCGTGGGTTGAAAACACCCTTGCACAACAACAGTGTGGAAAATACGATTTCATAAGACTCGATTAGACTGATAGTGATATCCTCATGTCTGCATCTACATTTTCTCTTATATCATTATTATAAAGGATGTAGGGCTTCCAATGTGATCATGAAAGGCCTTTTAACCGCCAAGCCTTAAAGTCTACAGAATATCATATTACATATAGAAATGCGCAAAGGTGTACATGGGCATTTTTTAAACAGGTCTTGAAGTTCGCTAGCTTTATGATACTTTTGTTGATTTTGAGCCACAGCTGAGTTGAACAGAAGAAAGTGTTCCGACATTTTGAGCCGGAAAAAAAAAATTGCATTTTCTTCTAGTAGAATACAAATGTATAACAGAACATTTCGTTCTGTGCCTCAGTTTGCCATTCACTTTGTATTTCCCGAGCCAGCGGGTCAATGCATCTTTGTAACACAGGCAAACGGTGTCATGTTTCCCTCTTTTCAAGATCATAGCATGCCCAAAATAATAAAAGCCTTAAATTTGTTCAAATAAAACTGAAGACAAGCTTAAAATAATATAATATCAAATGCACTGATATGACCGGCTTTGCATGCATAGATATTTGTTTTTATATGTAAAAAATATTCTATGGGTTAGGGGGGAGACATAATTATGAAAAATTCCTTCGTTCTTTTGGAATAAATTTAATACATCTACACAGTATTATCGGCGCTCATTCTCACAACTAGCTGTCCTAACATTATAATTAGCAGAGTTAATATTTCAAGTTTAATAAGACAATTACATATCAGCTGATATGTAAAAAAAAAAAAAACTCTTCCAAGAAAAAAAAAAAACACAGGTAAAGCCTGCTTCTTGTTCTCAAAGTACACCCCAGATTTCCACCAATTTGCCGCCAGGTGTGAAAAATGAAATCTCTGGGTAAGCTGAAATACCAGCGCAAATGCGTTTCTTATAGTGGGAAAGGATTATTAAGTAGCTGTCAAATTAGGCTGAATCAGCGTTTACATTTCCACTTAGCTCACAAAATATCAGTAGAGGATTTCAATGGCAATAAGACATACAGTTTTTTTTTGGTATCTGCAAACCCTCCATCATTAACGGGAGGTGCAATGGGAGGGGGGGGGGGTAGTAAGATGAATACAGGTGAGATTACTTAAATTACTGAACATCACATGACAAACCCACGAATGGCAAAGACTGTTAACAGGGTTTTGTACCTGACCGCCAGCGTGTAAAACGAACAAGTAACTCTGAGAAGAGAAGAACAGTTTTACACCACCCCTATGCAGAAAGTGGAAGATTGAGTTTCAAAATATGTTTTGTTAGATCAATCGTGATCAGGGCTCGCCTTAAAAGCTCTGGGGCCCAGTAAATTATTAACTCTGCTGATCTCTGTAACTTTCGCAATGTGGTGTTAGGTGTGCGTTGCAATGTGTTGTTGTCTGTGCTTGACGAGACTAGATTGCCCTACCACGGGTCCCCATTGGGAGCAATAAACTGATCCAGTTGGCTTAACGCCGACCTTGATGTTTATTTATACTCCGTCATAGTTTTGTCCTGGCCAAAATACATCGAACATTTATTCAGCATAATATGTACAAAGAACACCAAAGAACAGGACAGGCTTACATTGCACCTGTCCGGAAAGTGGAATATTGTTATTGTAAGTTATTGTAATAGAACCTGTCATATTTTCTAGATTTTTTTGCCATATTGTTGTATTCGACATTTTGCCGATTTTCCAGGTTTTGCCATGTAAGTGGTTCTCTCAGCCCTAATTTCATTATATGTAAATGTCATTCCAATCGGTTAAAAACTTTTCGAGACGTGTGTTTTTGACGTTATGTTTTATGGCCGGCTCTATTCAAGCTGCTACCTAGAGGCCCGAATAGACAAAACACCCCACCGTTACTCTATTCAGGCCGCTAGGTGCCTCTAGGTAGCGGCCAGAATAGAAACTCCCATGTTTTATGCCTTTCACCCCCTTTTGCAGACCAAACTTCCATCCTCGTGATCTCGAAAATGCAAAAATTCACATGTAACAATATGTCAAAAAGCCGACGGTTTTGTATTGATGAAAAGATTTCCAACATATTAATTGTCACTTTAGTGCCAGTTACTCCACCTCCGGAAACTCGTGGTTACAGTGTGGGGGCGAATCAAATAATTCACATTATTTAGTTTGATTTATGCGTTGCGTCAAATGAGAATATGACAGTAGGGAATAACAGTAAAATTTGTGAGAAAGATTGTGTGTGGCTGTTTTAAATTGATAGCGATATTACCCATTCAGCATGAGGAAAGGTGCTAATGCCATGCACAGTGACTATAAAGTGGACCTTCTCAACAGAATGCACATTTGTAATCAGACTGGTGTTAGTAACATCAGTAATTTAAAAATAAGAGAGAAAGAGAGACACAGAGAGAGGCTTTCATCAAGCCAGATTTCCTAGAATTGTGTACTTCATGCCCCGGAAGGGGCGGGGCTGTTTTGATTTCTGCTTATGGCATCTTAAGCACAATAAAAGAACCAGGTCACAGTTTATTGAGCATTTGTCTGCACAATTCCAACTTCTGCTGGAACCCGTGCTGATGAAAATGTTGTTTGGTGGTCGACCACACCTCTTACTTCTAAAAAAAAAAAACTCTTGGGAGAGAAGTGGATCCTGTCCTATCCCTGTTCCAGTCACTCCTTTGTTATGTCACTCGTTTGAGCTGTCACTTCTTTGGATTATCGTTTTGTTTTCACAGCTGTCGTCACTCCTTCCAAGTGTTGGTATTGATCATCTTTTTGTTATGTTACTTCTTTGATACTAACCCCTTTCTGAAACTCTATGGAGATCGGGCCACAGCCAAGCCATGAGATCTTTGAGGCTGTGGTTGAATCCAAGCGTCTAGCTCAGGGGTATGCAACCTACGGCCCGCAGTCTGTCAGATACTGCCAGATCCGGCCCATGGGCAAATTATATTACATGTAGAGCACTGTTCTTATCCGGAACGCGAACGATTTTTTTTTCTTTACTTTGAGTATTTCGTACGACAACATTGGTCGATCATGCATGCTGTCTTGTTACACAAGGCCCAGGTTCTGTTTTGTTCCAAACAGGACACAAGTAAATCATAAATAAGTCTGTGGCGTTTTTTGTGTGTGTTTTGGTTCTTTTTTGGGTAAAATATAACCAGATGTATTTAAATCGATAATTTCACCTTTGTTGGGTCCACCATTCACCCCTTAATAGGCACTACGGCCGGCAGAAGCAATGAGGTTGCCCACCTCTGCTACAGCTCTTAACAACCGGTCTGTCATCTACCTCCGATGGCTCCAGTAGTTAGCCGAGCTTTTATTTGTGATTAAAGTTCATAGCATATTTTGTCGGTCTATTCTATTGTCCCACATAAGTCTCAGATATCTGTCACATGACTATCACAAGATCCTGAAAATTTTTTGAGAACTTTAAAAAGCACGGAGCTTCGTATAGTTTCTGGAGCAGGCCTGAGAGAAAATATGTAAACCTTATCGTTACAAAATCCAGTTCAGTACAAGATAACGCTAGATTAAAGCTGTCAAAAAAAAAAGGGGGGGCAAATGGAAGAGATAAGGGATTCAAAACCAATGAAACTGTCAAAGGGCTTGTGGTCTCTGGGCTCAGATCAGTGATTCTTAAATTTTTAAAAACGGCTTTCCCCCCTGGTTTCATCGTCTCATGGCTTCATGTCCGATTCCCTAGATCAGCGGTTCCCAACCTTTTTCAGGCAATCGCCCCCTTTGGCTCCAAAGTTTCTTCCATCGCCTCCTCTCTCTCTCTCTCTCTCTCTCTCTTTCTCTTTCTCTCTATCTCTCTCTTTCTCTCTCTCTCTCTCTCTGTCTCTCTCTCTCTCTCTCTCTGTCTCTCTCTCTTTTTCTCTCTCTCTCTCTCTTTCTCTCTCTCTCTCTCTCTCTCTCTTTCTCTCTCTCTCTCTCTCTCTCTTTCTCTCTCTTTCTCTCTCTCTCTTTCTCTCTCTCTCTCTCTCTCTCTCTCTCTCTCTCTCCCTACCCCCTGTTTTCCGGAAATCCCTACTCAAACCCAACAGAAACATTTCAGAAGAAGACAGGCTACACACAAATTATGATGTTCAGTTCATTATTGACAGTAGACGTACGTGACATTATTCATTATAAAACAGAAAGCATTCTCTAACTGCTTGCCCTTTTCCCCACAATAATATTTCAGTGAAAGAAGCTTTCTGAAGTGTGGAAGAACAACAATAAAACTAAACATGACACAATAAATTCCAAAAATGATTTTTAAAAAAATGGTCAACCAATTTATTCGTTTGACGTCATGGTGTGCGCCTCTGCATGTGCTCGCCCGTGCGTACTGCGTATGTATGTTGGTGTGGGTGCATGCATGCGTGCATGCGAGTGTATACGTGTGTATATAATTATGTGTGTTTGTGTGTTTGTGCGTGTATGTATGTTCCTTATACGGGGCTTTTGTTTCTTTCATGTTCTTTTGTTACATTCTAATTTCGTGTGTACCACGTCGCTCTGCGACCCCACATTACACTGTAGAAACACAGCAGTTCAGCATGCTATCGCCCACACGGTGCGCAGTTTAATTGGGACAGATTAACCTATGGGCACTTTAATTGCATTTTACAATCTTTAACCTTAATAATACAACGATCCATACAGTAATCAAACAAATACTGTCAAAATACCATTTAAAAAACACAGAAAAATCTGTGCATCTTTTGTGAAGTTACAATTTCCTTATTTACTTTTCTGTTCATACTGGTTTGGAAATCAAGCCTTGCTTTGTCTCTCTTGTTCCTTTGCGTTATATTGTATCGTTTCTGCATTTATTTCTTCCGTGAGGCTTTTGTTACACACAACCATTTATTTTTGCCACATTTTGGATGTAAATTATATTGTCAGCATGACATTATTCATTTTTATGGAAGAGCGACAAAATGATATTATTTTAGAATGAACATTGTTAAACATGTCTCCAAAGGCATACAAAATTTGAATCTATAATAAAAAATAACACGTGCAATTTTTAAGACCTACTGCCGTTCATACAACTCCAACTGGCGTGAAATTTTGAAGGCGCCTCCCTTTGACTCGCAAGAGGTTCTTTTTTTTAGATTTGGACACCTGAAATAGTGGAGAGATATTTTTCTGAGTTTGCTTTGTGTCGCTAAATTTCACCCCCCCCCCCAGCCCCCCAATCCTCTCCAATCTTTTCTTTTCCACGAACACATGAACCCATGACGCCGTGACTTCCTGCCTACGCTACACCATCCCACACAGTGTCGACACTGCATGCCTTGGTGCGGCAAAGTACAGCTTCATATTCCTTTGATTGAGGTAATGCTGCATTACAGCACTCATCTAGATCCATTTTTTTTATTGTATTAACATGGAAGAGCGCCCGAGGGAAGAGTTTCCAGTAATATGCCGATTCCAGTTGATTTTTCGCGTTTCTATACATGTTAATTATTTATAATTATTTTGTATTATTTATAATTTTTCATGCATATTAATATTAATTATTTATGATTAATACACTGTTAATCAATATACATCCAAGATTTATAATTTAAGTGGACAGAATTATCGATTGTCTTCAAACGGATGTGCTCTGGGCCAGACACTGATGCCAACGCAGTTCAAGAGAACAGCAAGCAATATTTAGCATGGCAGTTCATTTGTGCATAGACAGACAGTCAGACAGACGGACAGACGGACAGACGGACAGACGGACAGACAGAGAGACAGACATATAGATAGATAGATAGATAGATAGATAGATAGATAGCTAGATAGATAGATAGATAGATAGATAGCTAGATAGATAGATAGATAGATAGATAGATAGATAGATAGACAGATAGATAGATAGATAGATAGATAGATAGATAGATAGATAGATAGATAGATAGATAGATAGATAGATAGATAGATAGATAGATAGATAGATAGATAGATAGATAGATAGATAGATAGATAGATAGACCAGACGTATTGCAGTTTAACTATAATTTTATAGAGTGACTTGAAGTTAATGAGGAAGTTAGTGGGGGAGCAGAAAGGGCATAAATTGGTCAACTTTAACGTGTTACTGTCCACATTAATTTTTAGCATCATGGGAGGTTAGGGTGGGCACGAACCCCCTGACTATGCTGCGGAAATTAGTGAGAACTTTAAAACATGTGGTCTTATCATCATTGTCATGATTCGGATGTTGTTAAAACTCACGCAGAGAGTGATTTGTTGTTGTTTTACCAGGGCCATGAGAAATTGGCTGGTGGCCTTGAACGGCCCTCGCGAATTATAGTTGGTGAGTAAATAAATGTAAAGTTAAACTGTTAGAGTCACGCTTGTCGGTTTTAATGTTCGTGATTAATAAGTAATGGAGTAGGGGTGAAACAAGGTGGGGATAGTTGACATTGTTAAGTATGACTAGACAAGTTTTTGCACGTTAACTGGCTGGTAGAATAGTGCAGACGTATTACTACAATTAAAATGGTGGGAGGTTTCGACCTATGAGATAGCTGAACTAATTGGGCCAGCGGACTAGCACCGCTGGGTAGCCAGATAGTATAAAACATCGTGTAACGTTCAGATTTGTTGAATACAGACGAGCAGAAGCATCGTGTCGTGAAGTATCTCCGGTTGGCCAGTACCTGAACTGTGTGATTTGAAGACTAGAAGTCCTTGCTAACGGACTGACTGAGCTCAAGAAAGAAAGGTCTGAGTGGGCTGACCTTTGAAAGCCCACGCTGCGCTATTTTGATGTTCGCGCCTACCAGTAGGCGTGACCAATGGTAATATATCTTATTTGTTCAAGCATAATAGAAGATCAGAGATAGAGAGAGAACCACAGCCTCATAGGAAGTCTAAGGAAACCCCAGCTGGCACTCGACGGCGAGTGGCCTGTGTTATAGAATTATTTCCATAGTATGATTCAAGTAATAGGGCACATTGTTGATGAATTGAATAATGATTGTGCATATATATAAATAGTTTTTTTGCAACTGCGTAGTTACCTACAAGCCGAAGTGTGCTTCTGTAGGCTTGGAACGTACTGGGCTCTCCTAACATTCAAGCCCATATGATTTAGGGAGAGTTTGCCTGGCGACTGGCCAGTGGCGACTCAACTGTCACTTTAAATTGATATCTAGTTTCGTATAATATACCTATTTGCTATTGATTGCAGTACATCCAATAAGGAACCATAATTACATGAATATCATAGATTAAGTTAGTAATTAGAATTTATTGCTTTGAATATACCTCTATTGTCTTTTGTTTTGTTTATTAATATTTATGTAAAACATGGCCTGACCGGCCTGACATATATAGATACTCTAGTTGTTTAATACTTTTCTTGTGTGGTTGTGTCCGAGTGTGAGTTAGCTGCCTCTCATGCAGTCGAATGCTCCCCAAGACCCTAACTCTGCTCGTGACAATCACCCCTACCTCCAAAATTGAATAAGTGAACCTAGATGTGAGCTGGCAAAGCATGACTGCTATTCTAATCAAAACAGTGATCTGTCATAAAATCTAGCAAATATAACCTCTTACTTCTATTAACAGAAGCCATGATGGTTCTTTAAGGTTACATAATTATTCCATGATACTTCCAGACTGATGGCTGAGATTTAGACTGAAAAGATCTTTCTTTCGTCAGTTTGCTTAATCTATCTCATGTCTTTATAATCGTCTTGATGGCTTATCGGAAACGGATAAACGTATTCAAATAATGTTAGGTTGTTTTTGTTTTTCACTTTGGACACTCATGTTGGTCCTTCTTGTGATTGATGTAAGATGAGCTTTGACGTGACCATCAAGCTTCACATAGTCAAATTTTACCTCTATTGTAAAAAAAATGTGGCATTTCGACATCTACTTAAGTGGGCAAAAGAATTTGCCTTATCGCCATTTTAAGGGGCGCTTGCTTACTGATAAAGTCAATGCCATGACTTGAACATTGTTAGTCCTGTCTCGGTATTCCAAGTTGTCGGATAACATGATAACGCGGGTCTTTCTTTGAAAATTCCCTTTTTTGGGGTCCCTTTATGATAGCATCACCCCCAGTTGCATCAGCGCTTATGTTTGAAACGGCATCTTAAGCACAACTTAATGGCATTGTAGCCAGGCCGAACATATGGGTGTGAAACCTTACATATTATTACTCTGAGTTATAGATGGATTCCCATGTGTAATGACACATTGTGAAATCTTCATGGCCTCTCCCCTCCAATATTCCACGATAATGTTGACTACCCTTATGTCTTGGCACAACTCTTGATAATCTGCCGACCTTCAACCTAAATTTATCAATGGCTGGATCCTTTTCATGCCAAAAAAATGATGCAGTATATAAATTAATTTCTTTGAAATTATATAATTATGGGGTCTTTTACAGGAGATTCGTGAGTTTGGGCGGCCTTTTTTGTGTGTGGGCCTTCCTGGCGTTATGTGCATATTTCTGGCTTGTTTTTCTCTACATTCTGCAGCGCTTATGATATCAAGCTGAAAGAAGAGAAACTGGACAAACGTACATGTATACATAAATTTCCCACAGTAAGTGGACAGTATTGCCAGCCATTGCTTGGTGGTTAGGCTTTCACATCCTTCAGGAGACATAAATAAACGACATAACCTCAAAGTTAAGCCAAGATGATATTCAAAGAGACCTACCTGGAGAGATCCAAACTTGTCACTTACTGTCTCAAGCTATCTTTGCTAACCATCCAGTTTTAGTGCCCTTAGTAAAAGTTTAGATTCGCTTTAAGGGACACCATTATATACTCTGGTGATATAAACTGATGTTATCAACAGTTCGTTGTCCACACAGATTTAATGAAATTTCTCGTGTTAGCAGGTTTTTTTTTTTTTCTTTCCAGTACACACTCTGACAACACATTGATCAGTAACCGCATGAACATAAGCAAAAGATGGCATCTTTGTCTCTCAGATCTCAGCCTATGGCTATTGTTCTAAATCATTCTATTGTATGAAATCCTTGTAAATGTTTGGAATTTAATAGCACATGTGAAATTTCCTTACCTGAATAAAACCATGTCTGTCAAACAGATTGACGCAATCTAGCATGACCAATTTGTGCGCTTCGTGCTCTCTCATTAATTTCCGTAGCTGACGAAGTTACGAAATAGACAGACAGACTGATAGATAGATAGATAGATAGATAGATAGATAGATAGATAGATAGATAGATAGATAGATAGATAGATAGATAGATAGATAGATAGATAGATAGATAGATGGATGGATGGATGGATGGATGGATGGATGGATGGATGGATGGATGGATGGATGGATGGATGGATGGATGGATGGATGGATGGATGGACGGACGGACGGCCGAACGGATGGATGGATAGATGGATGGATGGATGGATGGGTGGATGGATGGACGGACGGATGGATGGATGGATGGATGGACGGACGGACGGATGGATGGATGGATGGACGGACGGACGGATGGATGGATGGATGGACGGACGGACGGATGGATGGATGTATGGACGGACGGACGGATGGATAGATAGATAGATAATTTCCATTGCATGATATTGGCATAATATACCTATGACCCATAAGGAGTGGGGAACACAGGTGCGTACAGGATTAACTACCAACGAGGCGAAATATTGCCGTCATACGTTTATCATGACACTATTATGGTCGTTGTCTTTATGTGAACAGCCAGGGCAGGGTATTATTTTATAATGATTACTCCCTTGCAAAAACAGTCAGCAAAACAAGTAGTTCAAGAACAAGGTTAAAGGATATTTTTCTATAGAAAGAACTGCGCATATCAGTGGAAACTAGATCAAAAGGGCCATCTATTTCTAATAACATCGTCCTTCTAGCGTTAACCAACGATGAGTCTGAGTTTGATTTGAAAGTGGACCACACCAATGCAAGAACAAAGTTAGGTTATTGTCACAAATCCCAGACTGGGAGATGCGATGGTTATAACAAGACAACAATCACGAACGAACAAGTTTAACACTTAACAGAACAACCCATCAGACTCACACATTTATTATACATAAACATAAAGATAATAGCGCAAATACAGATATTATATTATTCAATTCAACTGCCGTACAACGGCCTTCTCCCTTACGCACACTTCCTCGGGTCCACAACCCGGTAGTTACTTTCCAAAGACACTTCGGTCTCAGCTTCTCCTCTCCATGTCTTAATAGCACATTAATATTTCAATGGCACCGCAGTCTCTCAATAGCCCCTTCCTATTGCCATAACACATTAGCATTCCAATAGCACATCAACATGGCAATAGCACATTAGCATTTCAATAGCACATCAACATGGCAATAGCACATTAGCATTTCAATAGCACATTCACAATCATATATACGTCCTGTCGTTGGCCAGACTGGCACGACTCATGTGCCTCTACTGTCCTGCACCGACAGCTTCACTTCTGGCCTATGTGTGGCCTCCGGCCCTATGCTGGCCTATCCCCTGGGCTCACCGTAGGCGGCTCTTCGGCCCGACCTCGGCACCTACAAGAATAACATTACATTGGTATAATACCATACCACTTCTATTCACTTCACCCCTCCTTACAACTCATGAAGCGTACACACAATAGTTCACATTTCACTCACCAAATATCTTACGGTAACACACCTCCACCGTAGTACACAATACTCACTCTCGCTACAAATCCATGAACTCAACTTACATCTATCGCTCATGGCGCACATTGCTATATACAGTATCAAGGACTTCCACATTCCTCACATATACTTATTTACATCATGGTAATAGACGAATATAATACATCAATCATAATTATCAATCATCGTTCCACCTACCAGTCATCACTGGAATAACACTACTCCCAAGTCTTCCGACTGCTCTCCTTATGTTCGCCCTCTAGGACTTTCTCCTGCGTCCGCTTTCTTGGACGTCTTAGTGTGCAGTGATAGTAATACGGCGCTCTCGCCTCATTCAGACCCCCCCCCCCAACTCACAACATGCACGCTTTAACGTTAACTAACAGAAGTCAATATAGGTGAGCAGCCTCACTATCCCGTGAGTCATTCCCCCACTTCCATGCCCCCGTAATCTCTGAATTCCGCTCACTCCACTCGTGACATCATCCCCCACCCCAAAAAAATTAATGCAATTAATTTCAAATCGCATCAAGATGACTGTCAACGAGTGAGCGTGAGCAATACTTACATAAAAATGACCTACCAATGCCCCTAGCACATAAAATACCGGAATCAGGGGAAAATATGGGGATCAATATGCCCTGCACTATGCATATATGAGTCATTGCCAAATAAGAGTAGGTCAAATCTACCTGGAAAGAGGTCACCTTACAAGAATCTCAATAAAGTTATTGAAATATCATTTGGCCGCTCACATTTTGAATTGACAAACAAAGGAATGGTTTACCTATGTTTCCAATCAACGTTCAACTTTATATAAGCCTTGTTTTTCTTTTTCTCGGCGTGTTGTTTCGCTATCACTTATCACACGTTTTTGTCGTCAAAAATTCACAAAATTCAAAATCCATTTCAAGTCTTTTCTGTCGAAGAAATTCGCTGTCAAAATAATCTGTGTTTCTAATCTATATTCTGTAGTAATGAAACATGCATTGTTTTTATCATATTCTGCGTAATAATTAAAAGAATGGGTTCTGCTTGAGGAAAATACTGCATTGTCGTCAAAGGATCGTGTGAAAAGTGATAAATTCATGAGGCTGCACCTCTGGGTTTTCTTTGTTCTCTTCAATCAGTTTAGTTCCCTATCTTTATGACATCACAGACTGTAACAGATTACCCAAGCTTTGTTTGAATTCGAAAATGAACGTCAATTTGTTGGTTTCGATTCCTAACACACCCCGTCACGCGTGACGCCATGAGAGAAAACGTGCTGCGGCGTCTCTTTGTCTCGAGTGTGTGTAGATGAGGTTTTGGTACTGACCTCTTCTTTCCTTGTGGGATACAACCTGCTGACCATGCTGTAAGTACATAAGATATATTTTTATTGTCTTTCTATTATTTGAAATGTGTATTTTATGTCAGGAAAATATAGGAATCGACACGCTGTGATCACTAACATACAAGAAGCATCGAAGACACCATGCTTTGTCAGGTTAATGGCGTCAATAACAAAATGTGGTGTGTTAAGTGTCGCAAAACCCAGAGTGAAATCAAATTCAACAAGCGTTCAGAAAGTCTATGTGCCTAATTGAATTCTGATAAATGTATTGAAGGCTGGGAATTATCTCTTATGCTTTGATGGGAAGAAATTCTGAGCTATTCTTGCTTTGTTATCATCATCACACTGTCGATATTTGGTAGACAAACGTTTTTGTCGTCTCTCTCCCAACCCATGACGTTAGTGAAACAAAACGAATCGTGCTGTCCTTTTTGGATTCAACTCATCTTGTTAAAGAAAAAAATCACTAACATAAAGCAGACTTTTCTTTTTTTTAATTTGAAATGTGTGTACATATCAGGGAGAGGGTAGTAATCGACACATTGTGATCACTAACATACAAGAAGCATAAAAGACGCCATGGCTTTGTCAGGTTAATGGCGTCAATAACAAAATGTGGTGTGTTAAGTGTCGCAAAGCCCAGAGTAAAATCAAATTCAACAAGCGTTCAGAAAGTCTATGTGCCTAATTGAATTCTGATAAATGTATTGAAGGCTGGGAATTATCTCTTATGCTTTGATGGGAAGAAATTCTGAGCTATTCTTGCTTTGTTATCATCATCACACTGTCGATATTTGGTAGACAAACGTTTTTGTCGTCTCTCTCCCAACCCGTGACGTTAGTGAAACAAAACGAATCGTGCTGTCCTTTTTGGATTCAACTCATCTTGTTAAAGAAAAAAATCACTAACATGAAGCAGACTTTTCTTTTTTTTTAATTTGAAATATGTGTACATATCAGGGAGAGGGTAGTAATCGACACATTGTGATCACTAACATACAGGAAGCATTTAAGACACCATGGCTTTGTCAGGTTAATGGCATCTATAACAAAATATGGTTTCTCAACGCTTTTCTTCATTTTTCTTTGTTAAAGTGACATTTTTTCTCCATGTTGTTGATCTCTCCAAGTGTTCATCACCAGCCATGCTGCAGGTCCACATATTTCATGCAAAAATTGAAATTCTTTTGGAATGTTTTTCTTAACACACAATTTCAATAGTTGATTTCAGTTGCTTTTTGTGTGTGTTTCTTTGAGTGTAAAATAATAAGTAGATCTACAGCGTAAAATACAAGAATCAAACAACTTTTTTTTTCCTTCAACGCGTTGATGTTAAATGTAACTTTCATACATGCAGACATGGCGAAGAAGGAAATACAGTGAAAAATTTGTTGAATGTGAAATTTCATTTCATTTTATTGATCTAATGAACTTAAAGTTAATTAGGCCTGTTGTTTTTTTGTTTTTGTTTCTTTTTCAAATTGTGACTTAAATAAATGTAATATAATTTTACAGTGGCCTGCTAGAACCTGGGGAAGGTCAAGAGGAAACATGCTAAGACAGCATAGTAGAAAATGCCAACCATGACTTTGCGGCCCAAATCAGCAGCCAGGAAGGTAAGATTCAGAGTGAAAGATTTTGTACAGAGGAAGCTTAACTATCATATTTCTTTGCAGATTTCCTTATTTCCAGATTTAAAGTTTGATTTTTCTTTCTTGAGGTGGGAATTTACCATCAGAAAATCAAAATTGGAAAAATGGAATGTGAGGGAAAAATATCCTCAACACCACATCATAAGATAGGCAAAATATGAGCTAATTTCCGACTCCAATATATAATATCCAAGAGCCATGTGTGTCGCGGTTGGCGGTGACGCTTAATGTCTGAAGTAGAGGAAATTATAATGGCTTTAGTTTCCCTCCCTTATCATGAACAAAATGAACACAGTAAGCCAAAAAAGTGTTCAGAAATCATGTCAAAACTACAAGTATAAATTGTTTTTGTGAACTGTGATTGTTAAGGCTGGACTGTCACATTTAACTCTTAATTTTTTTTGCCATTGATCATAGATTAAGGAGCCTTTGTCAGTTGGAAAAATACCATGAATACTTTTTATGTTTCAGAAGAGGTCAGCAGGAATGTGGAGGAAGCTCAGAAGACAGATGCTGAAAATGGCAGAAATGAAGGTAAGATTTAAATGGCAGGTTTTATCCTGAGAAAGTCCTGAATATTTTCTTGCCTAATCTGTATACCAATGTAATAATTGTAAATTAATAAGCAATGCTGCTAAAGCATTTGTTTCCATTTGAAATTGCAACTTAACTCATCCCAACTTGATGGAATCAAATGTGTGTTTTCAGGTGATTGAAAGTGAAAATAAAGGACCTGGTGAAGGCAAAGTTGGCCCTCTTTGGCCTGAAACACTTCTAAGAATGACGGAGAGAGAGTTATATCTCACATGTAGTGTGTAAAACAATTTCTTAAACTTTGTCCATGTCTCGGTAAAGTGAAATGCACTGATAATTACATGACAAAATAATTTTTTAAACAAATAGCGAAGAAAGTAGAAATAATTAAATTCTTCTGCTTGGATCCCAGACATGCACAGTTGGAGCTTGCCTTGGATTAGAGTAAGTCAATATGGGGTTATTATGCAATTCGCTAGTGTTTAATCTTTCCCTTTATTTTTGTCGTTAACAGAATACTCGTGGTTGGACCACATCAATTTCAAGCCTCAGAGACTGGGAAAACCAAGAGCAGAACATCAGGCTACCTACATACAGAGGCTAAGGAAGAATCGGCAAAATGGGCCGCCCGCAGAGAGAAGCAGCTTCAGATCTATGGATAGATCGATCGATAGATCTATAGATAGATATAGAATTGTTGAGTATTATCTGGAACATTCCGTCGATTGGCCAGGAAAGGGGCAGTACAGCAAGAGATTGAAGGAGCAGAAAAAAAATTCTCAGTCAATCACCTTCAACTTTGTACAATGATTTTTTTTTTGTAGAGAATCCTCAAATTGAAATAGCAAAACAAACTTTTTTCAGGTGTCCCCCTGCTCATGCATTACCAATGAAATACTCTAAATTTGTTCAGTGCATGTGTGGTATTTGTGAGAATGCAACAATGATGCTTTGTGCCTTATCATCTGTTGGTAGTCAATTTAAGTCTGTCAATGAAGCACTGAATGCCTCACTTTGTCCTATGTCTTTAGGACAGTTGTTGAAGCATGCATGCGTTTTCGTCAATGATCATATTGTGGCATAGGTTCTGTTAAGCTGAAAATCATAACAGATTGTGACATCACGGCTTCAGTGAATTACCAGCACTGGGAGTATAATACAAACAAAGTTGGTAGAAAAATCATGAACAGTTGATGAGTTAGTCTACCGTTTTTCTCAAACTTTTGAGCTTACATGTTTGTACACCCAGGTGGCAGTGGCACCAGTTCAATTTATTAAGAAAGAATCTACCATGTGATACTGCACTTCTTGTGCTTGATTTTTCAGAAAATCATTCTTGTAAATATCGGTTTGAAGTTCAATCTGCTCACTGGATGTTAAACCAGGTTACTGTCCACCCTGCTGTCCTATACACCAAATATTCTACTTGTGGAGAGCTCCACACTACTTATCATGTGCACTAATATCAGATGATCTCATACATAATTTAATTTTTGTTCATTTTGTTCTTGAGTATGTGTTGCAGCAATGTACGCAAACCCGGTTTGTCATCTTCTCTGACAGCTGTGAGACACAATACAAGTCCAAACTGCCATCCCACCACCTGAGTCAACTCTCAACTAAATATAGTATTGAGAGATGTTGGTTTTTTTGATGGGAGAAAGGCATGGGGATAAATGAATGTGACGCTTGTGGTGGAATGGTTAAAGCTTTTCTAACCCAGGCAGTGGTTTCAAACAGGATGATATTGAGAGCATTAAAAGAAATGTTTGAATTTTTAAATTCCTCCTTGTCCCTTTCAGGATCGGCTTGCTCTCACCATGAGAGGCATTTTCATCGTATAAAAACCATCCCATATTGATAAAACTGCTAAGTCATCCAGTTTGAAAACAATGCCAGGCACTACAAAGATTCACGCTTTGAAGATTCTGAGTAAGGAGAAAATAACAATGTTCAAATAACTTGAAAGATTTTGTACTGATCAAATGGCCAAATACCAAGAAATATGTTGATGATTGTGTGAGTACTGTGAGACAGGCTGAAGCTGTGGCAATGACAGTTCGCAAAATAGTACCAGTGGTGCACTTGATACTACATTTATTGAATATGAAGAAGAGGATGATGTTGTTAATGATGAAGCTGTTGTGATTATCAGCGCCGGAGAACCTTTTGGGGTTGATTGTGGGAGAGAGTGTGAAACTGTAAATGAATTATTTGCTTATATTTATTTAAGGTATGGTTTAACATCAAGTATTGGTGTATTGTCTGTGCTGATTATTTCGGAATTTAAGGATTTAACTTTTAAGGAATTTTCACGATTAAATTATGCTACAATTGATATGTAACTTGTATTTTACTTTTTCATTTTGCTGTCTATAAAAATAGAAATAATAGTGTGTTTATTTATAATTATTTAATCAGAAATGAAGTGGGGAATTTCCATGCATTAGAACCTCAAAATATGGGCACCCACTATTATATGTAATTATGTACACAAAATATGTAGTCACAATTGATCAAGGATGTCAAAATGATCGTATTTAATTGTAATAATTGTTGTTTGTTCAACAATTTTTGTTCTTTGAGAACTATTCATTTCAGCAGACTCTGGGTGAAAGGTATTTATGGTTCTGATTAATGCACACATAGGGCCTACATTTTAAAAATCGGGGGGGGCGGGGGGGGGGGCTTCTTTTACGCAGTGAGATTGCTTGACAACGTGGCAATGTTTGCATGTGACAATCACTGCTCGACAATATTATTATTGCTCCTTTGGAGTGTATCTAGTTACTGGCAGAAATAGTGAAGCATTTTTTACACATTGAGGAATGAATAGGCATGATAGGTAAATTGAGGGGTACAACTCCTACACAAGATTCAGCATGACAAAATAAGAACTTCTGCAAACATCACAAACACTGTTCTACTGATCTGCTTCTGGTGGGTTTGTTGATCTGTGCAGAAATTGTGAGACAGTGGCAGTTTTGCTGAATGGACACGCACAATTGGTTGATAAAGGGACGTAACTCCTACACAAAGACTTTCAGTAGAAAAAAAATGCTACAATCTAAGCATGAAGTTCAATTTCCTGCAATTTTGCTTCTTTGAAAAGTATTGATTTTTTTTACGGTTTTCGAGATAACTGTGGTTTTATAGATGGTCGGCAGTTTGCAAAACCAAGGGGCGCAACTCGCTAAGAAATTCTTAAAATATTGAAAGAACGGTTATTATCGATTTTGCTTAGTGTCCTCTTCAACTTTCCTTCCTTAAATAGTAATATTTCACAATGATTGTAGACTAAAAAACCTAAAAATACTGCTAAATAGTAGTTAATATTAGCTTATTATGGCAAGGGCAATAACTCCGGATGAGTATTCAATATATCATCAAAAACAACATTTTTCACCTTTTCTAGATGTGACCTACAACTTTGATTCTTTGGGAAGTATTCAATTCCCCGTAATTCTAGAGTTATGATGAATTACAATAATCTTATTTTAGTAGGTAGATTTGACCCACTCTTATTTGGCAATGACTCATATGTATCACATCATCAACAGCTAACTAAACACAATACCTAATACAGAATCAAAAACCAATCAACCTATCAACCATTCTTCATATCATATTTATAATGTCAATATTTTAAAGTCGATGACTCGTTCACACAGATCCTGTCAATGTTCCTGTCCTCCGATGTATAAGCTCCTGAACTCTTCCCCTAGGCTCGACTAAGGTAGTCGGCGATATGATTGCTGGTTCCTGGAATTGGTTGAATAACGAAGGTATACGGCTGCAAAGCCAATGCCCATCTAGACAAGCGTGGGCTGGACGAACGATTCTTCGACAAAAACGTTAGTGGCTTGTGGTCTGTCTGGATACAAAATTCTCGTCCCATGAGATAACGTCCTAATTTCTGGACGGACCACACAATGGCAAGACACTCACGCTCTATCACAGAATACTTTCTTTCTCTCTGCAATAACTTCCTACTGACATAACATACAGGATGGAAACATTCGTTCTTCTCCTGTAGAAGACAAGCGCCGACACCAGAGTCCGACGCATCCGTTCTGAGGATAAAATTAGATCGAAAATCGGGTAATATCAGAATGGGTGACGATGATAATGCTGTCACCAAATTATCAAATGCTGTCTGACATTCAGACGTCCACTGGACCTTATCGGGTTGTCCCTTCTTAGTAAGGTCAGTAAGAGAAGATGACAAGGAGGAAAAATTTGGAATGAACTTTCTGTAATAATTTAAAATTCCCACTAAGCTTCTGACTTGTTTCTTTGTTTTAGGGATTTGCAACCCTACTAATTTGTCAATTTTTGTTACTTCAGGTCTCTGAACACCTCTACCCACAATATGTCCTAAGAATACTATCTCTGGACATGCCAAATCCATCTTTGCGGGTTTAGCAGTTAACCCAAAATGACGTAATCGTTTAAAAATTACTGTTAGTGTCTGAATATGATCAGACCATGTCGACATATGACATGCTATATCGTCAAAGAATGACACGACATTAGGTATGTCCTTCAACACCAGTCTCATCAATCGTGCAAACGTCGCTGGCGCGTTTACCAACCCAAATGGCATGACCTTAAATTGGAATAATCCAATGGGCGTTTGGAACGCCGTGTATTGTTTAGACTCCTCAGTAAGAGGGATTTCCCAATAACCTTTCGTTAAATCTATCTTGGAAAACCACGTGGACCCGGCCAATGAAGCTATTAGTTCCTCCTGAAACGGAATAGGCTCCCTATCGCCTACCGTAATAGTGTTCAATCTTCGAAAATCAATACAGAACCGCACCGATCCATCAAGTTTTTTCACGAGGACGATGGGTGATGAATACGGCGATGTTGATGGTTCTATCACATCTAACTTCAACATTGACTCAACTTCCTTTATAACTCTATCTCTCGAAGAAAAAGGCAGCGGATAAGGTCTAAGAGATACTGGCCTATCCGAAGTCAACTTTATTTGGTGCTGGATCACTGTAGTGCGACCCGGCAAATCCGTAATAACATCCGGGAATGACGCTAACAGGGTCTTAAGTTCCCTACTCATTGAACTCGTAAGGTCAGGGTTAAATTTTACGTCCCTGTAACCTTGTGTCGGAGTTAACTCCGGCAATTGAATTTGTATCTCTTCCTGCGCCTCGGTGTCGCTTACGTCACTGTCTAACTGGTCTACGACCCCCGTATAAGCAATAGAGAAGACAGTGTCCTCTGGTTTTGTCTGTGCACACAGATACTGTGGTCTCTCATAAAACCTCTGTAGCATATTAACATGGAAAACCTTACTCGATCCATCAATGTGGATAGCGTAATCTACCTTTGAAACAACTCGCTCAATAACATAAGGACCTTTCCATGTCATCAATAACTTATTATGGTCCGTGGGTAATAACAATAGGACCTTGTCTCCCGGCTTAAAAATTCTCAGTTTGGAACCTCTATCTTTATAGTCTTTTGCTCTTTTCGAAGCGATACTAGAAGCTTCTTCTGCTATAGTGCGCGCTGAAGATAATCTTTCTCTTAAATCAACAAGGTACTGAAACACTGAAATCTGCTCATCGTCTCCCGATGATGGCGACGTCATCATGTCCCGAAGAACATCAGTTGGACCCCTAGGACTACGACCATACATCATTTCAAACGGAGAGAATCCCGTTGACTCCTGCCGTACCTCTCTGTACGCGAATAATACTGCAGGGATATATCTATCCCAATCTTTAGGGCGATCAGCAGCTACCTTACGCAGCATCGACTTTAGCGTCGAGTTCAATCTCTCGCACATGCCATTAGCCTGCGGATGATAAGGGGTGGTAGTGATGGGTTGTATGCTAAATAAGCGAAACAATTCCTTCATCATCTCCGAAGCAAATTGCGCGCCCCTATCAGACAAAATTTGTTCTGGTATTCCTACCCTAGCGAAAATTGCAAACAACGCTTCCGCGACTGCCTCAGACGTTATGGTCCGAAGAGGAACCGCGTCTGGCCATCTCGTAGCATTACATATGACCGTTAAGAAAAATCGATTCCCCCTATCGGTAGCTGGGTGAATGGGGCCAACAAGGTCTATCGAAACCTTTTTAACCGGTTCCGAAACCGTGGGGATCTTTTGAAGAGGAGCCTGGGGTGTACGACCCTTATGCGTCGTCTTTTGGCACGCACTGCATGTCTTACAATACACTTGTACATACCTGTGGATGGATGGCCAGTAAAAATTTTTAAGAACCCTTTCTTTGGTTCTAGCTATTCCCATATGACCCGCTAATGGGACATCATGTGCCAAATGCAATACTGTTGCGATTAGCAACGCTGGCACAACGACCTGCTTTAAAATGGAGGCCACCGTTACATACTTACGGAACAGAATGCCCGCCTGAATAACAAAGGAAGACGAACCGTTCTTATATTTCCTCGTTTTCTCTGTTCGCGCCTCCCCAAAACATGGACTTAATGATGGATCCTCCTTTTGTAATCTCGCCAAGCGCTCTGGTGTGATATCCAGGTTGACCGCTGGCGTTGCCAAAGGTCTAATTTTACCCTTATCACCTACCTGTCGACGTGTCTCGACTGCGGCACAAAAGTCAATACCTTTTGATTGCGACCATGCCTGCACATTCTCCTCGGAAGGGGAAACTACCCGAGATACATTACCAATGATGAGCTGGGCGCCTGGAAAACAACCAACGACTGCTTCGACTTCCCCGCTAAGGAAAGGCGTATCTATCACTATCTGTGCCATGGGTAATTTCTCTATGGCCCCTGAAAATTGGATGCACGGGACAGTCTCACCTGTAAGCTGTGAATCCCGAATGCAGTCCCTATGCACTCCCACAACGGTAGATCCTGTATCTCGTAAAACCGAGACCGGTTCGTCCCCAACAAACCCCGGATAAACCCTAAGACCACCTCCTGTATGACATGAATTTATAACGGGGATCTTTCTCCCACAAGGTAAAACACCGAAAGATAATAACTTCTCACAACTGGGACACTTAGAATACTGTCCGCCTCCGTTGTCCGATGTAACACACGCGGCCGCATGATGAAATTTATTAGGGGAACATGGACTGGAGCCACTGCGATTGTCATCCACGTTCGCCGCTATCCTACCTGCAGGGCAATTCACGCTGATGTGATCTGCTCTGCCGCAGTTCCAACACTTCGCGGCCCTACAATCGCGTGAAAAATGACCTACGCGTCCGCAAGTCCAACACTCCGCTCCCTGTGCTCCGCTAGACCTGGGTCCCCGTGACCCATCGCGACCGGAACTAAAGTCCCTATGCCGTCGGTCATCGGCAAAGGTCACAATCGCCCTCGGCCATTACCGCGACCTAGCCCTCCTGCTCGGTCAAACTTACCGGATCCATATAAAACAAACACCTCTGATTTCAGTCCACTATTGTTTTGTGAAAACGTGAACAATAAATTTCAATGATTCACAGTCACGCCGGAATGTCTGTACGTGACACCGATGCTATACAGTGTATTTCTCATGCAGGTGATTGGTGATACCCCCTACGTTGCCCCTGGGCTTGCCCGTTATAGGCACCACGCTGACGCGACCTGTCTTTATGTCCTGCCGGCGACCCCTCAACCACGGCGACGTAACCAGCATCCTGCACGTACGCCCTCGCTACTGGTTTGGACGGGTGTGCCGTACGGTATGCTTCCGCCAACTTAGACGCCTCCTGCACCGTCGCGGGTTCGTTTTCTTTCAGGAAAGCCACCAGATCTTTATGGCACGACGCGTACAGCTGGTCACGGATCATTAGGTCTTTTAATTTAGCAAAATCCGCGCCCACATGCGCCAAGTCCACCCAGTTCGTGAAATATTCTGCTAGTCTCGCGACGAAGGCAGCAAAGTCCTCCCTGGTATCCGCACGTGCTCACCTAAACTGCTCCCGGAAATATTCCTCGGTACGCGCAAATCGGCGAAGCACCAAAGCCTTCAGCTTATCGTAATCATGTACGTCTTCGCGCTGTAGCTCTTTAAAGTAGGTTAACGCTCGCCCCTGCAACAAGGAAGCCAGGTACGTGGACCATAATTGTTTATTCTCCCCCCATTGCAGTTGTGCGTTCAGTTCGAACCTGTAAAGGAAGGCGTCTAAGTCGTCCTTCCGGTCGTCGAACGTCGGCAGCTTAATTCTAACACCACTTTTGTTTTGCCCCTGCCGCTCAACTGTTTCCGTTGGCGCATTCTTCTTGAGTTCTAATTCGGCGATTCTTATTCGCGCCTCTCTCTCCTGTTGCTGAGCTTCTAACTCCTTTAACTTAAACTCCCTTTCCTGTTCCTTATCCTTAGCCTCTCTTTCCTGTTGCTTAAACTCCCTTTCCTGTTCCTTATCCTTAGCCTCTCTTTCCTGTTGCCGCTCTTGAGCCTCTTTTTCTCGCTCTCTATCTTTAGCACGCTCCTCGCGCAATTCCGCCTGTTGCTCTTTAATCCAGCTGCGCAGCTCCTCTCCCTCAAGGCCAAGTTCCGTACCCAATTTCATGAGCTCACGGAGATCCGCCATTTCACAGATTTATGGTTATGGTATGTATTATGAAAAAGACCAACCTATCGGTATGATCACTAACGACACGACCAGAGACCTGAGATCACACCAGATATAACAACCCTCAATTTTCTCAAATACAATTCAGAAACACACACACCTAACCGAACAATTTATAGCATACTGTCTAACTAATTCTATGTTCATACAATGTATAGCACTATTAAATAACAAAAGAGAATAGAAAAGACAAGGATGAGGAAATTCAGTAGAAGGACCACAAGGACATCAAAGACAACGAACCAGACTAGGACAAAGACCTAAAAATGCAAGAACAAAGTTAGGTTATTGTCACAAATCCCAGACTGGGAGATGCGATGGTTATAACAAGACAACAATCACGAACGAACAAGTTTAACACTTAACAGAACAACCCATCAGACTCACACATTTATTATACATAAACATAAAGATAATAGCGCAAATACAGATATTATATTATTCAATTCAACTGCCGTACAACGGCCTTCTCCCTTACGCACACTTCCTCGGGTCCACAACCCGGTAGTTACTTTCCAAAGACACTTCGGTCTCAGCTTCTCCTCTCCATGTCTTAATAGCACATTAATATTTCAATGGCACCGCAGTCTCTCAATAGCCCCTTCCTATTGCCATAACACATTAGCATTCCAATAGCACATCAACATGGCAATAGCACATTAGCATTTCAATAGCACATCAACATGGCAATAGCACATTAGCATTTCAATAGCACATTCACAATCATATATACGTCCCTGTCGTTGGCCAGACTGGCACGACTCATGTGCCTCTACTGTCCTGCACCGACAGCTTCACTTCTGGCCTATGTGTGGCCTCCGGCCCTATGCTGGCCTATCCCCTGGGCTCACCGTAGGCGGCTCTTCGGCCCGACCTCGGCACCTACAAGAATAACATTACATTGGTATAATACCATACCACTTCTATTCACTTCACCCCTCCTTACAACTCATGAAGCGTACACACAATAGTTCACATTTCACTCACCAAATATCTTACGGTAACACACCTCCACCGTAGTACACAATACTCATTCTCGCTACAAATCCATGAACTCAACTTACATCTATCGCTCATGGCGCACATTGCTATATACAGTATCAAGGACTTCCACATTCCTCACATATACTTATTTACATCATGGTAATAGACGAATATAATACATCAATCATAATTATCAATCATCGTTCCACCTACCAGTCATCACTGGAATAACACTACTCCCAAGTCTTCCGACTGCTCTCCTTATGTTCGCCCTCTAGGGCTTTCTCCTGCGTCCGCTTTCTTGGACGTCTTAGTGTGCAGTGATAGTAATATGGCGCTCTCGCCTCATTCAGACCCCCCCCCCCTTCCCAACTCACAACATGCACGCTTTAACGTTAACTAACAGAAGTCAATATAGGTGAGCAGCCTCACTATCCCGTGAGTCATTCCCCCACTTCCATGCCCCCGTAATCTCTGAATTCCGCTCACTCCACTCGTGACTCCAAAGTTTTTCTGGCTTTTTCTCCAAAGGACCCAAACATGGCTTGCCCCCTGGCCTTGAACTAACCTCTTTAATCGTTACTTTTGAATATGACCAAAAGATTTTGAATTAAAAAAACGAAAAGCATAATTTAAAGGTGAAGTGATTCGAAGATTAGAGAAGGTGGTGAAGAAACCAGTGTTCGTGGTGCTTTTGACAACTGTCACTGTTCACACGGGCACATGGATATCACAAGGGTATCGTACATGTGTGTTCAATGCCAAACGAAACGGCGTGCACACTCTGCGGCGCAACTTTACTTTCTTCAATCGTTACGCATGTTCACCCCCCCCCCCTTCTCTCTTCTTCTTTAAATATCGCAGAGGTAAAAGGGATGACGCGGGGGGGGGGGGTGCTACGATGAGGAAAAAACATTTATGACCCCACCCCCCACTTTCGAGCATGTTGTGACTGGAGGGGACGAGACACCATGATGTTGACCTCCATGCTACATTCCTACTTTCACAAAGTAAAGAGACACCTAACGTCAGAGCCAGTCACTGAGAGCTACAACAGAATAAGGTATGTTTGGCAATGTCATTGTCACGCTAACTACAGGTGTAGGATTGATGGGGCCCCACAACTGACGACTCTAAGGAACTTCATATCCCATTACGCTGTCAAAAGCTTAAGGAAAATCCCCCAGCTTGTTTATATAAGCAGGTCAGATGGGGATGATTAGCTTTTGTTAATAAGAAAACAAGTGGTCACACACTCTATTTACCCTATAATACATTTCGTTCATGAAAGGGTCGGGAAAAGTGGCTGATGGGAATTTGATTTTATTTGTGGATCCGATGAGCCGTTCTGTCAGATATTGTGTCAGGTGGTAGAAGATTCACCCCATAAATGAAAGTTACGAGTTCGCTGCTCATTTGCAACCCTGTCATGTTTTCTACCTCTTACTCTGATTTGCCTTTTTTATAGTATTTTAGACTTTCCTTCTGCACTTTTCAACTTCTAGAGCCTTTTTTTTGTTGTTGTTGTTGTTTTTGTTGTGTTATTGTCATTATTAACGTTGTTATTGTTGCTGTTATTTTGTGGTTGCTTAAAAATCGTCTCTGTTTTAACTAGTAATTTTTTGTAGGTGACATGAACTGGATTTTTGTTTAAGTCAATCACTGAGTCGCACAATGTAGAATTTCTGGGCAAAGTGCATGATTATTATTATTATTAGGTCTATTATTCATTATTATTATCTTAATTGTGCTTTTCATGTATGAACTGAGCTATCTTTAATTTACTTTCACTATAACGCGAATTCATTCCCCACATGGCTGGCAGCTAGAGGCAGCAAAGACAGTGGTAATGTTCATGGTCACTTTGCCGACTGACCGAGCCAGTCCACGAACGTTATGTCTCGTCAGTCCCCACTGTCACCGGGTGACACGATTGCATAATGTTCTGCGTAGTTTTGGTCCATCTTCCCACACCACCAAAATTATACACAAGATGTTGAGCCTCGGACTGTCTTGGCAGACCGAATATAAATAGCCTTGCATGTCTGTCCCTTGAAGTGCGTAGGACTCGACTTTGAATCCGTGTAATACCAACAGGTGTTTGAGTCAAGTCACCAAAAAAAATCTGGCCCCACGTACATTTTCTGTCCCTGTCAACAGAGACGTAGATCGCAGTCTAGATAAGCCGTGTCTCATCTGTTCCTTTCTCATAATCACATTGTTTTTCAACAACCGATGATTTTGTTATCCTGTTTTTAACATGTCCTTCTGTATTGTTTGTTTAATTTAGTGTCGTAGCTTTGTCATCAAAGGAGCTAGTGTAATAATTACGGCAGCAACAATAAATTTAATGTCTGATGATATTGCAAATTGTTTGTTTAAAAAAAATGCGGGGGGCAAGGTGCTCGCCTCTCATGCCAAAGGTACCGGGTTCGAATCCTAAAAATACCTTCGCAGTTGGAAATCGAAAAAAAGCAGGCCCCTGCCCGGATAAAATTAAATAAAATATATCCCCACCGGTCCCTTCCCCTTCCCCTCTCCTCCCCCTCCCCCCCCCCCCAAAAAAAACGCCCACCGGCCCTGCGCTGTGGCGACGACTTGCCCGCTCCAGTTGTAACTGGGCTGCAATGACACTAAGGCAGATTTCCCAAATGGGATTACAGAAGAATACAAAATCCAAAAAAAAAAAGTTTTATCTATTGTTTCCCAGACACCAAAACCCAGATGCTGTCTCTGTCACAAATCCCAGACTGGGAGATGTAATAAGTTATGACAGGACAACAATCACGAACGAACAAGTTAACACTTAACAGAACAACCCATCAGACTCACACATTTATTAAACATAATTATACAGATAATAGCGCAATTACATACATTATATTATTGAAATTAACTGCCGTACAACGGCCTTATTCTCACATGCACTCTTCCTCGGATCCACAACCCGGTAGTTACTTCCTAAAGGCACTTCGGCCTCAGCCTCTCCCCTCAGGTTCTTAATAGCACATTAATAATTCACTGGCACCGCAGTCTCTCAATATCACCTTCCTATTGTCATACACCTTAGCATTCCACTAGCACCTCAGCAGGGCAATAGCCCATTATCATTTCAATAGCCCATCAACATGGCAATAGTACATTATCATTTCAATAGCCCATCAACATGGCAATAGTACATTATCACATTCACGCTCATATCTACGTCCCTGTCCGTGGCCAGACTGCCACGACTTTATGTGCCTCTACTGTCCTGCACCGACAGCTCACTCTTGGCCTATGTGTGGCCTCCGGCCCTATGCTGGCCTATCCCCTGTGCTCACCGAGGTGGCTCTTTGGCCCGTCCCCGACACCTACAAGAATAACATTACATTGGTATAATACCCTACCATTTCTATTCACTCCACCTCTCCTTACAACCCATGAAGCGTACACACAATAGTTCACCTTTCACTCACCAAACATCTTACGGTAACACACCTCCATCGGAGTACACAATACTCACTCGTGCTACAAATCCATGAACTCACTTTCATCTATCGCTCATGGCGCACATTGCTATATCCAATATCAAGGACTTCCACATTCCTCACATATACTTATTTACATCATGGTAATAGACGAATATAATACATCAATCATAATTATCAATCATCGTTTCACCTACCAGTCATCACTGGAAAGACTCTCTCACTAGTCTTCTGACTGCTCCCCTTATGTTCGCCCACTGGGCTTTCTCTTGCGTCCGCTCTTTAGGACGTTCTAACTTGCAGTGATAGTAATACAGCGCTTTCGCCTCATTCAGACCCCCCACCAATCATAACAGGCACGCTTTTCCTTACTTGTCTACGTGCGTTAATTTTACTCTCCTCCTTTCCCCCCGTAATTATTAACTATCGCTCACTCCACTCGTGACAGTCTCAACCTCTGAGATTATTACATGTTTAAAGCCACCTGTGCGTTTCCATTGTTTGGTTCTAACACGGTTTGTGAACACTCAGAATTTGTCACAACAAATGCTTTGCAGAGAGACTGGCAAAATATAATTTTTAACAAAAAGACAGAAAATCTGCAAGGTCGCAGCAAGCCTTGAAGCAAAGTCAACATGTGATTTACTATACACAGCGTTTTCTTTTTGCCACACTGACTTTTCAGTGAGACCAAGAATGAGACTCAGTTACACATTGTATTCTTGTCTACCGTATTATTTTTCGTCACGTATGTCAATATTAATTTATGGCTTCTAGGGAATCATTAATGTCTTTCCCTTTGTAGGAAAATCGGGTGCCACCACCACCAGCGTCTTCTTGGCTCTTTCACCCTTTTGTTGCTAAGCCCTAATGTCTTTCAATTCTTTATACATACCAGAATAATGGATTATCGGGGTAGAAAGACAGCAGGAAGTAGCAAAATTGAGAATGCGGAACAATGTCGGCCGATATATCGGCCTCGCAGCACTTTTAGCCTGGAATGGTAGGGCTGATAGATCTGCCTTACACTTGTTGCAGTCTTCTGCAATGGCAGGAAGAGGGTTAAGGCAAAGCGGAGTAAGTGTCGGTTGTCTCTCCTTGGTTAATTATTATTGCCCTACAATGGGTACACCGCTGTTTCTCCATTACCTGTGACATTCATTTTGACAGGAGTTAGCTGACTTGGGCGAATGAGCCTTGCCAAAACATTGTAAAAGGAATAGCCATTGGTCATCACTTTGTCCCCTTAGAATGACAAGGTTCTATCTCCACTTTTTGGCTGAAATGAGTTACACACCACACACTACTTCTGCGTGCCTTCTCCACTGTGTGTCAAAGTATCAAGAGGATTTGGTGTGTAATTTGTAAGAATCACTCAAAAGAAAAACAGTCGTATCTCTAAAAGCTATGGGCACAGTCATGATACTTAAATCATTAATTTCTCAACGGTTGATGGGAGAGAGCAACCTTGACATTTTAAGGGGGCAATTTGTTACTTAGGAACGGACATGGTCAGTTCTTATCGCATGTCTGTCACTATTTTTAGCTTTAGAACTACCATCTTCCGAAGTTGTGCCCAGATTTGTAAACAAGAAAACAAACTCTTTAAAGTGCGGCAACTTGGTAACCAAGTCACTCGGGGATCCAGCTAGCGTAGTGTTACTGTCCACGTAACTTTTATCAGCATAAATTTAGTAACTTAAAAGTTGGGGTATTGGAAGTGTGTTAGAAAGATCCGGGAGAAACTTCGCATTTATATGAAAGTATTGTTTGAGCGTGGATTTTGGTAATAATAAATCCTTGAATCTACAACAATTGGTTCATTGTTCTGTATGAAAATTATGCCTGACTTTGCGTGCACGTTTGTCCTGTCACTGCCAGTTACAATAAATATCTTAGTCAGGTCCAAAATTATAACAGTTACACTGCAAAATGAAATGATGTTACTATTGTTAGTCTCTGCTGACCTGTCACTTGGCTCAGAGATTTCAACATACTCATGCAGGTGTTGGATAGTAAAAGTAATAGATGGCGGTACAAAGTTGAACATTAACATCGAATCTAAATGGCTTTTTAGAGTTTAGTGTTCTCTAGTATTGGTGTATTCGATAAAACCATTCGAATATAATATTCTATTAGCATCCTATGTGGAATATTCGTTTGAATAGTTTTAAAAATATCGGACACTCAGGTCTGCATTTTTAAAATTTCTTTTTACCAGTAGTCTAAGGAAAAACAAATTGAAATTTAACACATTGGTCTAATAATAAGACTAGGTACAAGGGGGGGGGGGGTCATCGAGCTGTATGAATTATTGAAAGGAGAAAGCAAGACATAGTATGGAAGACAAAAACAGAAAATCTGTGGAGTCGCAGCGAGGCTTGAAGCAAAATCGGCAATGCAAAACATAATTTTTATTCATAGAAACAGCTTTATCGAGCCTTTGCTCCGTTCGCCGGCTCTTGCCCTTGACATTACTGTACTGTGGACATTACTGTATTATGGACATTACTGTACTGTGGACATTACTGTATTATGGACATTACTGTATTTACAAGAACATGTAGAGTCATTAACCTCGACAGTGTCATCATCAGCGGGAAGAATTTTATTACAGCCAATCAACTTTTGTTTTTTATCACATTTTGACAGATCGATATTATGTATGGTAATGTTCAGATATTCGAAACAGTGTCGAGTGTTTGGAGAGTGACTAATAAGTATTCGGTATTCATTTATTAATAGAATTTGCTATTCGAGTCAACATTAGTGTATTCGTTTCAGGTACTCAAGTGAAAACTGGCTGGGCATTAAGGGGAAAAGACTAAATAGCGATTGAAAGAGGGGGAGAGAAAAAGTAAAGCAACAGAAGAAAAACACCGAGACCAAACAAAAGTAAAATGTTCAGTCATTCTGTCAGAAACGTAGATTTACAAGGCTTACAGTAACTCTGAGTTATACCGGATTTCCCGAGCCTTTGTGATGTACAGAACATTAAGGTCATTATGATCCTTGGCATTGCTTACCTTGCGTGCCCTTGCATTTGGTATTAAAAGTTTTCTTTATGCTAGGTTTTTTGTTTGTTTAAACTAAATATGTATATAAAATTTTTTGAGGTCAGTGTGATTTTTTTGTTTGTTTAAACTAAATATGTATATAAAATTTTTTGAGGTCAGTGTGATTTTTTTTGTTTGTTTAAACTAAATATGTATATAAAATTTTTTGAGGTCAGTGTGATTTTTTTTGTTTGTTTAAACTAAATATGTATATAAAATTTTTTGAGGTCAGTGTGATTTTTTTTTTTTGCTTAAACTAAATATGTAATATATAATTTTTTGAGGTCAGTGTGATTTTTTTTGTTTGTTTAAACTAAATATGTAATATATAATTTTTTGAGGTCAGTGTGATTTTTTTGTTTGTTTAAACTAAATATGTAATATATAATTTTTTGAGGTCAGTGTGATTTTTTTTTGTTTGTTTAAACTAAATATGTAATATATAATTTTTTGAGGTCAGTGTGATTTTTTTGTTTGTTTAAACTAAATATGTAATATATAATTTTTTGAGGTCAGTGTGATTTTTTTTTTTTGCTTGCCAAGCTCCGTGTTACTCTTATTTCTCGTTATCTTGTTTTCTATGCTGTTTTCAATTTTGTGCCAAGGCGACCATCTCTGTCTGTCTGTCTCTCTTTCTCTCTGTCTGTGTCTATCTATTCCAGCTCCATCTCTCTCTCTCTCTCTCTCTCTTTCTGTCTGTCTGTCTGTCATCTATCTTTCTCTTTCTGTTTCTGTTGGTCTGTCTCTCTCTCCCATCTCTGTCTTTCTGTCTCTCCCTCTCTTCTCTCCTTCCCTCTTCTCTCCTTCTGTCTGTCTGTCTGTCTCTCTCTCACTCTCTCTCTCTCTCTCATTCTTATCATTTAATTGAATACGTTTCTCTCTGTTTGTGTGCGTTCTTACATGAGCGGCCGAGCCAGTGTATGTGAGAGAGAGAGAGGGAGAGAGAGACAGACAGACAGAGCGTGAGAGAGATCTGCATATTAAAATTACGCAACCTGTTGCGACAGCCAGGTAATAAATTGTCAGTCAGCACTGAACGCTGTTAAATTAATGTACATGACGTTAATAAGACTGATTGACTCCCACAAAATTCTTCCAGCCGAAGATGACACTATTTAAGGTGAATGACTCTACATTTCCGTTTATACCTATACAACACATTAATGTCCAGAGCAGCAGCTGGCGAACGGAGTCAAGGTTCAGGACATTTGTTACTAAGAATGTGTTTTGTACTGGTGACTTTGTTGAATAGCGTGTGTCAAAACTGTGGATTTATGAGAAAGATGGAGAGAGTTTCGGGTGCCACAGAGGGAGCGAGCGAACGAAAGAGAGAGGCAGACAGACATTAGAAAGAGAACAGTATCCATTCAATGCAAATAGCTGAGAAGAGATACACAAACAAGTCAGATGGTCCACCCAATGCCTAAATAGCAAATGAGCCAAGAGATAGATAGATAGACAGACAGACCGACAGACAGACAGACAGACGGATAGATAGATAGATAGATAGATAGATAGATAGATAGATAGATAGATAGATAGATAGATAGATAGATAGATAGATAGATAGATAGATAGATAGATAGATAGATAGATAGATAGATAGATAGATAGATAGATAGATAGATAGAAAGATTGATAGATAGATAGATCTTACTGTACTTCCTGAGTGCATAGAACAGAATATAAATCCCACTGTCCACTGAAATTGATGACAAGAGTACAAAATTAACTTGTACACTTGGGTTAATAGACGACTCGGTGATTCGGGGCAGCTTGCCACAAGTTTCCTTCACAGTGTAGTCTCACTTAATACCTGTTTGTGTCAACAGGATCTGACGTTCGTATTCCTGCTTTCCTCGTTCCTCTCCGTATTCTCTCCTGGCCACGCCCCCTTCACCTCCCCCCACCCCCTTCACCCCCAATCTTAGGCCTCTCTTCAGCCCACAGCCAGATTTTATTTCCCCCACTAAATCATTATATTTAAGGTGTAGACTTCTCAAGGAAAGAGCACAAATGATCTATAATTATAGTGTTTGTCTACAAGCGAGTGTTACACAGAGAAGGGAGTATTGGAAGTGGCATGATCTATGTGAAATTGTGTCTGACTTACCCACGAGATGAAATAATAATATGATGGATCATTACGCCTTTGCTACTGAACTTCAATAGCACTTTGTAGCAGATATATTTCATTTTATTTTGTTTTAGTGACACTTGTCGCGGGAAAGAGTAGAAGGAAAACTTTCCTATAAATCAAAATTGGCAGAGACTTCTTCGCGATGCAAGGCTGCCAAGGAATGAATGAAAACAAGAGTACAACTTTCACTCACTTTGCTCCTTTCACGTTTTTTTTTTCTTTTTTGGTACTTCATTAAGGCCTGATACTCAAGGCTCCATCGATTAAGATTTCGAGGGGTATTTGCTATCGAGCTTCCATGCATTTGGCGAACGGACGTGCTTTGGTGCTGCTAACGAAGCAAGAACTCGTAGCTAAGTAAACTGTTTGACTTCGTTCCTTTTGAATTTTTTTTTTTCACTTGAAAAAGGCGAAAGCCGAAAATTTTGTGTATTTTCTGTCTTCTCTTTAGTTTGCTTTGTATTGTTTGGGTTTTATTTCTCACGCGGGGTTTTGCAACATACAACCTTTTCTTTTTGCCCAATTTTGACTTTGCTATATTGCTATCGACATTTTGCCGTTCTTGGGGTTTGTCATGAAAGTGGTTCTATCATATCACCCCTAATTTTATTGTGTGTTAGCGTCATATGAACAAACAAAAATAAAAGACGTAGTGGAATTCATGCTACAACAAAAGTGGAATTGGGCCGGACACGTGGTGAGGATGAATGACAACAGATGAACAAAACGCTGCACTGAATGGCAGTCAAGAACAGGAAAAAGAGCAAGAGGACGACCAGGAAGAAGATGGAAGGAGGACATTACAAAGAGAGGAGGAACAACATGGATGAGGAAAATAACGGACAGAAGAGAATGGAAAGCATTGTCGGAGGGCTACATTCTCCAGTGGTTGGACAACGCCTAGAAGAAGAAGAAGAAGATTAGCGACATATGGGAGAATTTTTCGTGGGCATTTTTATGCAAGTTTCGATTTTGAGAGGTATTGAACAAAACCTTGATTTTACACAACTCTTCAAACGTTCAGTTCTCATGTTCCCGAAAAGGCAAAAATGCACATACAACAATTCGGAAGACACCCGACGATTTCTCAAATACAATTTGAAACTCCGTTTTAAATGGTTTTATTTGTAAAGGTATCATAATGTTATTTGTAAAGATCCGGTGTTTTGCTAAAACAAAAACAAAAAATGTAAAAATTGCACTATGTTTATTAGTTGGTTTCATTTGACCTCACGGAGCTTGTTATTCTCCCTTTTTCGAAAATACTTTCACCCAAAATGGCGGAAGGGCTTTACATGGCTGTCTACACCTCAAGCTGTGACGAGGTTTATGTCACATGCTGATATTCCTTATCGTGGAACTTTTGCAGTTGATTCAACTGCTGTCATTCTTTATAATCCAATTTAAAAAGCAAAATAACAGCCATTCCTGCGACAGCGGCATTTCCGGGAGATGGTGGTCATTTTTTTAATTTTTAATCAACTGTAAGCAGAATAACTTGACGAAATATCATAGAAACCACAGAAAAACTGTGGGGTCGCAGCAGGGCTTAAGCAAAGTCAAAATTGGGCAAAAAGAAAAAGTTGTATGTTGCGAAACCCTGCGTGAGAAATAAAACCCAAACAATACAAAGCAAACTAAAGAGAAGACAGAAAATACACAAAATTTTCGGCTTTCGCCTTTTTTCGAAGAAGGCAGCCGATCGAGCTTCCATGCATTTGGCGGACGGACGTGCTTTGGTGCTGCTGACGAACCAAGAACTCGCAGTTAAGTCACCTGTTTCCTGTTGAAATCTTTTATTGTTCGATTTTTTTCACTTGAAAAAGGCGAAAGCGGAAAATTTTGTGTATTTTCTGTCTTCACTTTAGTTTGATTTGTATCGTTTGGGTTTTATTTCTCACGCAGAGCTTCGCAACATACAACTTTTTCTTTTTGCCTAATTTTGGCAGAATAACTTGGTTGCCTGGACAAGAAAAAACCAAACTTGTTATAAGAATGCGACGACAGAACGTCACGCACACGTCACTCAGGTTGGTTCATGTTTGATTACTGATAAAGATTAATCTCACTGATGTTCACGAAATGAAAATGTTTGAGAGGTAAGGGTATTTGAGGGTTTTTGTTTGTTTTTGTTTTTTTCATTTCTTTGTGTGTGTGTGGTTTTTTTTTTAATCCTATCTTATCTGTGGTTTACAAATTTAAAGGCCGACTCGATTCTCGGTGTCAAACTTACAAATTTTAGGTTTACTTTTGCCGTAATAAATATTTTCTCAGCCCCCGCCTACCAGAAGGTAAAGAAAGTTGTACGTCTCATAGTTTGCTGATGGTGGACGTGTCAAACTGGGGGGTTTTCATGTGTACGGAAACGGAAATGGAAACACCAGCGGAAACGTCAAAAACCCTTCAAGTAGATGTAATGTCATGAGAGGTTGAGATATGGGAATGCAATGCATGGAACGAAACTGTGTGGTGACAATGTTATAACTAGATGTACAATTAACCACTCAACTCACATCACCGTGGTGCTTGCTCAGGTTTCACAATCTTCACAGAGCAACACCACACCAGGATCTTTTTGGCGCCAGGGACTACATTTTTATTATAATATTAAAAAGAAAAACATAAAAAGGATTACGTGGCCCACCAATGATTGAAGTGTAAAAACAAAATTAGAGACACTAATTATAAATCACTAAAAAGGGCCAATTAAAAATATTAAGACGCCTAAAATCCCAAAACCATATATAAAGCACTAACTAGGAATTGTTAACTAAAAATAGATGACTAAAAAAACCCAGTGCCACCCGCCCACTCGCGCACCCGGTTCACTGCCTCATCGGCACTGCAAAGAAGTCCAAAACAATGGACATACATTATAGTACGCATGGCAACATGTAAATAGTCATCAGCATACATAATCCTCAGCATCCATGGAATTAATTGTTATATTGCTACCATAATTAACACCATGCGCTCAGCATATCACCCATGCACGCACACCCACATTCACACACGCACGCCACCCTAGTAGGTAGCTTCCAACGTAAGTTATTTACTGGAGAGCTAAAGATGGACACAAGCCATCCAGGCCTGGAAACACAATTATAATTATCCTGACCATTACAGGCTTACTATTTACTATCCACCTGAGCGTGGTGTTATCCTCTTCAGCCGTCCCTATTGACATACCATGGCGATAATACTAATAATTATTGGCGTCAATTTGTTTCGTTCATCACCATCATCATCATTGCCTTCTTTCTCAACCTGGATCAGGGTACAGGCCACCAACAAACACTTTCCATACCTCTCTATCATGGGCCAGCCTCTTTACATTATTCCAAGTCTTTCCGCTTCGTTGCACATCATTTTCTCTGGCCCTTCCCCACGTTCCGCGCGGCCTTCCTCTTGATCTCTTGCCCTGGGGATTCCAATCCAATACCTTCTTCGTGATGCTGTTTCCTGGCCTCCTGAGAGTGTGGCCGATCCATCTCCATCGCCGTTTCGTTACCATTATTAATTAAGTGCGAGCATGATCTCGGTGATTTTACCCTTAGCATAACGCCATCCCATTCTTATGTGCCATTCACATTCATCCAATATGCACACAGCAGCGATCCCTCTTATGATACTACTTCACTAACCATGGTTGGACACGCCAACATCCACGTGCGGTGCTCGCAGCCCCCAGCAATACCTTCTCAATGGCACTCCAGCATTTACTCGCTCTGGCCTGCAATAATTAGGACAATATATCGCATAACCTCTAGTCGCCTTATGTGCCACACTACAACATGATGCAATAATATTGATCTAGACTAGGTGTCCTTGTAGAAAAAGGCATTGCCTTAAAAAAATATAGGCTCCAATCTGACGGTATGTCACTTCTCAGCCTAACTTGTATATTAAATATTCGAACGTATGGGGCACGCACTAACCAGTGTACCACTACCATGCGACAGGTCAACTCCAACAACTGTCCTTATCATTAATAACTTACTTTCTCTACGTACAATCTTATATCCGCTGCCCATTCAACAGCTGCGTGGCTGAATTTCACATAAAATTGCATGCAGTTAAAAGGGGGAGTCTCCGCAGAGTGTACTTCGCTTACAATATTATAGTGTGTACGATAGTGTCATACTAGTGTAACACTGCAACATTGAATTCCATTGCAGATTAAGTGACCAATAACCATTTTGCCTGGTCGCAGAGTCTAGCAACCGCTGAACAAAATACACGCCACGAATTATCTATTATATTCACGTAAAAGAAACGATTTAAAAAATACCAAAGAACACAATATTCAACAAAACTGATTGGTCAAACCAACAGTTCCCGAACAGCCAGAACAGTATGCAGAAAACTTGCACAAGGTCAAACCCTGGAAATAACCAAAGTGCACTAGAAGATCTTTGGTTTCTCGGGGACCTCAGCCGAAAGCTGTTAGCCCCCAAATGGCCAAGTGTCCAGACCGCCTGGGTTTTATCAGCGCCAAAGCCTACCAAACTGAATAAAAGGCAAACTGTAGTGCAAAATCCGCCAAAACTGAGTAAAGAGCGAATTGCAGCGCCAAGACCTGCCAAAACTGAAAAAAGGGCGAACTGACCGTTGGCCAAAATGAGCAAAGAAACGCCCGATTCATTTCGAGCCTTCCACAGAAAGTGGGTCCCCTACTGTGGATCCGAAAGTGCAAAGGATTAGTGAGGCTACGCTTTTGCCACTTTCTGGACCAAGACGAGCACAGAACCCCCAGGGGGCATGCCGTTGCCCTGGGCCCTCTGGTGGTGTTTCAGGAACGCCTAGCAAAGGAAAGGCAAACAAGGGCCCCGGTACCCTTGGGCCATCTGGGATTAGTGAACTCGTGATGGACCAAAAGGCGCAAGGAATCCCCCTGGCCACTCTGTTGCCCTGGGCCCTCCACCGTGTCTTTTAGAAGGTCCAGCCAAAAGGAGGGCAATCGAGAAGCGACCACCTTTGGCCCAGCCGGTGTCAGCCAGTTCGCAAAGTAAAGGAAAGGCAATCAAGGATCCCATGCCTTCGGACCGTTCAGCGTTATCCGATTCGTGGCACGATCACAAGAGAAATAGAATATTTTTAATTCTAAAGGAACGCCGTTTCCGTACAAATGGAAACACTCTTTCTTTCTACTAATTGATGGACTTTTGATGTTTCCGTTGCCGTTGCTGTTTCCGTACCCGTGAAAACACGGCATAAGAACATTTCGGCGATATCTCATATTTACAGCCTTTCGACAAGACTCGTCGTTTTCAGAATGATGTGGGCATTGTGCTAAATGCCACAAGAGCGAGAAATAGAAACACACACATCCTGTTCTTTCCACCTGTGACCGATGTCACAATAAAAAGTTTGCTGTCTTTGAGTTTATTCTTGCATGTTCCAGGAAAAGAAAAAAAAAACACCAAAAGTCCCAGCGTTCTTTAATTTTTACAATTTCATAAAAACTAATATAAGAGCAAAAAAAAAAAAATGAAAACAGTAAAATGTGCGTCCGATTCTTTCTGGAGACAGAACACACCTTTTGACGTCGTCGAATTTGTTGTTGTTGTTGTCGGTGATTCTTTCCGGATATCTTGGTTCGACACACCCTTCCCAGTTATTTTCGGCTACTTGAGAAGTTATAGCTATTGGGTTTACGACCATAAGTAATGTATCTACGCTCGGAGGGTAGGATAAAGGGGGGGGGGGAGGGGAGGGGTGCCCCTAGCGTTTGAAAGAGTACGTAGAGGGAGAGGGGTATCTGGGAGTGTATGTATACTTTTCAGTCATGGTCATGAACCAAAAGTAAATAGGCGAAAATAAAATCAACGTAAGTTATTGGATCATTTAAAAATCAACATAAGGATTGGTGGCGGATTATGATAAGATGAAAATTTAAAAATATGTTTCCAGCGAAACATTCAAATTATGGTCCATGGCCCCAAAAGTTTAAGAACAAAGCCTTGTCATGAACCTTCACCATTCTAATGGCCGTATATCTCACAGGGGATAGAGAGAAAGGGTTGAAACCAAGCGTGTGAAAAGCGCAGTGGGGGAAAGGAGGTCCAATCGCCCAAATCATGTTTACGTACTTTAAGGGTTGCCCCTTCCCAAACTATTTAGCCAGCCTGGGTGGCGACACTTGGTTTTTTGTTTATGTATTAGATTATAATTTATCAAAACTTTGACATGTACTTCATTCAACGAACCTTCCTTAATCCTCTAGCCAACACCTTTAACACTTAACACAACCGAATGCAATTTGCCGCACATTAACACAATAGTTTTCGTCTGCAGAAACATCAAAGAGGTAATATAGGTCTCCATTGTCGTTGGTGGATGTAGGGAATAGGTAATTCTAATATTTTAAAAAAAAATGTCAGTGTCAAGCTGGCAAGTTTGGCACATAAGGGGGAGATTAGCAAAACGTGCACAATTTTATTTCAGGTTTTTGGGGGGCTTTTTTTACCTTCTGCTTTCATACACTCTCAAATACTGCAAAGTCATTTATCTTGATTGGATAATAAAAGAAAGAAAGTGTCAGGTATTTCTGCATTATAAAATAATCAGTTTTCTTATCATTTTCTATATGTAAAAACAATCACGTAGGCGGCCATCTTGAATTTGGCAGCCATCTTGAATTTTTGTCTATCTTCAAAACAGTTTATATTGAAAACTCTTTCTTTCCAACACCATAGCTACATATTTTGAGAGGTATAAAACCTTTGTCACAGTTAAATTTACGTACAACATCTGTTATGTGTACCGGTAGCCTATTTCTAACAGGCGTCGGCCATCTTGAAAATATTTCGTGGCCAACACCTTTTTCTTAAAATACCTCCTAGGGACATTATCTGTGCCAAGATTTATGCTTCTATCATTTTTTATTTACTTATTTATTTTTGAAGGATTAGTCCAAGAATATAGCCAATTAGAAGGCCCTAGGTATATTTAACGCGAAATGAAAGACGTGAGACTTGTTTTAAGGGCATTTGGTGGCAAAAAGAGCAAACACACACACATCAACTTCATTCATTTCAAAACGTGCAAGAATTGAGTCATCTTCTTTGTGAAATTGTTTCTGTTTGGTTTCGTTGTTATCGTTTTAAATTTGTACGTTTGGTAGTGTTTTATAAATTGAGATATTTACACTTTTTATGTTTTCTATAATTATACAATATTAAAAGTTAGAATTATCGTTTCTTTTCAAATAGTCCCAGTTTCACAATAATTATAATGAACACCGACAACAAATAATTGATTTTTAGTCACGGTTATGACATCCCTTTTCTATGAGCTGGATAAAAACCGGTACTGTAAGTCTTATGTTGGTCACTGATGTTCTTCATATGTTTACCGTATTCGGAGCTGAAATGCTACGGGAACAGAGGAGAAATGATTTCAGTATGTTCCTTCCTCGGTACTGTACTACCGTCATGCACTTGACCACTCGGACTTCCAACATAACTCATCACTTCTTGCCAACTGTGTCGACTGAGTGGGTACTCCGTACTTTGCACTCATATTGAGATGTCAAGTGTCTAGTACCGAAACGAGTATTTCAAGATGTCAATTTAGAGAACCTTCCGAATATGCATCGTTCGGATAAATGGGACAGCAGAGTAAACTAGAGAGTAGAAAGCAGAGTAGAAGACAGCCGAGTAAAAGTATTATCAATATTCGTGTTTCTGTGCTTTTTTTTTTTTTTTTGCTTTTTTTACTACGTACACTCTGTCAGAGATTCAAAACGAAGATGAAACCATGTCCTAACTCAAATTTAGCTATGAATGTGTTTATGTATATAACGTGTAGACTTAGGCACATGATCTTTGTTCGTTTTTAGAAAGACCCGTCCTTCCCATATTACGTGTGCAGACATAAACCTACCCACGACTGCGCGGATATTTTGTAAAAGCAGTTAAAAAATAAAATGAAAATTCACGTTTTACTCTCTGTCTGTGTAAATTTCAAACAAAGTCGCGTCTGAGCGCCTGCCTTAATTTAAACACTCCATTATCAAATTCAAACACTTGTGAAAGTGCTCTCTGTACACACATAAAACCTGGATCAAAGGATAGACAAGATGGTCAGATGGGAGTATCGCGTGCGAGCCTTTTAGTAAACACCAGGCAGGGGCAATTATAGAGTTTTGAAAATATTTCAGAGTTAAACATTCTGAGTTTTGTCATATTATGTCCATTTTTCCACTTGTCTCTTTGGTTAAAATAATTTTAAAAAACGGGTCGCATGTCGCAATGCCAGTAGGCAGAGAACGAAAAACCCAAAAAAGAATTCAAAATGGAAGAAATAGCGACATTTCCGGCTTCAAGTCTTTCGTCAAGATAAAAAAAAAATCTTAAGTACGCACAAAAAAAAAAAAACAAAGTCTGAAAATGAAAGAAAGAGACATAAGACGACTGCTTAGCTGTCTGTGGTCTTTGTCTGCCAGTTTATGAACTTGCTTTAGCCACAGACCTTGCAATGGTTTTGACTCGTGGTTTTGCGAGACATCACAGTACTCCCATTCATTCTTGTTAGACACCGTAAAATGTGTAGATGAAAAGCTCGAGAGAGCAAAGACAGAAGAAAGGGAAGAACTAAGAAGTTTAAGAAAGCAAAAACCTCCTCCGTGAACCTCAGTGACGTAGAACTACTCGAATGATTAAATCGTTTTCATCAAATCTGCCAGGTCGGCACGGCCGTAGTACGAAAATACGACCATGTTTCACGTCTTAATCTGGAAAGTTATAAATGTCTCCATCAGGGGACAGTAATAGGAGGGTAATAGGATCTCGTGGCCTATACTTGGATCACTCTCTCGCTCTTTCCAGTGAAGCTGACAATAATCACGTTTGTCCACGCGGTTAGGAGATGAAAGTGGCGCTGCACTAGCTAAGATAAACTGTCAGTAATTTGACGCTGTATTATGTCTTCCAAGTTTGGACGTGAAATCCGAACAAAATCTTTAATTGTATAGATGTGAAACGATAATGATTTTAGGTCTTTATTTTAGGAGATTTACTGCTTTTGTTATTTACATCTCTCTTTTGTTGTTTTTATTTCTCGTGAGTGTGTGTCTGTGTGTGCGCGCGCGCGCGCGTGTGTATGGTGTCGGGTTGTTGTTTTTTTAATTTTGCCCGGACGGTGGCCTTCTTAAGCCTGCTGTTCTCGATTTCCAACGGCCAAAGTATCTTTAACGTGTGCAAAGTGCACACGGGCCTTCCGAGTTTTTCGTCCTTATCCGAGAAGACTAGGTCCTCCATCCCACCCACCATAGTATCAGGGACAGGAATTTTCTCCCAAAATTCCATTATGCTTGCAACGACCGGGAATCGAACCTGGTGCCTCCAGCATGAGAGGCGAGCATCTTGCCACTAGACCCACGTGTCCCTTTACGAGACAATAATTATGTCCTAGGCACCTGGGCTAGGAAAACTAAAAAATATGGCAGGCCAAAAAGTACTTACATTTTGCCACAAGAAATCGTTGAACTGAGAATCCAGAAATACAAAGAGTTTATGGTAATCGAAGAGGGCGGTATTGCTTCTTTTTGCCTATACAGCATTGAAGAAAAAACAACAACTTTGTTTATAGAAGATCTGTGCTGAGTCAGTAGTCCCTTGCAGTGTAAGGGTAGCCACACAAAGGCCACTGAATTCGGTCACCGAGCCACTAGGCGCTTTAGGTGAGAAGAATTGCACTATATAATTTCAACAACTGCACACAGAGCCCACCTAGATTCGGTCCGTTTATGTAGAGCAATTCTTCTCACCTAAAGCGCCTAGTGGCTCGGTGACTGAATTCGGTGGCCTTTGTGTGGCTACCCTAACGGTGGTCTGTTACAAGCCCCTTGCTTGTGTCAAATTGTTCAGTGTAAAGTTTTCCTGGCACGATGGCCGTTAAGTTTGATTATAGAGAGGTTATAAAACACACTCAACAGTTTCGAGCACCAGGTCGCAGCTGTTCGTGCCTGTGTGTTCAAAGTCTTCTGTAGATTGACAGGTTTTCTCTACCTCCCGAGACCTCCCGTGGCTTCGCTCTCCTACAGTTCCAATATGATTATTTTTCAATTTTTTTTTTTTACTACTACATGAGGTACCCGGCATTGTCCGGAACAAACTTGTGTTATCTCTCTCTCTCTCTCTCTCTCTCTCTCTCTCTCTCTGTCCCTCTCTTTCTCTCTTTCTCTCTCCTGCACCCTCTAGGAACCCGCACACCGGTCTAGATTAGGGCTCAGGGATTGTCACTCCATAAGTCTCCGATCAATGATTATTTGCCCTATAGCAACTAGCTGTTAAACGAGTTCACAACAAACAGCTTTAATTATCAGCTCCACATACATGACAAGATAGCATGTATAGTTCTGAATTGATTTGACGAGGAAACAAAGATCCAGTGGTCATAAAGGCTACAGGGCAGGAATTCATTATGTTCCCAGCTGGGCCAGGGGCAGGCACAGGCATGGCAAATAGTACAGCAAATACTTTTGTGACTCCAGTGCCTTGTCACTGATCCATCAGTACAATCCGAGATACAGAATACCGAGACGGACCATTTCTCCTTTCACTATATTTATGTCCACACCTTGCGTAAGTATAAAACACGATGAGTACTACTAACAGAGCTCTGAGGTACTCGTCTCTTTCGTTCAGTTATGAAGGAGTGTGGTGCGAATTGTTGTATTGTTAACATGGATGATACGCGTGCAAGTCGACGGACGGAATTTGGCGAATTGAACCGTTTCGGTATCCGGTGTCTCGGATTGAGCCCAGCTCAGACCAACTACCGGTAATGGGAGTACTATTCTAATTTAAGACTGTTAATTTTTTCCATTTCATTCTATCTGGTTTATTACGCAGTTGGAGCTTGATTCTGTTGTCTACTCGGTGTCGCTGTGGTGTCTTTATAAGTCTTTGACCCGAACACTTCAAGTGGAAACTTCAATTGAAACGTGCGGGGACGGCGCCTTTTGACTACCAGTGATATACAGCTGTAGTAGGCCTCTATTCTCTATATGATAAACAGTAATATTACTGTTATACAATGCAAAGTTACTACTAAAAGTGACTGTTCAAATAATGTCAACACCATGATGGAGGAGTTATATTAAATTAAAACAAGTATAATGAATACTCCCCAAATTAGAAACAGTGCTGTTATTGTATTGTACGAGGAGGTGGACATGGAGAAGGAGGAACCGCAGGCCAACGATACCTTTGTTAAATTTGAATAGACCTCCGTTCAAAGTACATGTAGTAGGAGATTGAAACTGTCAAAGGTAGGATTAAGAAGGGAAGCAGTATTTCGGGCAAAATTTCTTATCAGTTCTTCAGTAAGTCTCGAGCCAGTCTTCTACACAACAGAGGACCCTCGAAATACTTAGAAAGTCATTTATAGTGACCTCCTTCAGGCTGATGTCGTCACTGTTCATAAACTGTAGTAATCGTTTTTGGATACTTTCCATGAGAGGCAAAGAACTGTTTTATTTTAGCAGAGTTGCGATAAGTTACGTCGAAATTTATACAGCTTGATATTTGATTATTTTTCGGCAGAGGAGTCTGTAACCAAGATCTTTAGATGCGGTTTTGATTGTAGTTGAATATAACATGAAAATCAATTTTCGAATTTTTTTAGTGTCTACGGTCTTAGGGAATGGTATCGATGTAATGTGACCCCTTGTTGAAATGAAACGCTAAACAAGCAACTTTACATTCCTGTAAAACTTAGGCTAAGTTCGGCACGCACGGGTTTAAAAATGTTCTTGAAAACGAAAACTCTGGTTATCATCAAGTTTCTTATCATGGAGACCAAAATATTCAATTGGAAACTTGAGTTCACCACCTGGAGAGACTCATGTGTTCTTCGCCCCATGTGATCTTTGGAAATGGGCGCATGCCGTGCAAATCTGAACTATAAATCTGTAAAAAAAAAAAAAAACACACAAAAAAAGTATCATAAAACATTGGGAAGAACAATGGAAGTACTTATTAGTACATGCCGAGCGTTATGTAGAACTTTAGTCCTTGGTTAGTCGTGAACTTTTCAATGATATGTATTTTACGAAAGTGACTTGTTCTTCTTTCTTATTAGGCCCTGTTCGTCCAATGCATGATGCAGTCTTTCGCCAATGATCTCTATTCTCCTCTGTTTTTCGTCCGTAGTGTCCATGCCTGTCCACCTGTCTGCATAATATCATCTGTCCATCGTCTTTCTGGGCGTCCTCTTGTTCTTTTTCCATTTCTAGGCCTCCATTCAGCTCAATGTTTTGTCCATTTGCTGCCTTTCATTCTTCGGATATGACCAGCCCATGTCCACTGTTTTCGTAGTATGAATTTCACAATGTCGGTAACCTGGGTCTGTCTCCGAATACCAGTGTGAGGGATATTTTCTTTAAGCGAACACAATGCGAAAAACAGCCTCGAAGCTGAAATCTCTGATGTTAGTATAATCCGACACATAGGATACCGAGACAGTTCAATTCACCAAATTCCGTCCGTCGACATGAGCACGTATCATCCATGTCAACAATGCAACAATTCGCACCTCATCCGTTCATAACTGAAGGAAAGAGTCTAGGACCACAGAGCTCTGAGAGTAGTACTCGCCGTGTTTATATGCACGCAAGTTGTGGACATAGTGACAGAAGGAATGGTCCTTCTCGGTATTCTATGTCTCGGGCGTAATGTTCAAGGAAGCATAATATTGTGTGGTCACAAAATTACAAAAGAAAAGAAAAAGACATATGCCTCGCATGCAAAATGCTGCAGAGTTCACCTGTTCCACACAGACTTCTTGTTCCAGCCACTTTATTTTTTCTTTCTTGAATCTTTCAGACAGAAGGAGTGAGCTTGTTGGTTACAGTGCGGATTGGCATACAATTGATGGGCTGACCTTCATGTTGATTCAAAGCTGCCAGACGGTACTGCCGGTGTTGGCCAGTTCATAATATAACCAAAAATCTGGGGTGTTTCTCTTAGACTGGTAGAGAACTGAGTCAGGTCAGTTTTGCATCTATTTTGACACAGCACGCGAGGTTTCTCTTTCCGCAAACTGACTCGAGACAGTTTTGATGCACAAGAACTGAGACAGACAGACAGACAGACTTGTTTTAGTCTTGCTTGTGCTCTAGGGCCCTCTTAACCACATCATTCACACCCGACACTAATGTAATGGGGTGAACCATTACAGGACTGAGTTACTTATAGCTCACTGCAGTGAAAGGGAGATAAACCCGTTATTTTGACTAGCTAGATCACTAGATGTGGTCAAGGGGAAGTAACCACACAGAAACCATAGATAATCTCCCCTTATTGTTTGATCGTGCACTTGACATGAGTCATGTTGTGTTGAGTAACATTGCCAACTGATGTACTCACTGCGCCAATTTTAAACCATAGTCTTAGCGTTGTCTGTATTGTCCAGGATTGGTCAATTTAAGTGACCATCTTTGGTGCCAGAAGTAGAATCTTGTTATGTATCACTACATTGTAAGTTTGTTTAGTATTTATCTTGTTAAGTAATATTTTATTAAGATGGTGTAATTACAACATACACGAGCGAGAGGGTAGCTTTTAAAAATGTTTTTATTTGTTATAGTGTTCTGTTAGAATTTGCACTTAGTGAACTGTAAGGAGTAAATGGGTTGCGCGTGTTTGGGTGACGCTTAGATGATAGCATGGGTCAGTCAGTTCCACCCAAGTCTTCAAGACAGCAGGACGTGTCATTGTGTCCAGACTAACATAAAAGTAAAAGAAGTTGTAATTAATATTTCAAGATTTGTGAAGTGCCAGCTCTGATGATGTAGATCTAGATCAAGGGTGAATTCATTTGGTTAATTCACCGCGCCTATCGGTTGGGTTTATTGTGGTTTATTGTACTGTTTATTGTGCTGTTTATTGTACTGTTTATTGTCTTGTGTTTATTGTATTGTGTCATTATTTGATTTGTTTTTTTCTTTCTTTTTTAATAAAATTGATGTCCTCTCAAAACTTGATAGTTTTGTTTGTATGTTTCCCGTCCTGTTACATTATTTGGTGTCAGATTAGCTAGCTATAGCTATAGAGAGACCCGCTCGGTCCCGTTCCTGTGTTACACTAAAATCGGGACAAAACAGTCATTACTCAATGTGCGAGGTCTCTCTTTCCGCCACTTGACTCGAGACCAAAGATGTTAAAATAGGTTAATACTATTTTAAGATCTTTGCTCGAGACAGTTTTGACACCCCCGAACTGGTGAGACAAACTTATCTCAGCCCCACCCGCACTCGAGATCCTGCTTAACCATAATATCATTCACATCCGACATTAAAACCAAAGCAAATCAGACATGACTCAGTGTCACTCCGGCCTTAACGAACGTAAAACCTGGCAGGGGTAAACAACAATATCTTTCTTCTGGCTTTCTTCTACATGTACAGTCAATGAGTCAACGTTTTTGGATGAGCATTGTTTGTTTAGTCAACAGAAAACACTGGTTGACATTGGAATGCCAGCGTGTTAAGAGCGCCACCTACGTGATTTTAATTGTATACACTTATTGAAATAATGCCACCATCTACCATGGTCGTTTTTGTGATAATTTTCTTTCTTCTCTCTCTCTCTCTCTCTCTCTCTCTCTCTCTGTCTCTCTCTCTCTCTCGCCTCTCTCTCTCGCCTCTCTCTCTCTCTCTCTCGCCTCTCTCTCTCGCCTCTCTCTCTCTCTGTCTCTCTCTGTCTCTCTCTCTCTCTCTGTCTCTCTGTCTCTCTCATTCTCTCTCTCTCTCTCTCTCTCTCTCTCTCTCTCTCTCTCTCTCTCTCTCTCTCTCTCTCTCTCTCTCTCTCTCTCTGTCTTTAATAACCATCCATTACAAATAGGATCAAAGTTACCATGTTTATACCATTCGGTTATGAAAAAAAAATACTGAACAGCTGCAAGCGAGTAGCTGGTGGGCGCTTCTGGCAGTCTCCTTCTGTCCTATCAGTCTTCTATATGATTCAGTCTGTCGCTCTGCTTTTTCCTAGCATATCGTGATCGTTATGGTGTCGCCGTGCTTTCTCCAAACTCAGACTACAGCCGCAACCTTTGAGATTCCTGGCGTGGAGGTTTATTAACATGTAAGACATTAGTTTGAAATTCAAGAAACATTAATTATTTCAGTCAGCGATTTTTATCTCTCATTAAGAGTGCAAGATAGTGGATTTTTGCGGGTGTGGGCAATCTGAAGTGCAAAATGACACCTCTCCCAACCGCTCTATCTTGTTGTTTTTTGTTTTTTTTCAGCGATTACAGTCCGGCACACTTTCAGGAATCTTTCTTCACCCAGGTGAACATTTCATGGATGAAAATAGACCGACAAAATCTGGAGATTCCATAAATAATAAAACGCACTCTTTCGTTGATCATTTTTGCTTTCAAATTCCGATGTGTACATATAATATATATGCATTAAATTTTCAGCCAAATCTGTACCATTACTTGACCTTCCCTGGTAGAACGGCACACTAATTTTATAAGGCAAACATAACGGAAAGGCTTATCTGAATAAAAAGAGATATGCTTCACGAACCTGTGTGATTTTTATTACGGATTAATTGCCATCGCTGAGGGCAAAGATTTTTGTTTCTTTGTTTGTTTTTCTTGTTCATTCATTCGTTTGTTGTTTATAGGGGAGGGGGGGTCTATAACAATCCCGGTGTAACAGGCCAAAATATACCCCCCGCCCAGAATATACCCGGGGTTAAACTGGCCTAGCCCAGAATATACCCCGGGGTATATTCTGGGCTAGGCCAGTTTATACCCCGGGGTTACTTTGGGCTAGGCCAGACTATACCCCCCCAGTCCAGATTATACCCCCTACTTAAAAAAAAAAAAACAAGTCAAGACCACAGTTTTTTTCAGCCTGTTCTTCATCACTGTCATCAGATATCATATTAATACAAACATGAACACATTCTTGACACCAACAAGTCATAATGCAATTTAGAGAAAATAATAATAACAGTTTATTTCAGCCTTAGTTTACTTTGGTGTACCATACATACATTCTCGACTCCTGTAAATCATGATACATTTTAGAAGGAACAAACATGCATTAAAATGCATTGATATACAAAAGAGTTGAGTATCCATTCAAACTGACATGATTAGACTTCAGCATTAATTTCACTCGTGTGTGTTGATGATATTATTATTATTATTTTGGTAGTTGGTTGGCCATGAGTAAAACATGCATTGTATTTTTTGTTACGATGATGTAGAGAGAAAAGGCCAGTAAAGAACACACAGAAAAAAATAATAAAAACATAACGATAATCCGACTGACAGACAGTGCAATTCCATCATCCAGCAGACATAAAACTAAATAGGCACTAAATGTTTGCGACTGATGAACTACACCTGTCCAGATCCACTTGAAACGTTACAGAATGCTAACCAGTAATAATGATAACAATAAGAACAGGAAATCATGTTATTTACTCTTGAAAATATAGAGAAATATCAATATCAGAATCATCATCATCTTGGAAACTGCAAAGATATGAGAGGGAGTGTAAAAATGGCAGCGTATGCCTACAAATCATTCTAGAATTTATAAGCAGCAATGTATGTGTATCAACTATTTATAAAAAACGTGTTAAATCTTTTCAAATATTCAAGTAAAACTGGACAGAAAGCTTTAGTGAAATAGCCTTGACAGTTGTGTAGGCCGACAGAGTAAGTCCACTGAGACAAAAGTAGTGCATTGTAAAAGGTAATTAGATCTATAGCATGTTGAGGCAAAATTCAATGGATCATGTTATATTAACAGTATTTCCTTTTAGTGAGTATCATTCTTTGATAGGTTATTTGTAGAAAGATATACATTTCATGTACATTACAGTTTAAGACACTGGATTAGTTTGCAAGGCTTTTGAAAGATTGAACCTATGTATTATAGTGAATAAGGGTATGTCACTCGCGAGTGAAATAATAATAATTTTTTAAAAAGACCTTGTCCGTCTTTACCTTCCTAAGCTTAACACGTCCCTTGCCAAGGGATTTAACAACTATGTGTTTGTACACAAAAAAAATATTTAAAATGACTTCATTTTTATGAGTCCGTTAATTATTTCATCCATTGGGACTAAGTGTATGTCAGTGCCAAACAAACAGTACCGTGCAAATTTTATTCAATGGCAACCAACTACAAAAACAACTACAACATGCCAACGAACGTGAGTGACCATGAGCTACATAAAATGTATACATTTCTACAAATACGCTATCAAAGAATTTATTAACAAGACATGTTCATGCAACATGATTCACCGAATTTTTGCCATAACATACTGTAATTACTTTCTGCAATGCACTGTTGTCTCAGTGGATTTAATCTGTCATTTTACATGACTATCAAAGCTACTTCGCTAAAGCTTTCAGTCAAGTTCTACTTGAATAGTTGAAAAGATTTAACACATTTTTTTTACATGTACTTGGTACATACACACATATATTATTGCTGCTTATAGATTCTAGAATGATGTGTAGGTCATTTTTATATTCCCTCTTATCTTTGTATTATTCCAAGATGATGGTGATTCTGATATTGATTATATTCTCTTTATTTTCAAGAGTAAATAAGATGATTTGGTGTTCTTATTGTTATTATTGTATATTACTGGTTAGCTTTCTGGAACGTTTCAAGTGGATCTGGACAGGTTAAATTCATTATGTGAAACAATTTTAGTACATGTATGTATTTAGTTTTGTATGAAGTATTTTATGTCTGCTGGATGATGGAATTGCACCATCTGCCAGTTCAGTTGTTAAAATGTTGTTGTTGTTTTTTTCTCTATGTATTCTTTCCTGGCCTTTCTCTCTGCATCAGTGTAACTTTGTATGTAGATCTAATTGTTCCTACATATCAAGCACATTTCTGATTTTCAAACATTAAAATAAGATTCAGATAACTTTACACTTACGAGTCTTATAATTAGTTCATACCTTGCCACTAAGTATATGTTAGTGGTGCCAAACAAAAAAATTACAATACATGTTTAACTCATGGACAACTAATTATAAAAAAACCAAAACAATAATAATACCAACGGACACAAGTAAAATTAGTGTTAAAGTTTAATCACATCAGTTTCAATGGATTTTCAATCCTTTTGTATATCAATGCTCTTTAAGCATGTTTATTTCCTTTTAAATGTATCATAATTTACAAGAGTCAAAACTGTATTCAAGTTCAAGTTCAAGTTCAACAAATCTTTATTATCCCATAAACAGGAACTTGTGCAACAAATTGTCAGGCATAAAAAGTAACATATTTAAGATAGAACAAATAAACATGCATGTGTATATTCTCTCTCTCTCTCTCTCTCTCGATCTCTCTCACCAAGGCAGACCTATCTCGAGTTTTTAGAGCTGGTTTGATTAAGTATTGTGACGGCGGTGGGAACGAAGGTTTTTTGGAATCTTTGTGTTTTTGTCGAAATTGACCGAAAACGTCGGTTCGAAGGGAGAAGTTCAAAAAGATAGGACAGAGGGTGGGATGGGTCTTTATGAATACTGGTTGCCTTGCCAAGGGCTCTCTTGTTGAACAACTGTTCAAGAGGCACCTGCTTTCTCCCGACTATCTTGCTGCATGAGTTCACAATGCTGTTCAGTGGGTTTTTGCTTTTTACATTAAGAGTTTTATACCAGCATATAAAGAAAAAAGTGAGGACGGATTCGATAAAAGCATGGTAGCACATTTCCATAATTCTGCTTGAGACCATCAATGATCTCAACTGATACAGGATGTGCATTCTCTGTTTACATTTTTTGTAGACAACTTGAGCATTTTTAGAGAAATTAAGTTTATTGTCTATGATTGTGCCCAGATATCTGTATTCTTCCACTCTCTCTACTGTTTGACCCTTCACCTGGAGGGCCGCCACATCTTTCCTATTCCTCTTGTAATCTATAAGCATTTCTTTTGTTTTCCCTATATTTAATTCTAAAAAGTTGTCATCGCACCACTGGGCGAAAACAGAAACATTTTCTTGGTATCTGACCTCTGAGTCTGACAAGTCTACTAGTGCTATGTCATCTGAAAATTTGATAAGACGGGCTTCATCTTTGTCGCTGCGACAGTCGTTGGTGTAAAGGGTGAAAATAAAAGGTGAGACTACTGTTCAATGTGGTGTACCGGTGTTGATTGTCCCGGTGGAGGATGTGCAAGAGGCGACAGACGATGCTTCAATATGATATCTGATGACAGTGATAATGGACAATTCAAACTAAAGTTGAAATAAACTGCGGTCTTGACTTGTTTTTTAAAAAAAGTAGGGGGTATAATCTGGACTGGGGGGGGGGGGGTATAGTCTGGCCTAGCCCAAAGTAAACCCCGGGGTATAAAATGGCCTAGCCCAGAATATACCCCGGGGGATATTCTGGGCTAGGCCAGTTTAACCCCGGGTATAGTGTGGCGGGGGTATAATCTGGCCTGCTACACCGGGACGAAAAATTGTACTACATTTTCAAATGACAAGGAACGATAAATATTAAGTTACCCGACAAGAACGATAATTAATATTAAGTTACCTGACAGCCAAGATAACCGGGAAGTAACGTTACTTCTCCATTCTTTGTTGACAAAGTGGGCCAGTCTGGATTTTGACATTTCCTTGTACTAGAACAAGAGCACTTGACCTAGGTATACCCCACTTTTAATACATTGAGAAGCCCTAACGTAACAGGAACTGCAAGACGATAAGAATACGTGCTGAACAAACAGTAGTGTAGTTATTATACAGTCAACATATCAGCTCCTAGGCATGAAGCACCGTACGGCTGAAGTGACCATCTTGTTATGGGCTGTAGAAACAACACAAGTTGACTCCATTCACGATATAAGCTTCATTTTAGGCTAAACAGCTAATCCAAACCTGACCTTCTTGCCACACTTAATGGCCAAAGCATCAAAAAGAAACTGAAGTTCAAAGGTGTACTCAGTCCTTCCCGCTTATTTCGTTCTGAGCCAAAAAAAAAAACAATTCTCTAATACCCAACGCATGTATAATAAAACAATTATCTTAGTATTCTTAGATTACAAACGAGGTAATTAATATTGTGGGCTTTGCTTTCAGAGGACATAACCGCGGAAATAGGTCTCGCTGCTAGTAACGTAATATTATTCCCCTTGATAAGCTACTTTTTTTTTTTTCTTTGGTTTTGTCACTTGTACGTATCTACCCCAAGCGTTTAGCGATAGGAGTACGTACGTGTTCGTACCTATCCCTAACAGCGTCCGTATCTTTATCCCTAAATCTCATCTAACCCTTAACCCTGGCCCTTACCTTTTCAACCAAAAAAACAGGAGGAAAACGATAAGAAAACCTGAGAGAATAATTAATTAAGGCTGTTGTCAGGAGTATTATCACGGGGAAGCTGTGCAGCTCTGGAGTTATAGAAAGTTTTAAAATACGTTCCTCTAGCTCAAAATACTTGGGGTACGTACGTACAGGTGACAACGTTCTTAACCAGTCATATTTTCACCTGCAGCCGAATATCTGCTATCTTTTAGTGCAAGATGGTTAGAAGTATGGTTTTTACTGGAGCCTATGTTGTGTTATTCTTTTTAAATATTTATAGGACATGGACCAGGTTTTCGGCAACAGTGCATTGAAATGTTTCTTTAAATTTAAATAGTTTTAGACGACTTTTTAAGCGTGTGCTGTCACCCAGAGTCAGTCTCTAATCCTTGTGAAAATCTAGCCAGACTTAACCCTTTCAGATTACATGAACCTCCTGGTCAGATTAGCTTACTGTCATAGTCATCCCGGTTAATGTAAAACTATTGACAAAAACAAAGAACGAAACATCAGAGAGCTTCGACCGTAGTGGAGCAGCATGCGGCATGTGGTTACTAACATAAATTAAGATACAAATACATAATTAGGCCCGGCCTAAGGTTTGCCCTAGTGTAAGGAAATTGGCAGATGAGTGGACCTGGATTCGGCTGATAGTAGAAAAAGGGAAGAAAGGTCTCGCGAATAGTTAGAAAGATAGATAGATAGACAGACAGACAGACAGACATACATACGTACATACATACATGCGTACGTACATACATACATACATACATACATACATACGTACATACAGACAGACAGACAGACAGACAGACAGACAGACAGATAGATAGATAGATAGATAGATAGATAGATAGATAGATAGATAGATAGATAGATAGATAGATAGATAGATAGATAGATAGATAGATAGATAGATAGACAGATAGATAGATAGATAGCTCATAGACGACCAAGCAGTCAGACAGACAGACAAATTAACCCATCGATAGGAAGAGAAGAAGAGAAGAGAGAGGGAGAGAAGGACATATTAATTAGAGATTATATCCGATGGATATTTGGTCAACTTGCGCATGACTTTTGTGATAGATATACTGTGATACGGGAAAACACAGGAACTGTCTTTAGGTAGCAGTATTGATCGACTTCATGAACGATCTACATGCTGTGACTGTATAATTATGGTTCACACCCCCAACTCTATATCTGTCTGTCTGTCTGTCTGTCTGTCTGTCTGTCTGTCTGTCGGTCTGTCTGTCTGTCTGTCTGTCTGTCTGTCTGTCTGTCTGTCTGTCTGTCTACATCCCTACTCCTTTATTCCATGGCTCTATACAATATTTTTTATACGTTAAAAATAATGTTTTGTAAACCAAGTACAGAATTAATGATGACTGACAACGAACGCGCTGACATCAGTGTCGGAGTGTCCGCAAATTATGTCAAAATACTCACTGTCGTACGGTGTTGTTGCTGTTTGGTTGTTGTTTTTTTTGGAGAGGGGGAGTGTCAAGAGAAGGAGATTTATCACTAGCACTTGCTAAGCACCACGGTTTTCATGCTGTGTCTCTTAGTAGAAAGATCTGACATCTCTCAGTTGGCTACAGCAAGATTTGTGGCAGAATTTTCAGGAAATTGAACGATAATTAAATTATAAAGATACTTAAAATAGATACTTCCCAAAAATAGACGCTTAAAATAGGTACTTAAAATAGATACATGTATTTGAAATTTAAATCTAAAACGTACTTTTGCTCCGGGGCGAGGGTGGGAGGGTTGGGTTTGTTTCCAGGGTATGAAATGTAGGCCTACACGAGGGGGAAGAGAGGATTTCTGGCAAATTATAGTAATGAATTAAAATGTTTAGTTTCATTGATACTTTTTTGTCTCCAAATTAAGTTCTTGGCCTATATAAAAAAAAAAAAACATTTCTAATGAAGCAGTAAAATTAATAGCCAAGTGTTTTCAAAAAGTTTTATTAAAATATCAAGGTTTTATTCTGGATATTCACCAGACTAATGGCCGCACGCGCGTACAGTAGGATGGTTAGTGGGCCTAGCGAATGAAAAGCGTAGTTTAGGGGAGTTGAGTAGAAAACAAACAAAAATCGACTGAATCTTTTAATGGCAGATGATAGTACAATGACATGTAGCACGTCACTGAGTGGGCCCATATACGGCTGCAGTATGAATAACCACTGGCGTGATCAATCATCGTGTCATTACACCGAGCAGTGTGTTCTGACTTCAAAGCAGCAACTCCGTTTCGATTTGAGGTCTTTATTTTAGGAGGTTCGCTGCCCTTGGCATTTACACCTCACTTTACTTGTTTTATTATTTCTTGTTCTGGCGGGGGGGGGGGGGGAGGGAGATGATATGGATAAATTTTAATCTATTAATTTCAATTTTGCCCGGGCAGCGGCCTTTCGGCCTGCTCTTTACGATTTCCAACTCGGTCAGCAGCAACTCCGTTTTGTTTACATAACGTTTTGTAAGCCAAGTGTCAGACGAAAACTGAGACCGTCTTTATTTCTAGTGGTTTAACTTACAGCGATGAATAAGTTACGTTCACCTCACGTAAAGACAAGAATACATTAATATTTACCCACTTCACTGTGTCCAGCTGCGCATTTTCATACCCGACAGAAGGCGGTTTATCATTTCAAAATACAGTATTATGTGCAAAATTAATGAGCTGCCATGATTTTTTTCATTGTTCTTTCTAAGTGGGATGAATCGATTTTAGTATGATTTAGGGGTAAGCCAGACCGAGGCTGGCGTAGACTCAAGATTGGTGGCTCACCACCTAATTATTACGCATCACACTGAAACACTACTTACCGTGTCTGTTTTAGTGTGTTGCATAGTAAAAAATATTTTTTTAAATGGTGGCGATACACCAATTTGAGGCCTACGCCAGCCTTGGTCTGGCTTACCCCTTAAAAAGGTAGGCTGATGCAATAAGGGGCCATCCTTAAAGTACTTTATACGCTTGATGTGGGCGATTTTTACCCCCCCCCCCACTTCCCACACCTGTAGCCTACGAATTTTTGCTTTTCATACGCTTGGCTTCAACATCCCCCCCACACACACACACAGACAGACCTTAGTGCGAAAGATGGGCTATTAAAATGTTGAATGTCTATGATAAGGCCTTAATATTTTGAAGCTATAGGCCTAAACGACATTTTGAGGGGGCTATTTCACTGTTTCAGTAAAGCAACATATGTACGCTACACGGACCCCCCCCCCCCTTCCGAGCCCAAAAAAAAAAAACATGCATGCTTTCATGATGCTCGGGGCAACCCCCTTTTTCCGAGCGTAGAATCTTTAGGAATGGCCTGTAAGAGTTTGGCTCGTCCTCTCTCTACTCTCTCCCCACCCCACCCCACGCCCCCTCCCCCCGATTCTTTAACATGGTACTGTACTGTACAATACGCCAGATATATTGCATTCAGAGCCCACGACTGGGCGGACTGACCTGTTCAACTAAAATTAATTGTATCCACGTCATCGTTAAAGTAAAGAATCACATGCGTCAGCCATTGGTCCTATGGGGGTAAATGTGCTGATCTAATGCGATTAGGTGGTTTGAAAATTTCGTTATGTTTATTTTTCTGTTATGTTGTCTTGATATTTCATAATCGTCACTTGCCAAATATTTTATGTACGTCTTCCCCACTGCCTATGAGTAACCTTGAGTTTGATATGAAAAAGATGATTTGTTGCACATCTCTATGTACCGTTCGAAAACTTCATTGAAACATGAAATAAAATCTGTTTACCCCCCCCCCCCTCCCCCAAGGAAACACCAAATAACTATACACTTAAAAAATATTTTTTAAATTCCATTTATACCTAGTCCATTATGTGCATTTGTTGTTTGTGTTTGTTACAAATATGCCAAATGGGTTTATGTTTGTGTTCGAGTTTGGAGAGGGTACACACTGACACACTCACGGCCACCTTGTGCTAGGAAAGGGCAAGACGAAAGGCAGAATAACAGAAGGACAGGAGAGGAGGAAACCCTACCAGTATCAGAAGCTCCCCCCCCCCCCCCATCCCAAACTATCCACGTGCAAACTGGTAATTGTATGCAGAATGCAGAAAAGTTTAAGATAAACACAATTAGAATGATGGGATGGGAACGTTAATTTTTAATTTAGGACATTACAATAGTTCTTATAAATTCATGTGTGGTAACTGATCTGAAACCAGGAGATATAATTTAGGACATTACAATAGTTCTTATAAATTCATGTGTGGTAACTGATCTGAAACCAGGAGATATAATTTAGGACATTACAATAGTTCTTATAAATTCATGTGTGGTAACTGATCTGAAACCAGGAGATATAATTTAGGACATTACAATAGTTCTTATAAATTCATGTGTGGTAACTGATCTGAAACCAGGAGATATAATTTAGGACATTACAATAGTTCTTATAAATTCATGTGTGGTAACTGATCTGAAACCAGGAGATATAATTTAGGACATTACAATAGTTCTTATAAATTCATGTGTGGTAACTGATCTGAAACCAGGAGATATAATTTAGGACATTACAATAGTTCTTATAAATTCATGTGTGGTAACTGATCTGAAACCAGGAGATATAATTTAGGACATTACAATAGTTCTTATAAATTCATGTGTGGTAACTGATCTGAAACCAGGAGATATAATTTAGGACATTACAATAGTTCTTATAAATTCATGTGTGGTAACTGATCTGAAACCAGGAGATATAATTTAGGACATTACAATAGTTCTTATAAATTCATGTGTGGTAACTGATCTGAAACCAGGAGATATAATTTAGGACATTACAATAGTTCTTATAAATTCATGTGTGGTAACTGATCTGAAACCAGGAGATATAATTTAGGACATTACAATAGTTCTTATAAATTCATGTGTGGTAACTGATCTGAAACCAGGAGATATAATTTAGGACATTACAATAGTTCTTATAAATTCATGTGTGGTAACTGATCTGAAACCAGGAGATATAATTTAGGACATTACAATAGTTCTTATAAATTCATGTGTGGTAACTGATCTGAAACCAGGAGATATAATTTAGGACATTACAATAGTTCTTATAAATTCATGTGTGGTAACTGATCTGAAACCAGGAGATATAATTTAGGACATTACAATAGTTCTTATAAATTCATGTGTGGTAACTGATCTGAAACCAGGAGATATAATTTAGGACATTACAATAGTTCTTATAAATTCATGTGTGGTAACTGATCTGAAACCAGGAGATATAATTTAGGACATTACAATAGTTCTTATAAATTCATGTGTGGTAACTGATCTGAAACCAGGAGATATAATTTAGGACATTACAATAGTTCTTATAAATTCATGTGTGGTAACTGATCTGAAACCAGGAGATATAATTAATAATTATGAAGACCCAATAAGTCTCTTGTGCGTCTCACTCAAAAGATCCATGCAAATTTCAAACAAGTCCACTATGGATAAGGAAATGAAATAAACACAGGAAGTAAGATGACAGAGAGAGGGGGAAGGAATGAGTGAGACAGTGATCTGTTGTAACTCTCAACTATGGTGGAAAAGAGAAAAAAACAACAGAGAAACAAAACCATGACTATCTCCATGGAATTTTACCAGAGAATCTCCTCTCGTTGTTTTACATAGGAATACCACCAAGGCGAGGCAAAATTTCGTGAGCTTTTTGAGAAGAGATTTTTATGTCTCCTCCATCCACTTGAACTTTAATACATGTCCAAAACATCCCAAGAACCTCCCAATTTTTTTGAATTTCCACAAATCCAGTGCAGAGACAACCATCCATCCATACACATGTACAAGAAATCCAGCAAATGAAAACAAAAACTAACAGAAGATCATTAGTGAAATGCTTTAGATATAATTTTTATTTCATTTTTTTTGTTTGTTGTTGCTATGTACAAGAGTTGTGCTTGCTTTGTTGGATGTTCCAACAGTAGCGATAAAACTAGGTTAAAGTAATTGCATTGAGGTCACAGAAATACGAACCATCGTACTTCAGACCAATTCATGTCCCGCAACCAATAAAAATGGTCATAGAAACTGAATCAACACTGAAATATTAAAAAAAAAAAAGATTTCAATAATTTAAATCAATAGCAATGACAATCTGTAGTTAAGAATAATGATAATGGTAAAATAATAATGCAGTAACAACAATAATAATGTATAACATCAGCAAATCAATATATGCGGACATAAAATATATTATCTTATATATATATACAAACTTTATAACATTTCAGGTCAGGAGTAAATCTGCAGGGGATAAAAATAATGAGATGACAAAATATACTTTTTGCAGAAGAGAAGAGAAAAAGAACCCAATCATACTTCACCTGACTGTTTCAAAGTGTTTTGTTGCTATTCTTCTTGTTGTTTTCTCTTTCTTGTTTTCTAGGTCAGATCAATTTGGCAGTACAAATTGCATTCACAAACAATTTTTTGCAGTAATGGGTGGAATGCACTCAAAAACTGGCCAAAAAGAAAGTTCACGATGAGGCAAACTGGCAACATCTAACAAGTGAGACTGACAGATTTATTTCAATGGGAAGGAATGATCATAATTTAGAGGCAAACATTTATGAAAAATGATCTGGATTGGCAGAAAATGTCATGATGTGTTCTGAAATGTCATGCAAAAATATATATGACTAGCATTTTGCATTTATACAACACACCCAGGGGGACCCACACAATGAGAGAATATTATATGAATGTAAGTAAGTGAAATAACAATTTACCCATCAATGTACCACAGGTAAGGACTCCCAGTCTGGTGACTGTTTGAAAAAATATTTAGGCTATGGTGAGATTATTCCCTACACAATGGTAATATGAACATTTGTTTGTGTTACTAACATCGAGCTATGCTACTGAGACAGTATGGACCTTAACAGGCCCATAACGAATGGGAGATGACACGACAGTTAAATTTGTGGAGAGTGAGCTGCTTTTAAAGACAGTGATTAATTACATATTTCAAACCACTTTGAAATTTTGTGTGAAAGCAAAAAAGTGAAACATGACATCTCAGGTACTCCAGTCAAGAAAACCTGAGAACAAGTTTAACTTCTTCTGGCTGCAAACAAAAGTTCCAGCTCTTTAGCAATGGCAAGAAAAGTCCCACTGCTTTGTGTCTTTATTCCTAACAACATTCTATAAGCCCTACAATACTGCATTCTATTCTTCAAAATCTGTTTAAACTGAGGTGTCAATCATGAAAGAACTCTCATCAAAATCATCACAATTCCCATTCTTCACAGAAAGGATTCTTCCCTGGGATTTCCATATTGACAGGCTGGAAAAATAGTAAGAGAAGGCATCTGTTTCATCACAAATTTGCAGGCATCTACATTCTACTATCACATATCAAAATCTCACAGATAACATATTTGCAAGGGCAAATAATAGGAAAATACAGTAAAATCTATCCTTAACTACTTCTCCCCCTACTTATTTTTTCACTCATCATCATAAATTAAGTTATATGTACAGCAACATGAAAGAAGAAAAGGAGAATACAATAGAAAAGACAAGTGTAGCTGAAAACCCTTCCTAATAAACAAAAATTAAAGTCCACAACAGGCAGCAAAGAAAAAGGGATACATTAATACTAGTTTTCAATGCTACTTTTTTCACAGTAACTTATAAGAACAGAACAGGTTGCAGATGCTGGACACACCAGGCACCCTTATTATTTGCTTAAAGGCTCCATTTACCATAAAACCTTCCAGATCTGATTATTTGTTAAACTTCAGGTCATTTATACACTGACGAATATTGCACGAGAGACTTCATGAAAGTGTGCAATGTCTTTTAGACACATTTTTCTATTCTTTGCTGAGGAAAAGACAGAAAGACTGCTGAAAACTGTTACGGATCAGAGTATGAGACTGACATAATGTAGGCAAAGACCCCTGTGCCATGGTGAACCCATTCACAATTAGTGCCAAGCAGTCTGATAATTGCACCAAGTTTGTGCCTATAAACACAATCAGCAGCACTAAAACAACTATTTCAAAGACAGCACTGTCCCGCAGTTTTGCAGTTTACACAAGCTGAGCTAATAATTTCTTTACACTTTACACAACTAATTATCCTTGTTATTCTAAACCGTTTCCGTACATGGGATGAGAAGTACCAAATTGGGGCTAAATTTTGGCTCAGACACACCTTTCTATTAATAACAACCAGTACATTTACTGAAGTACAAGGCCTCAGGACTGCTATTACATGTACTATATTTAGTTATTTTTAAGTTAGCACAATTTTACCATTTGTGAGAAAAAAAAATTGTTTTTAAACCCATGAAGTTGCCTATATATATATGTGAAATCAATAATTTAATGTTAGTGCAGAATTGTTCCCCATTAAACATTCATGCAGAAAGGCATAAAGTATTAGAGGTAATATGAAATGGAGCATTTTAACATGCATCATAACAATAATACATTTTTCCAGAAAAATAGAGCTCTTTAAAACATCAGTCAAATAAAATATTTTTTTGGTTGGTATGACATGCTTCAGAGACATCAACAAGATACAATAAATGCTATGTTTACAAAATCAATCATTCAAAGAAAAAGAACCGTCTCAGAAAAAAACACAGAGAGAAAACAATAATAAAATATCTTTTCATGATAAAATGAAATCAGAAGTAGACTTGAGAAAATTGTTCCCCACAAACTGCAGGATTTTTCTGATGTACACCAATAAAATTTAGACTGAAAAAAAAAAATATTATAATGAGCCAAACTGTGTCACACTCACTCTGCAAAATGAATTCAGAATAACCATACACACTTATACTGGAGAGGTCGGTAAAATACCTTCCTATCAATATGCACTACTTTTCATGTTGTATTGCAAGCCCCCATAAAAGAAAATGGAAATATTTTCATTTCGGAAAGAGAGTAATAAACTGATTCTATTCTGTCTATACCAAAGTACTCAGAGTATTATCAATAGTTTGGAGACAGAGATAAGAGTACACTTATAAAGTGAATGTCTTTCACCAGTAACCTGAAGATGGCAGGTTTATCAACATGATTATAATCTACCATGATTATTTACTGGTGTATTCAACTGGATATTTGGCCTCAGTGATTTCAAATGATCAAAAAAACAAACACCTTACAAATGTTTTAAGGAATCAAAACCCCTTCTGCTTTGCTTTCATAAAACTTACAACAGGCAGATATCACTGTTACATTCAAACAACAGAACAAAATATTATCCAGTTTTGTTTGATCCCATGTGTGAGAAAACAAAAAGAAATTTACTGTGACATTTATGTGTTGCTTTAGTTTGAACACTGTGATTTGCATGACTATGATGCCATTGCTTTGATACCACTGCTTGTCTATGTTTCTTTCATGTTCTTATGACAGAAGTTCTGGACCTCTGTGTTAAATTAACTTACATAACTGTTACAATGAAAAATTTTAAAAAAAATAATAATAAAACCCAGTATCTGTGGTTACTATCGTAAAAATGATATTCATGGATTTAAAAAAATAAATAAATAAAAGCATCAAAAATTAGAATAAAATGAATAAACAATGCAATAAATTAGAAAAATGGACGGCAAAATATACTTCCTTAATTTAATAAATACTTTCTCTCTAAAAAGGGAAACAACAATCTGCTGATGCATGCAAACTAAACAAAAGTGGGAAGAAAATCATTCTGAAAAGTAAAAAGACATCTTACTCAAATAAATTATTATAGGTAATTATGGCAGCTTACTTTTTTACAAGTGAAAAACATCCATGAATTTTAAAAATGATTTAAAAGTTAGTGGATCACACATTTCTGCAGCCAGGGAGGTCTTTAGAAGCTCGAGTGGCCAAATGAAAGCTGCATTAAATAAACAATGTTCCACATTTTCATGGTCCAGTACATTTAACAAAGACAACATGGCCTTTCCACAACTGTTCAGAAACCCAAAAGCAGCTGAATCACTTGCTGCGCTTTCCATAAAATTCAGCTATCAGGTGTTTTTACTTGTGTTCTTTACATAATAAAGTATCCAAGGTATATCTACATCCATCTCGGAAAATTTCGTATTGCCGCCACTGCAGGAGGCATTACAGAGAATTTCAGCTATTTTTCTTTTTTTTTGTGCCAGTTGCTATCATGAAGTTAAGGCCAAACAAATAATTTGTGCAGTGAAATGTTCATTTTGGCAGAGTGAATAACTGGACAGACTGTTCAAATAGCAAATTTCACTTATCTTTTTCATAAACCCAGTTTGGCAAAGCAAAAATAAATATCAAATGAAAAGAAGTCAAAATTAAAAGAAAGAAAGACAGCAATGTTTCTAGATGAGAAAAATGAATATCTGAAAAGAGAAAACAAAAGATATTAAATGAGCAAAATTTTATGGCAGCACAGCATTTCACTGTTATATCATGAATATTTTTTTGATAATCATTTTATTTTTATTTTTTATTTAAAAACTCGCTTACTCTCTCCATTGTCTTACCCATGCCTTTCCCCATTGCAACTTCCCTGCCAAATTCCCTCATTCTTTTGCACTGTTCAAGTAACCTTCTTTCTGTCCAATACTATCACACATCAAACTCCTGTTGATCAACAACAGACCCCACATGCACACAGATATTAAGCTAAAACTGACTGGAAGTAATTGGTCCATTCAAAATATTATTGTTAGTAACTTTTATCATTGTAGTTTCTTTTAACCAGTCAACTATTTTTTCCAATGTCCCACAACTCATAAGCAAAAAGGTAAGTTGAGAAATTTATTTATCATGAGGGACAAAATTTACAAGTTGGTGAAATTTTTTACAAAGATGTCAAGTCCTCTGCTTGCTACAAACTGTGAAGTGAATATTTGCTGTGTTGATGAGAAAAGATGTTACATAAGGAATACAACAAATTAAGCGTACAGTCATTAATCCCAAGCATGTTAAAAATCCTCATTGTCCCAACTACCTACAAAACAATCTTGTTTTATTAGGCTTGTGAAAAGCTCTAAATAGACAAATATACCACACCTGAAGTGGTAATTCAGTTCATTTCATTGATAATGTTGCAATCAAATTTTTTACAAAATATTTTGGTGAGCAGATGCTCTATTTAAAAGGTATAATGTTATTATATAATATAAAGAAATAATCCCCAAATCTATGCGCATAAATGCTTATCATTTTGTCAATGTACAATTCTGAATACCCCAAACTAGATATATATATATGGAAGGGCCAAGCTCCAAATTTTAACTGAGAATTGTTTCTAACAATTCCCATCATCATGCTGATTTTTACTGATCAAACAGAACGCCTACGAAAATGCAAATAAGCACACAGAGCAAAGAAGATGTTCTTTTCATAAGAAGATGGAACACATGAAATTTCAAACCCACCATACAATTGGGTTACTCTAATTAGATTGTATCAGTTATATCAGATAACGTCAATGGTTCTGAATAAGGAGATTTCATTTTTTTTTTTTAATTCTCTCACATGACTTCCATTTTCTATCTACAATGTGCTTGAAGAAAGTATTACATGGTCCTGATGTTCTCATCTTTAAATGGTATCAGATTATTGTCAAAAACATCTAAAATAATATTTTCTGTTGAGAACAAGTTGGCTTTTTGTTGTTGTTGTTTTTTTAAATTTACTACCAGATCCTAATCCACAAAACTGCCAGACTCAGCAGTTCTATATTTCCAAGCAAATCCTGATTTAAGCTGTTTCCATTTCTGCTGAGATGTTGGACAAACGCCCATGCATCACCAGATCCTGGTGCACCATCTTGACATCAGGTACCACACTGCTGAGGACCTCATGACTGTCGCTGTTGTTGTTCTCCATGCTGGCTGCCACCACCATGACAACAGTGGTATCTGGTGTGGTCTTCCCACCTGCAGGGATCTCTGCACCACCAAGTAAATCCACGCCTGGGTCAGGCAGGTTCTCATTCTTGTCAACAGTGGAGGGCGGCATGGGGCAGGACATGGCATTCTCCCATGGCATGGGGCGCAGATCGTCACAATAATCCTCTTGGTCTACAGACATCAGCATTCTGGATTTTACTGTCAGATGGAAATAAGAAAGTAGTCATTGAGTATTTTGTCATACACATATTTACAAAATTTATACAAAGATAAAGACCACAGCACAGATTTGCACTTATTTCCATGAGAAAAGTTTACACATTTTCCTCTCATCCACAGTATAGGTCACATTACTTAAAATGTAATCAGTTGAAAAATGAAAATATAATCTACGAAAAGCCAGACTCAGACTGAGAAAAAAAGTTTATTTGACCCAAAACTGTGCTCTTTTAACTGGCATTTTATGTTTCAAATGCTATTTATCTAATTTCTATAAGTGAGCAGCCTAAACAAAATTCTATGGAAATCCCATAGTGAAGGTATTATGAGACCCTTGCTATGGATTAGGAGTGTGGGTCAGGGTGATGTGTTAGCAATATGCACTACTGACATGACCAACGGATTTAGAATTGTTATGTGACAGTTTATATCAATCCTTCGCATAAAATTCATGTACACCAAATTCACACAAAATGTGAGTGTGTGCCAAAAGACAGAAAAGCCCAAAGGGGGTATGAATTCAGATTCAAAACAGCTTGAAATATAATAAGTGTTGAACAATATAAATCATTTCAAGGAGAAGAGCTAAAACGTGATTTTCTTTCTCACATGCACTCACTCACACATGCCAGAGAATTCATACACACACAGATGTCAATGGACTGATGCAAATTTGCCAGGGAATTTCATAAGCTCTGGAGAACCTTTCCTTTATCAAGAAATAAAACTTTCTCCAACTTAATCTCAAACATTGATTGATTCAAAACCTGTTGCTTGTGTAGTTCAAATCTGAACAAGCAATCTAAGCTAAATTGATTGATTAAGCCTTTCCCGTTGACAACTGCTGAGGCCTGGTCCAGCTACTGAGAGAAAATCTAAAGCTTAATCTGAAACAGCTGTTTGGCTGAATGGATGAATTTTAGCCACAGGAGATGGGATTTTTTTCCTCGTGATGTGCCAGTTCCTTTGTTTGTGATTGATTAATTACAACAGCTTGTGAGATGTTTAATTCTTGACCTGTTACAACAGTGCTGGGCCATGGACACATCCATAAAGATATTCTTCCTTTTGGTTCCCTTAAGCAATAGTGATGTTAAAGATGAAAGGTGTATAAATATGGACAGTTTTTCTGTGAATTGACACAATTCAGCTATATAAATATACTCTGTGTCATGTCAGAATGCAAGCATTTCAAACAGAAACCTCACCCGTGTAGCATGTTTTTCTAGATATCACTTTTATCAATTTCATTTCATCAGCATTATCACAAAAGATAAGAAAAATATACTTTCTTTTAGATACTTTATATTAGGGTTGTCAAGAACTGTCTCAGATGGCACATTATCTTTGGACCTCTCTATACACTTGATGAAAATGAGCTCACATTTTTTTTTTTCATGCCTTGTATCCATTGAAATATACATAAAATGAAATTCTTTCCGACTGTGAAGACTCTACCAAATATGATTAACTAAATCCAGCCAAGGGTTTTTCTTGAAAAGATATAAGTGACAACAACATGCCCAATGGAGATCATTGGCGCAGGGCTACATTCCGCAGTGGACGAACAATGCCTAACAAGACAAGACAAGACAAAAGTGCCCAAAAACCAATAAATTTGCCTCATCTCTGAAATCAAGTCCACCAAAATAGAATATGGTAAGACTGAACTGTCCCTGTTATAAAAGCCATCTATTTTCACAAAATGATAACCCAAAAATTAAAGTTACCTCAATTCCTTTCACTTCAAAGTAATTTTTCTTAGCAAAACTGCCTCTAGTTTATTTCTACCATTTTCTTCACTCTCCTCCTTGCTTCTATGTTCCCACTCCAGTTATTTGATTTTCTTCATTCAACATATGTTAGTAAAGCTGTCTAAGTATTGACGCCATTCGCAACAGATGTTTTTAATCCTTATCTCACAATCAGACTGCAAACCATATCTTCCTATAAATTAGGCTCACATGATTCTTTCATTGTATATATTGATAACATGTGCTCCATCTTGTGTCATATAAAATTAAACTGCCCTCCCTTTGCAAATATAAGAAAACTACTTTCCATACAACCAGCACTGAACATGGATTTGACATTTGATAATTTACCGTGCAGTAATTTATACGTAAACTTAATCAATGGCAATCAACAGATACTCCATCTTCCCAAACCACCTATCTGTCTACACAATGAGTGAAACTTCAAGAATCATAAATTCCTACACACTGCTGAAGAAAAACTGGAGGTTTTTCCATGGACAAATTTTGCTATATGGAAACAGTTCATGACATCTTCAAATATTTCACAAGGAAATTTTGGGGTGAAAATTCTATCCAAGATATGCTCTGGGGCGCAGCTTCGAGTATGAAGACAGGTTTAAAGAGTAGCCAGATGAGCACCACTAGTTCAGAATGACAAATAGCAACAAATGACCTAAATTTTCAATTATACCCTCTCCACAGCATAGACACACCACATTTCAAAGTGTACATGAGTTAATAGGTAGATATTTCAAGCTCTCTTATAATCAAAGCCATAACATGTGCATGTATTAAATAAATATTCCTCTGGCAAATCATCCATAACCAAGACACTTACAGTTTGGAGTCGCATACGGGTTGGAAGTGTCATGAGCAACCATTGGTCGAGGTCCCATTTCCTGCTGTGGTAAATTGTTAGGCTGGGGCTGCACGAATGCCAGCATGGGAGGTTTGGTAGAGTAGCCAATGTTTAGGTTGGAAGGAGACATACTCCCAAGAAATACCGCAAAGCAAAACACTAGAACCTGCAGAAGGTGAAGTGAGTAAAACAAGCCCAAATTAGGATGATGAAGTTTTCTGGCAAGTGGTGGTGATGGATACAACTGGTCACAATGCCTTTACTGTTAACCTACAATTGTCATATAAATAGTGAATACTTTTCTTGATCTATGTAACTGCTTTGTCTAAAAAGCAAAGACTTCATTTCTGTTACTGTGATGTGTATCTGCAATGTAGTGGTACCATTTAGGACACTATAGAGTTAGCGAATATAATCAGAATATAAAGACTCAATACAAACAAATAAGGAGTTTCACTACTGCTTTATTCATTAAATGAAAATGTATAATGGTTGGTGATGGACAGCCATTTTTTATTCCAAGTAAATTAATTCATAAGTGGAGTATATGACACCTGTCATATTTCTGACACTGCACTTGTATTTGCAAAGACAAAAGAGCGTTGAATTTATATTTCATGACAAACTAAGAATTGCAATTGCAAACAAATGAAAAAGCAGTGATGACTTCAAAATAATGTGGTTATAATGTGTGCTAAGAAGAAAAGGGAATTTTTGACAGCACACCACAACCACTGCCAGTCTACACCAAAAATGTCAACAAAAACTAACCCACCATTTGAATGCAGTGATCAGCCAATGCCTCATTTTCAAAAGTCAAGAATATCACTTTAAATTAAAAAAAAAAATTGGAAAAACGAAGTTCCTGGACCATGAAAGGAAGTTTCACTTTAATTTGATGGGAAAAAGTTAGTTTGCAATTTATTTTCCCAAAAAGGTAAATATTTATTTAACTTTCTTTCCACTGATGTTCTCTTGTTCGTGGTCTTTGTAAGCACATGCTTCTCCCAATTATCCCCACATGTATCAAATGCCTTATCAGCACCAGCCCACACATAACAAAGCTTACACTTAATCATGACAATGGTTTAATCTCAGTGGAGTTGGAAACAGATGGTGAAAACCTGCCCTATCATTCATTAATCTTGAATTTATGCAATGTCAGATAAATAAACTTGCCATCCACTCTGCCACAGATTCATCACTCCTACAATTTGTCTTCCACACTTCCCACCCACAGTACTGACTATAAATTTGCTGATCCAGCAATAGCTAAAGTTCATATCCAACTGGTAGTCTAAACTATTTAGAAGTAGCATAAATGCATGAATTCAGTGTAGGATATTTAATCTCAAATGTAAGCATCAAGGTGATTTGAGGGGCACACAGTTCAGCAAATGTTGCTCTCGCTGTTTTTGTTGTTTTTTCAACACAAATGATACATGTCAATGTAACGTCTCTACCTTTGTTTTATCTCTAGACAGTGAAGCAGAACTAAGTTTTTGCATGCCAAAGCCAGTCTGATCTCAAATACAAGGACAGGAAATGAAACATAAACAAAAACTAAGAGAGTGAGCTGTACGCTCCCCTGTCAATGACTCACACAAACCTGTCTGGCAAAACTGATGCAATGATTTCACAGGAAATGGCTGAAATACTTTCCTTTCCAAGTGAAAAATGAAAGCAAATTAATTTAAATGGAGGGGAGGATCATCATAACCTTGTCTCTCAGTATCAGGTTTTAGCATTACCTTGCACTGTAATATTTTATCTCACCTCTTCCTTCTGCAAAACCTGCTCAATAGGCTGAACCTTTGTGGAACTTTGGCTGGTCACTACATTCAATTTTTAAAGCAAACCACTACAAAAAAAAAAAAAACACCAAAGGCTATGAATCTCCTAAACCATTATTCAAAATTTATAAGCTCATGGCCCCAAATAAACAGTGAGTGGGTTTCTAGAGGAAAGGATAAAGACCCACATGCCATAAATCCAAAATGAGAATGTGATCTTCTGACTGGGATCTCCCCCATCACGTTGCTTCCTAAAGGTGCACACCATACCCTTGTTTCTTCTAGTATGTTGTTATCAGCCACTTCTCTGACATGCGCCTTATTTCACATCTACTCTACTGTCAAAGTCAAGTTGTTTGTACATCCCCCCCCCCCCCCCCACCACCAATAGCCACAAAAGAAAAGAAAAAAAGCCCATACTGTAATCCAGTACAGCCAGTGCAAACTTTATCCTTTCTGAACCCAATAAATTTTGTAAATTAACAGTGCCTTTTACAAGATTTCCTCAATGCAAATGCACTGAATAAAATTCATAAATCTTTACAATAAAATCTAATCAAGGAATCCACAACTTTTTCTTCAAGCCAAACGAATATTATTTTGAGTTAAACCTCCAATGGCTGCACTTTGCAGAATTTTCATCACACAAAAACGTATTTCTTACAAAAGGCACCATGTCCTTCCATGACTGGGTCAGACTTCTTGGTGTAGATTTTGATATATGATTGATGTAGAAAATTAACTTATTTTTGATATTTCAAAAAACACCAAAAAAGCCCTAAAAAGCAAGAGACAAAATTTAACCATTACCTGTATAAAGTAAAAAGCCATAGAAAAAGAGGAAAGAAGAACCCTCAACTCAGGATATATAACCATCCAATGCCAAGCATTCCCACGAATAATATATATGGTTACATCTTCTGTGCGTTGATATAACTATACAGGGACAAACCAGTCTTTGCCCATGTGCAATGACTAGGTGCTACCCTGTTGCAATTTGTCAACCAGACAGAGGATACAACCAATGAAATGACTGTTTAATTTTCCAATAACTGATTGCTTGACCATTGATACTGACCATAAGAGCAGTTCCAGTCTGGGTGGCTGAGGCTGCTTTTGGCATTTTGCTGACCAGAGATTGAAGTTTCTGAAGCTGGCCTAATAAAGATCTGGTGACAATTAAAAATGATATTAATGATAATATTGGACACAGAAGATGGTGAATGAGAGTGTAAACTGCCTGTTATACCTACTTGATTTGGACAAAATTTAACCTCAAGAGTATTAGATATCCTAGAAACTCAATGAAATAGTATAAAGTAACATTCAGCTATCCAAAATATTTTCACAAAATTTGTTTAAAAAAAGAAAAACAGCAATATCTACAATGATGACATTCTAAATCCTGATGATTCAGTTCAGCAATGTTTACTTTAAAGAGTCAGCTATAAAATTCTTAGTAAACTGGGGTGCAAAAAACTTACATACTTTTTTTTTCTATGTCAACAAAGAGAGAAAGTGACAAATAAACGATTTTAAGTCTGTGCATATATAAATACAATCCTACTGACCTATTGTTATTTTCCAGGCTTTCCACTTTCTTTTTAAGGTCAGTGTTTTCATGGTTGTAAGCTTCAACTCTGAAAAATTGAAGGAAGGATAAATAGATGAAAAAAAGAATGTATGAGTGCAGGCAGAGGAAGGAAGAAAAATGGAAAGAAAGAAGAGAGAAAAGTCTAAAATCTACAGATAATAAGCATTGCTATGACTAAATCAAGTAAGACAGAGGCATACAGGGACTCTTCTTTAAATCAATAAATTTCAGTTCAAACAATGGACTCACTATTTTATGTATAGGACTACTATAACACAGCTTCTTTGGTTCAAACAAGCACAGATTCATAAAGCAAGGCTGGTACATACATTAAAATTACACTTTCCTCGACTGTTTAAGAACACCATAAAGTTTAATGTGGAAATATAAAAACGCCCATAAAAACTTTATTTACTAGCAAAGACAGTGTTTTTTTAAGTGAGCAAGATAAAATTTATGACATTTGTTATTCATTTTCACTTAATACTGTGTATGCAATCATCAGAATTTAAAGCTAAACAAACCGTATATAGCCCATTCATACAAAAGTCAAATCAGATTATGATGATGCAGACTTCAGCATACCTTTTCTCCAAAGCTTCTAAATATTCTTTTTTCTTCCGCCGACTTTCCTGGGCTGATATCTGGTGAAGAGAAATGGATGTGTGTGATTTTTTGAAAATTTCAAATACAAAGTAAACAGGACAAGTGCTCATCTAAAATTGTTTGTTGTTTTTTTCTGCTGCTCCCGCAATGTGCTGCAAATGACTTCATATGTTTATAGCTATGGTATAGGATATTCTATGACATCGACTAGCTGTCAGCCAGGTGATTCATGTACAACTCCACACATACTTTTCCACATTAGGACAATTACAACTGCTGTTTTGTTGGTTTTGAACTAGGAATTCCAAACTATGTTGAGTAATATGGTTTCAAATTATGTGAAGATAGTTTGGTGTTTTTACTTTGATTGTGATTTGAGAACGCTACTGGTTTTCAAAATCTACAACTCTTTCAAATGTCTAGTAAATATTCAGAACATTCACAGGAAAGATGAGAAACTGCTTATTGGTATTATTTATAAGTCAAGGCTTATTACTGAAATACAGTAATGTTGCTGCCTGAAAACAGTTCCTCTCTGTACTCACCTTGTTCTTGATTTTCCTTCTAATCTTTTTCAGATTCTTCTCCTCCTGTTTTGTCAGTGGAAGTTTGGAAGGGATGGGATAACCCTCTGATATAAGTGTCCTCTTTTCTTCCTCTGACAGAATTAGAACACCTGACTGTGATATCTGGGGTGGACGGAAAGCACAGAAATTAGAAATTATATAATGACCACAGATATGTGCCATGCGGGGCTCAGTGCTGAACAAATTCTTTCTACGACTTTACACCTTTGATAAACAGAAACTTGTGGTTTCAGTTTTCAGATGTGTGAAGAAATTCTAAAATATCATTCGTTTCCACACAAAAAAAAGTCAAACTCATTTTGTTTTGTTTTTCAGCATACACATAATACGTACATATTTATCATTAACTTTATAACTGCTTGTCAGTGAGGAGGTGCAGACAAATATAGTGGTATTTCAATATAGTGTTCCACACTAGTTCAAAACTTGGATAGACAAAAAAATTAATGTCTTGCCTCCCTAAAACAAACAAACTGTGACCCATTAACCTTACACACACATGCTTTGCATTCTTCAGTACTAAGTGGTACTTCCCCACATTTTGCTAAAGTGGCAGATCTAGAGAATAAAATTAGGTCATCTAAGATTCCAGTGGAGCTGTTCATTTGTAATCTTTGAAGCAAAACAACTGCTGGAACATTTATGGAAAGTGGATCACCAAATTTCATCTAGACAATGAATTAATCACAGCAGGAGAAGATTTCTTTTCACACAATGCTACCAGTCCTAGAATGCTCAACTAAGTCAGAACAGGGATTTTTTTTTTTCCTGCTATGCAACTTTTTCAACAGCACTGTATTGTTTCCCAATGACTTTACTGTTTCTGAAAGCTGACTATCAACCAATGAGACAATGCTAGACTGAGTACAACTATACACCACTGACAGTGGGGAAAGGAGGTAGGGTGGTTTAGGGCATAAGAAGAAGTGGGACAAGAAAAAGAAACAGGGTCTTTCTGCATCTAAGAAAGTAAACAAGCAAAGGGGAAAGACAAAGGGTGGAGGAGTAAAACTAGGACCAGTCAAACTGGGACAAGTCCGGTTACATGGATCTCGCCTGAGCTTAGCCTAACGTCAACTGTTTGCCTACTGGACTGTTGCTTCAAGTAGGTCTGGATCAACCTTGTTATCTTAGTGCTGTCCAGTTCAGGCTTTTGCACTTCTGTACTAAGTAAACCAAAGACTTAAGCGCTACTGTACTGAGTAAACCGATGGCCCATATGTCTACTATGGCACAATAATATACCAACAGCACTAGTAAATTGCCTTGCATAAGACACAGGGAGTTCCTTTTTTGTGTAATTGTAATACAAACATGTTCACAACGGACAGTACCCTGCTGCTGTCGCAAAGTTAATGATATTTTCAGAACAAATGTTACTGTATGCCAAAACTATAATATATTTTACTTTAAACTAGTGTCTCCTGTAAGCCGTATCGATTTCCTAACCATAATCCACCACTAACTTTATAAGCAAGTGCTGAGCAACCACAACAAACTGTAAATCAAATTCAGTCGCCTTAATTTTCATTAAAACGACACCGTAACCTTCCTCAGACAAAGGCACACAATGACAGAGGTGAGATAAAGAATGCTATTAAAGGGCCACATAGATCTAGGTATGGTCATTGTTGAGGTCAAGTAGCCGTAAACAGCTTAATCTCAGTAGCCTTCAAATTGATGATCTTTCATAAATTTGTGAAAAATAATAACCAAAATGATGAGATCTCTAGCTTGTTAGACATCAGAAAACTTGACCACATGCAGATCATTGTTCATAGTGCAAAAACATCGGCATTCCAAACAATATATTATTATCAGCCACATCCTAATTTCTTGGCAAAGAAACAGAGCAAAACTAATCCACCATGACCGATTGGCTGACAAAGTCGGTGAAAGATGGGAGAAGCAAGTGACAGAACATTTTTAGTTTATGTATCGATAAGTAAGTCATGAAGATTAGATGCATGTCAATGAGACAGTCTTTGTTCAGTTCGTACAATCGCATTGACCACTACTACATTCAAGTTGCCGTATAGAGGGATAAAGAAACAAGTGACAAACAGCCGGACAAGCGAGTCTTACACACCAAGACACTTTCATCCGTGGAAAGGTGATGACTTTCCGATACCTTAGGCATAAACTTTTTTTTTTCCCTTGGTGTCACTGCATTTGTTCCGAGCCCAGAGGAAAAAACCATGTTATCCAATATTGATGATGATTGCTGACCTACGTTCATCAGATATCGACTTAGGTCACGGTCACTGTGTCTCAACCGCATTTGATTTAACCCCGTAAGACAAGATGTAATAAAACTTGGACGGTGGAGTCCAGTAATCGGTGTGATCAGATTGCGTGGACATCCTACAGGTGGACAACTGTAGTACTTAAATCTCTTACTGTCCTTACTGCCACGTAGATGTTCATCTAAATAACCAATTAAAGAGAGAGAGAGAGAGAGAGAGAGAGAGAGAAAGAGAGAGAGAGAGAGAGAAAGAGAGAGAGGGGGGGGGGGGACTGTATGATAAGAAGTTGTTAGACTGATATTGTGCCTCTCTAACAACTACATGTAGAAGGTAAATCTCGTTACACAACTGCATCTATACTCCAGTACACACCGCCTCAACAGCACGAGTCCGGAAACATTCACCACTCCTACTGTTTAAATATGAATCTTTCTTCAGCACACTTCCTGAACCCCCTCGAGAGTTCGCTCTGATTTAAACAGTTGAAATAATCTCTGCCTGCATCGTATGTACACAGATCTAAGCGGTGGCCTCTTTAAACTGGGGCGATGTCACAAATTCATCCCGCATTGGAAGACAAAAAAGGGGACTGTCATGTGAAACTGAACTACAAGGAGGCAAGCCGTAGAAACCCAGACCACTTGCCAGGACATAAGACATACTTCATGACCCTACAGATTAACCTGACATCACTTCCCTCCCCCCATTCAGCATTAACCAGTGCGCTACACTGGCACAGGTGGCGAATAACTCTTATGTCATGTGACAAGACATTCTCACACGAACCAATACATGAACCCACTCACAACATTGTAAGTACTAACACACTGAAGCCAATACACATTGTATTTTAAGCAAATATGCTCACACTCACCCACCTCTTAGATTTTTGCCCTAAGAACTTACTGGTGGGCTTCATGCAAGAAGTGGTGCAGTTTTGAACATAAGCGACCTTTAACTTTTTATACCCGCGAAATGGCGTTTTTTCGCATATTGTCCATCATCCATTTATTTTATGCAATTTTCATAAATTTTTATCGTTATTTGATTTTTTTTTAAAGTCAAACCTCACGACCCTCGTGGCGTTGAAAGCTGAAACACCAAATTTCACCCCAAATTTTTTTTTTTTTTGGGTCTCGGCTCAAACACTCCTACATACAAGAAACTATTGACAAATAGAATCTTTTTTTGCTTTACTTTCAAATTTCTCCCCTTGGCCCAGATACTGTATTTCTCTCCTTAGCCGTGTTCAAATCCCGGTCGATGCAGGCATGTTGGAATTTTGGGATTTTTCTCATATTTTCCTGTCTCTGATCCTATGGTAGGTAGGATCGAGCACCTAGTCTTCTCGGATAAGGATACCTTGGTAGTTGGAAATCGAAAAGAGTAGGCGGAACAGGCCGCTGCCCAGGCAAAATTCTAAAAAAAAACAAAAAAACTAATCCCTATCACAATGCCATCGGCAGCGAACCTCCTTAATGTAAAGACCTAAACACTTTAGCCCAGACATGCAATCTACTATTATAAGTTTGGTAACTTGGAGGCTATGCGAATCAAGGTGCCGAGGAAAACACAATATATCTGTACGCTTAGGCAAAATTATGCTGGGCAAATTCTACTGCTGTATAATACACTCGAGCTTGTGCCCAAATTTGCAATTAAAAACTTATTTTGACATATCATCACACTATATTAAGATACCACAATGTGAAGTGCGTGAACATTTCCCACGTTTAGGTAAAAAAAAAAAAAAAAAGACCGTGTCTAGACAATCAGATGCACTTTAAATAACCCCCTTCAAAAATGGAAACCAAAATTGAGAGACATTTACCTGACGTAGCAATGAACCAAGGGACACCCACTCAAATTGAAATTCCTCGCCATGACAATTCATGTATAATGCCACTCTAAATGGTTTAAATATCTCTTCCGCACTCAACAGAATAATTGTGACAGGCGACTGCTATGGGTGTGTGTTTCTATTACATGACCTGCTTTTCTCAGCCTAGCATTGCGCTAATGTACGTTCGCGGGTTCACAAACCATACACTGAGAGTGTTCTAAACTTGGGTCCCCTCTGTTCCCCCCCCCCCTCCCCGACTTCCACTTACCGTTTTCATCAAAATGAATTCTGCAATTAATATTGATTAGTGTCAGATAATGACTGTAAAGTCATGATATTGCTTGACTGGTGACTCCTATCTACATAGATCACAAACATTAAGTGACTTCCATAAAACACAATTATGTCTCCCAGTAACTTGTCACTCTCGTGATCACTGTCTTTACACGACGTATGCACATTGAACCGTCGCGGTCACGGTTTCTGTCTGTACTACATTATCATAACAGGCTCTGATTCAGAATCGTGTCGAAATAGTTTGAATTTTTTTCTGTCCTCAGGCTGCATCTTTTCGAGCAAATAGCCTTGGATGCTTGCATAATTACAAATTGGGACTTTTTTTTACTTTAAGCCTGTATTCACAATTAAATGTGTGCTTTGCCCCCTTGGGATACTGTACTGTATGAACTGCCCCGTTAATTTAATAAAGTCTCCGAAAATGTCAAGAGAGGCAAACTGGTGCAGTCAAAATTGTTAATAGTGTACGAACATTCTACATGACAAATGGTAGCCCGCTATCATCCATGAATGGGTCACGAGCCAGTGACGTAGGTACACGAATCTACACTGATTAAATACGATCCGTGTGTGGCAAAGAAATACGGACAAATTAATCTGCTCTACTGGCCTAGACTACCGCTTGTGCACAGGCTTCATGCTCTGTGTAATTAGGCCAACTCTGGCAAACGATGTACTGTATGATCATGTGTTTGTGAACAGAGCACGTGCTATTCTCGCAGCCCTATCTGCTCCCAAGCACACGCGTTTCTTCACTCATTTCTCCAAGTCTATGTTTAGAATTAGTCTTTAAATACTATGCCAAATTATCTATTTTGTGGCGGCAGTACCATTTAGTATCGATAAGGTCACTCCAGATACTATGACTACCACAGTGGACGATGTTCATTACTTGGGCCTCGAGTTTTATCCCGATTATTTAAGCCTAACTGTTGAATACGATAAGGCCCTTCAGTAAGTTGAAAGCAAGAAGACAAAACACACAATGTCAAGGGCTCATATCCCAAACTACCAAACGCTATCTCTTAAAAAAAAAAAAAAGAATAAATTAACTGACCAGGTAAGGAGCACATTTACTTGGCCACCTTGCACCCTGGTCGCCAGATTGGCGCTCTCCCATGAAAGGAGCCAAAAATTTGCTGCAATTGTGAAATACAAGCCACAGTTATGACCTATAAAAAGATGGAACCACAAATGGTTCCAGTTGCCCATTTTGTACATAAGGTTACATTATGCTCGGTGCCAGTGGTCGAGACTGCAACAAACCACAATCAGGGATTTCTTCACCAGGACATCCAAATCACCGGACAAAACTATGCATGGAGCAGCCACTTTTTGTTGAAGCCGATCTATCTTCAAAAGAATGTCTAACCTAGAACTCTCACCATGTGCAGTTGATGCAGAGGACTGTCAGATAAAACGTGACATGTCTCCATGCAGTTTCGTAACATGTGAATTAATGCAGCGCACAAGTGAAGAAAACAATCTGCTCCCAGGAAGAATAAGACCCAGAATTTTCCTAGATAACTTCACAATTTATGTTAGTGATAACAAAGAGCGAATGTCATCAATTGTTGTGTCTTATCTGCACAAAGATAACCCGCGTTTCAGGAAGAAAAAAAAAAAAGAAAGAAAAGAGCAATCGTATCCTGAACAAATAGAACGATTGTCATCCGTACATGTTGTTTCTAAGACGCCAGGTTGAAGAAGAGATATCCCTATTCCTTTTGCTCTGCCTCTGCTCTGATGCTGCAAACTTTACGGTCCACGTAAGTCATATCCACTACCACGGGAGTCACAAAACATGCACAGACAAAAAAAAACAAAAAACTACCACGACAAGGAATGTTGACAAGGAAATAGATCTTGAAATGACTCAACAATACGAATAAAACAACAACAACGACAGAATAAAAAATGCGAAGGAGACGAAAAGTGAAACTATCCGGACAGCCTTTTCTATTTGGTTACTGTTAGCACGTTTCTTAGTCTTGTTCTTGCTATTGTTGTTTCATCAGGACGCGTGACAGGTTCTGCTGAAGCAAATAATAACTTTGTTTTGTTGCTGTTTTTTTTAAAATTGCGTCTTTCCTTTTCACCTGCAAAAATTTCCTCCTCTCGGCGGTTCAGCAATACTGACTAATTTAGCCACCCATTTCCTGAAACTGTGCCTGATGCACTCATTTTGTACAACCGAAAATTTGTGGAGGCGGGGGTATGTCTAAATATAGCCACACGAATTTCCTCAATGTCTGCAACAAATCAAGATCTGGTGTTCAGTCATGTGATGGGAATGACAACAACAGTAATAAGCTCGATCACCTCTTGACATGAGGTCGTGCGCTGAGCTGCCCATGTGTGAGAGATCCGATGTTCAAAGAACCTGAGAAATTTCCTTGCCGGTGTCTTTTACCAAGCATACATGGTAGAGAGCAACTGTTACTGAGGAATGACCATTACAAAAGATGGATGGGATCTGACTGTACCAACCGTCTTGTGTGTTAATAATACTGTATCTTAATACCGAGTACAACAGATGTTAAATTACATCATCTTTCTCTGTCAACAATGAGGACAGAATAGCAACCAATACACTAGCGCCAAAATAATGGCCTGTAAAAAAGTCTCGACAAATCTCATGTTTCACGTTCTTTCTTTCCATAGAACCTGCTCCCTCCCCTCTCTTCCACCATTCTCTGTCCCATGCGGGTTCAAGGTTGCATAATGTCTCCTAAGACAAAAGTTTTCTGGAATGAGGCTGTGCCCACACGCGGAGCACGAGCTATGCGTTTCATCATCCCAGGAAACACCAGAGACTCGGGCAAAAAGAAGCAAGTCACGATATCCCATAACGTAAAGCTTTGTTCCCACAACTGCAAGATCTAAAATGTCCCTGTCTTGTTTTGACAGGAAACTGAACTCGGGTCGAACGTGACAGTTTGGGCAAAAATTTGAACGATAAAAAAATAATAGTTGAGTTTGAGTCTGGAAAAAGCACACCGACAGGGTAAATGGCACATTGTGCTAGGGAAAAGCAAGACCATAGACAGAATATATCAGAACGATACGGCAGAAGGAGACCTACCAGAAGCGCCCACCAACCCAACCGCATAAATAACATCTATTACATAAATAAAACTCATCACAACAGGATGTCAAGATAGTTAATAAAAAAAATAATATAGAACACAACAAACAATAAACAACACAATAAAAGGAAGTGAGAAAATCGATGATGTGCAACCCTTGATAACAGCTCTTGCTTGACATGATTAATTTCATTTTTTTTTTTTTTTTACTCCTGTTACGAATGTTTTTACCCTGGGTTTTATGATAACCAGTTCTTCAAGAAAATAATACCGAGACTTTGGGAAAAGCTCCTTTGCTGTTTCAATATTAATCCTTTGCTGTTTCAATATTAATCCTTTGCTGTTTCAGTATTAATCCTTTGCTGTTTCAATATCAATCCTTTGCTGTTTCAGTATTAATCCTTTGCTGTTTCAGTATTAATCTTTTGCTGTTTCAGTATTAATCCTTTGCTGTTTCAGTATTAATTCTTTGCTGTTTCAATATTAATCCTTTGCTGTTTCAATATTAATCCTTTGCTGTTTCAGTATTAATCCTTTGCTGTTTCAGTATTAATTCTTTACACTCTGCACGTTTAGAACATGGAAGCCTTTCCGCTGGTATAAACGCTTGTTCATTTCAGAAATTTGGATTGTTTTGAGTACACAAAATATGTTACAATTTATAAAACCAAAAACAGCAGCTATGGGCTAATTTCGTGAGCATAGACTTTTAAGTCTTGATTTTATCCGTGGACACGTTACTGTCGTACGGGCTGCGTTTATTGACTTTACTTCCCTTTGCCATGGACTGCCACCGGTGTTCGTGACGTTAGCAAACTGACAGTGCAGCCGAGCAACGCAGTTGGGATCATGACCAAATTTGACTGAGATAAACACTTCCAGTGTTACAATCTCTTGTCCTGAAAGCAAAATCCTTCACGCCCCCCCCCCCCAACCTCTTTCTTTCATTCTCTCTCTCTCTCTAGTTCGTTCTTGGATGCTGTAAATGTAGTTCTCTAACACAGACACTGTGTGAAGCACTGATAAAATGCGCATTGACAAACACGTGGGATTGCAAAGATTCAACTCAAAGCCAGATAGAGAAGACAACAAAACTTGCAAGATGAATGAGACGGGGATCTGTTTGACACTCCTGCTTATCTAATTTCAAATTAATTTTGTTTTGTTTTCTGCTCTCTGTTCTCACATCTTCCCACTTACCTCTGACCCCGCAGGAGTAAGAAAAAAAGGGACCAAATACATCTTGCCTTCTATCATCTCATGGTTGGAATCGCAAATTCGGTTATCTGCTGGAACGATGCGCAATGAGTCAGGTGGGCCATGCTTCATAAAGGTATTCTATACGAGACGATGGATTACCCAACAGAAGAGCAATGATTCATCCTCAAGGTTTTCAACCCTTAAGTGGTTGGCGGTTGTTCCTGTCGCTTTGATGCATTTGATCAAGGCTGACGACATGGATAACAATGCTTAAGAAAAGATTTAGCTGTGTAAGCACTAAATCCATTTAACTGTCACCATCATGACAGGGTATCTTCAGGTTCATCCCAATGAGATATTAAAGCTCTCATTAGTTTCCATAATTTACTGCAGTCATTTCTTTTTCCCATTTTGTGATAATTATGGTTGATCCAGTTTTATGTCTGTGATGGAAGTATGTAACAGCAAGATACTCTCTCTGCCGAACACCAACGAACTTTTTCCTTTGGGTGTTATATCCTGCCCCACCTGCCTCGTTCGGTTTACTTTCTCTCCCATTTTTAATGTACGTCATTCAAACGACAGGACAGAAGGACAGTCAGGCTTGAGCCCGCAGGATATCGAATTTCGATGGCAATGTTGGCGCCGTTATATTAATACCTTTAGCCCTGACGTTAAATTGCCTTTACCAACGGATGGTCGCCCTCGGTAGCTGGGACGGGGCAAGTTGATAGCGCTCCACAAAAACTATATTGGTGCATAGCAAGTGTTCATTCAGCTGGTAATACAAGCCTCCTGGTGAACCACACTGAGAAACAACAGCTGTGACTGTCGATGTAGACAACTGAGACAACACACCCAACCAATCCACCACTAGCTACTATTAATATAACAGGATGTAACAATACATTTGAAACTGAAGCTCCCAGATTTCAAATAACAGAAAAGTCGGTACGTCGTGCTGTTTCGGAGATGAAATTGACAATATTTCAATCACGAAATCGCAATCTTAGTGGAATTTTTTCTTTCCGTTTAAAAAGGACATAAATATAAACTAGGTGACCCAAGTTTAACTTGACATGGTGGTCTCAAATAACTCCCAATCTTTACACACGCGGGGTTTGCGTCGGTGGATATGAAGAGGGAGGGAGGGAGCAAGCACGACAGAGGAAGAGAGAGACGGTGAGTGTGCACGCAAACAGTTTAGAAATCCGCGCTGCTGACAGCCAGGTCATCATGATAGAATCTAGAACAGGAAGTCAGGGATCAGGAGCGAGAGGACAGGTCATCGAAAATGTATCAAGACTGCCCACTACAGCCATATTTTGGCTAATGTTGGACAAATCAATACTCATGAATGAGTGAAGTTTAATTAAATGCATACAGCGGCATCTTCATTGGGCAAACCTAAAAGCAACGGACAGCTATGAAAACAGGGCTAAGCGATGCAAATTACGACTCATGGGCAAATATTCTATCATGCACGATGGCCGTAAACTGATTCCTGATCATATCCCATATTAAAGAAAACCTAAAACGTTTTCAGTGGAAACCGTCATTTGTGAAGGGAACATTGCCGCAGCTGTAAGAAAATTTAAAAAAAAAAAAAAAACTGCACTGTAACTGCTTTGTAGAAATAGAACTGACTTTGCTTCTGCTTTTCTTTTAACCCTATCAAAATATATCTGGACTATTACATTACTATGTTGGTTTTCTTTTTTGTTGCCAAGCCCTGTTCACGCAGGCCCAAGAAGGTGTTTAGAGATGATATTTTAAGTGTACCAAAGTTTTGTTAAGTTCTGGTACAACATCACTACCAAATACAGGAGGCTATATTAATTTGTCACAAATCTGCAAACATTAAAACAGGCTGTAAGCTTTCCGTGTGTCACCACACCAATACTTACGCAAGCTGCTAAGTACCGGTAATTTTAAAACCAATTTCGAGTCTGAAATAGACAAGACTGAACGAACACACCAAAATGTGTTACCGTGTTCCTGTTAACCAAGATAGGTGCGCTATTTCGCAGTAAAAATTTTCACACCTGATTTCATCCAAACAATAAATAAGGAACGCAGAGGAGGAGTGATGTTTTCTTTTTTTTTAAATAATAAAAAAATAAAATAAAAAAACAGCGTTTAGGTGAATAAGGAAATGCTTATGTACGTTTTCTAAACAGCTTCCAGCGGGGCACAGCGTTGGTTTTCATTGTGCCAACAAACATTCCAAAACACCCCAAAAATTATTTAGATTCTCTGAAAACTGAATGTTTAGAAGAAAAAAAAACCAAAACAAATACAATGCAAAAGTACACATAATGTCTGCATCCCGGCAGCAAAAAAAAAGCTCTTCCGCGCCCTAATCAATACTAATTCCCAATATCCGTGTCACTAATTGTTTGTTCTATGTAACTGCCTCTTTCCAGAAGTTTGGTCACCGTACAATTTTGTCCTTCTGTCTGTCTCTGTATCATTTATCTGGCTGTCTTTCATCTATACATTCAATTCAAGGTTTAATGACACAGGTGTCCTGGAAAACCATTACTAGTTATGGCCTGTCCCCAATTTTACAGCTCGAAACCAGCGAAAGGCAGACCCAGCTGCGTGATGCAATCATCTGGGCCCGGCTGAATTACAGTATTCTATTTCCGCTGAGTGCATTTGCAAGCACGTGGGCTTTTATAGATCCTTCGTGAGCACAGCTGTGACGTTCGCCTCCTGCAGGAAATTTTCACTGGGCCACTTGAATTTCATATATTTGAAAAGCATACTGAGTTGCGTGTCCAGTATCGACCCCGCGCACTAATTATAACAATAACACCCCTACCGTAATATTATTATTGTAGACAATCCCTGAACTCCTGGTGACCGCTGATGCGGCAAATACAGATAACAGATGTATGGGTGGGTCCACGCTGTGCGGTAAATACATTCGTTCGTACTTTCGTGTTCGTACAGTGTTCGCGTTGGCGTAATTGCAGTCATCACTATAATGATCAGCCATTACTATATTATGATCTCGGCCACAGTACAAAATGACATGCTCCTGGAAGTGCTCTCTTTAACAATCCCTACAGTGCCGTTTATGGTTGGAACAGCACCTGAACCATAATAATCACACAGCGTGATAATGTTCCAAACTACGCGATATTGACGTAGAAAAGTCATTGTTTATTTTCACTGGTCTTTTTGTCTCTCCCACCTGTCTCTCTTTAATTTTTTTCTGTGTCTATTGGATATCCAATGCAATCTTGTATTTTTATTCGGACTATCCACAAGCCGCATCAGATTTCCACAGGTTCTCATTATGTAATGTACCCATGCTTTTCCTACTCCCTCGCCCGGCCCTTTAACAATTCATGTACTTTCACAGCACACAGGTCGTACAGTATTAATCTTAACCTGGGGCTCACCTGCAAAATAAGCCTGGTCAATGGCGGACACAGTGACCCGCGAGCTGCTGTGATGACCTACCTGTAAGCCTGTTCACGGTGACTGACTGATAAGGTGGGTTTGTTTTTCTTTATGTTTGCTCGTGTGCGCGGGTCTCAGTGAATGTGCGCTTCAGATTACATAGGCCTTTATGAGTACGAGCACAGCATGCATTTATATGTATGTCAGAGTATGTGCAAAAAGCATATTAACCAGAGTAGATGATCTGCCAGGGAGTGTTGCAGCAAGGTAAGTGAGAAAAACTGGTCAAAACTGTTGCAAAGATAATGGGCATGGGCTTGAAAGGAGTGTAATTCAGAAACTGACAAACAAAGACGTGTGAACAACAAGACTTGAAAGACTGGGAATATGTTACTCATGTATGAACAGTGTCTAACAAACATGGGACGAGAAAGCTAATATAAACATATAAATCACGAAACGTGTTCTGTACGCCAGGGTCCGCTATAATCAGTACCTGAGAAAGGTGGGGAACGGCAGTGCACAGGCTGCTAACGTCCATACTGCTGACTAAGAGTAATTTTATGCCCCAGTGAGGCCCTGAAATACTAAAAGGCATTGATAGCTGTCATCTCTTCCGCGATTTCTAGCTATTACACTCAGTTGTCAGTCCGCTTATAAACACAGGGACTGTCGCCACTGGGCTTTACAACTGGTATGTAATGCCGCAGGATAAAGAAAAGCTTAACCTCCATCCTTCACATAGATGTGAACTGAACTGGCCATCACTCTGGATTTAGGTGTTGCTGATGCTTACGCCCATGTGTGTCAATGTGGGTTTCACAACTGCAATAGGCATTTGCTCTTTGGCAGCACAGCAACATCAGACATGTTCATGAAGTCTAACAACTTCTCTGTTGCTGACTTCTGTCCTGGATCATACAATATCAACCGAAATATCAGCAAAGATGAAAATAGCTTTGAACTGAGACCAAGTCATCAATAGAGTAGGAATTTGCTAGTCCTGCTTTTGTAAGTTTTGTCGGTATACTTAGATCTAGTTATTACATAAGATATCAAAGCCATGAGAATAGGATGTCAGTACCCAGCAAATTTTGCTTTTCAATGCATGGTGAATAGAACCGGATCATAATGCTTTGACACGAACAACAGAAAATGTTAGCACTTCAGACACTGCCCCATGAATCTGTCATGCTACAACACACATCCCATATATTTGTACCATTACTACTAAATCTCTCAATGCATCACTGATGCTTTTCTCCATCATATCCACCCTCCCTCGTTGAGTGATCCGATCGAATCCTTGCCCCTCTGGGCACACTCCATTCATCAATCAATGAATCAATAATGTATTGTCGATCACAGAGCTGTAAGATCTTAGAAAAATTCAACCTTATGTTCCCTTGTGTCGCAAAGCAGAAAGGAAATGGTTAAAGACAGGTCTTACAGTCCACAAGGACATTTTCAAACACCAGAAGAACAAATGGAAATGTGTTATTAAACTTGCAAAAAAAGACTTCTATGTCACTAAACTTCAAAATTCTACATCTTGTAAGGAACTTTTTAGTATTTGTGATGAACTCACAGGGAAAAGAAAGGAAACACCTCTACCCACAATTTACGAGAACAATTTGTTGCCCAATGTTTTTGCTGATTATTTTGATAAAAAAGTTACAACTATCCGAGAAAATCTTGACAGTTTTGATGCCATTGATCATTTTGATGAGTTTCATGGAAATCCTATAGACACTTTTGGTGTTGTGTCGAATGAATCTGTAAAATCTATCATCATGGCATCGCCATCAAAATGTTGTGACCTCGATCCTATTCCTACATTTTTGGTTAGATCTTGTATTGATGAACTGGTTCCAACTATTACAAAAATAATAAACAACTCTATTTTAAGTGGGTCTGTCCCTGATTATTTTAAAACAGCCTGGGTAACACCACTTTTGAAAAAAACGACTCTTGATCAAAACATGTTGAAAAATTATAGACCCGTCTCAAACCTTCCTTTTCTTTCAAAAATCCTTGAAAAGGTGATATTACAACAACTAATGTGTCATTTGAGAAATAATGACCTGTTGGAACCATTTCAATCTGCTTACAGAAGTAACCACAGTACTGAAACTGCACTATTAAGAATCATGAATGACATATTAGTAAAGGCAGATTCTGGAAATATTACTCTGCTAAATTTGTTGGATCTATCAGCAGCGTTCGACACCATCGATCACGAAATCCTGCTCAGAAGGCTAGAAACATCGTTTGGAATCAGAGGGGTCGCCCTTAAATGGGTCGAATCTTACCTGTCAAATCGCCACCAATTTGTTGTAACCAACAAAATAAGATCTTTTTCTTATGCGCTTCAGTATGGCGTACCACAAGGCTCAGTGCTTGGTCCTATTTTGTTTACTATCTATACTATTCCACTTGTACATGAAATAAAGAAATTTAATTTACAATATCATTTCTATGCTGATGATACCCAGCTCTACAGTTCTGCCTTGCCATGCGATGTTGACAGCCTTCTGCAGCAGGCTGGAAACTGTATAACAGAAATTAAAAGCTGGATGAACCAAAACAAACTGGCACTAAATGAGGATAAAACTGAGGTTATTTTATTAGGCCGTGAGCGGGTTCTGCAAGAAGTGGACAGAACTGAGATGATAATTGGCACTAATTCAATAGAAATTTCAAAAAAAGTAAAAAACCTAGGGGTTTACATTGATTCAAATCTTTCTATGTCGTCTCAGGTTAGTCACCTCATTCGTATTCTATACATGGAAATCTGGAAAATTGGTAAAATCAGACATCTTATTTCAACTGAAACTGCGGCTGTTTTAGTAAATTCTTTTGTACTTTCAAAGCTTGACTATTGCAACTCCCTTTTGGCTGGAATTTCACAAAAAAATATTAGAAAACTCCAAATTGCTCAAAACAATGCAGCGAGACTTGTTTTGAAGAAAAAGAAAAGAGATTCAGCACTGCCACTTCTGCAGAGTTTGCACTGGCTGCCAGTCGAGAAAAGAATAATGTACAAATTGTCATCCGTTTGTCACAAATGTGTCAATAATACTGCTCCATCGTACCTAGTTGATTTAACTGATTACTATGTTCCATCTCGTCAACTAAGATCATCATCTGACACTACAAAATTGAAAGTACCTAAAATGAATCTGTCCACTGTAGGAGAAAAGTCCTTTTCATTTCTTGGCCCTACCATCTGGAACACTCTTCCAAAGACAACCAGGGAAATTAATGACATTGGTTCTTTCAAGTGCCATCTGAAGACCCATTTCTTTCAGACAAACTAGGCTAGGTGTTTTTCGGCAGCAACAATAGTAAATATTTTTGAATTTCTTTTGTGTATGCGTGTGTGTGTGTGTGTGTAAGAGTTTGTTAAAGCGCCCAGAGCTTGTCATCGACGGGGTTGGGCGCTATATAAATGCAATATATTATTATTATTATTATTGTAAATCTCAGAGCAAAGGAATAGTGAAATGTAGTTTCTGCACAGTATAAGGACCAGCTGACCACAATATTAATATGTACCACAGGTTTTGAAAACATCCCTATAAAAGTGAATCAGCAATAGCCAGTGATTGCATTGTGATTCACCAACAATCAAAGGCAACCAGAGCTCACATCAATCAATCTGCTTTTCTTCTCTTTTGTACAACTACTGTGTATAAACATGTCACATCTGGTGCAGCATGTGTAGACAAACACTGAAATTGCATCATATTCGTTTGAAGTTGCATCAGTGAGCAATTGGACTCTACAGACACGATAGTGAAGTATTTAACCAAAAAAGGGGTAAACATGGTTGCCGAATTCTTCCCAGTACCAGACAAAATTGCTATCCTCTTACAAAACCAAAATCTGATTGTGTCTTCTGTCACCAGATCATTCCCAGCGGCAATGACATTTTCAAGTGCTGATGCATCTTCAAATTAGGTGCATTGTAAAGATGGTGAAAAACTTACTGGATTGACAAACAGTGGCTGAGTGTATGCTTTGCTGGAGACTGGAGATGCTGATGATGATGGTGAATGTCTGTAGGATGTCTGACGAATGGGACTAGATGGGGCTGACCGTTGGGGGCTCTGACTGCCGTCACTGTCACTGCCTGAACTGCCAGGGGGTGTTGGTGGCAGGGGGATGGACTCCAGGTTAACTGATGGCCAAAGAAGATTAATACACATGGATAAACTCTATGACTTAGTTGTTTACATGGTAATACTAGCATAAAACAATAGGTCAGAAGGAAAATATTGCTTCTAAGTTTGCACTATATATGCCATTAGACTTTAAAATGTAGCTTTTGAGCCTAAGATCTACATTTTATCACTCCACAAGAACAATATAGGATGGACTCCCTGAAAAGTATGATTTACTGTGGTTATGAAATTACTGTCCCCATAGTTATCATAGTTTCATATAATAGATTACATTACATAATTTATGATGATGATGTGGGTTAGACCCCTTTGTGCAACGATGTGTAATAATACCAAATAAGTTTTGTTTCAAGTAATTTAAAAATGCATGCTCCTTACTGCATGAAGTTAAAGTAACATTCTTCTTAACTGATCAGACAATTAATCTTGGGAAGTGAGTTAACATAATATTGCACCTGGTCCTACTGTGGCCTACATCTGTGTCCCTGTAGTAGCAAGGAGAAATGCACTTGTGTTCATTTATTTAACATTACAGAGTTCTTACCAGTTTGTTCATTTACTTGATCCAAACAATCCACTGGTTCCTGTTTTATCTGAATGGTTGGGAAACTGATGGTCTCACTGGTCAGGAAAGATGAAGCCCCTGTTGCAGGTGGTGTAGATGTTGTGGTGACAATGATGGTAGGCTGCCGGGTGATGCTGAGAGTGGTAGCCGAGGGTGTGGCTGCTGTGGTCAGGAAGGCGTCTGGGTTGGCAGTTTCACACTTGATGGGGGATGTTGAAACGGATTTCGTGGTCAGATCCAGAGCTGATGGGTTTGAGAACAGGTCCGAGTCCATATCTGTCAACAAAGAGAATAGATAATATAATAATGCATTAACATTTTATATTTTACTATTGAGCCCATACCTGATGAAGTCTACCATCATTATGTCCAACGCTATGTGTTTCACTGCAGGACATTAGGTGTATTTTGCCAGTTATGCAAACTACAGCTATGCACAATGCTCTGCTGTATTACATTTTCTATATGACAATCCTTCGAACAGTATCATGATTCAATATCCAAAAAGAGTTTAAGTTTCAATCGGCTGGAATCCACAACAGTGCCACTTGCACAGCTGTCCTGTGAGCTTTTTAGGGATTAACGATTCTACACAGTTCCATACCGGCATTTTGCTGGTAAGTTTAGCAATGTTTTATGAAGACTGAAACACTATCATGCTTCATTCCTATTCCATGACCAGTATTCATTTCACAGGTGTATTAGGAGGCTGATGGTTGGTCTGGTAAGCTCACTCATACATTATCTTTGAATACAGAAATGTGTAGTAAGCTGGTATACCATCAAATCTACAGTTCTCCTTCCCTCAACGGATGCATGTACTAGATATCTAAACATCACAACAGGCTCAATAATCTCACTCTTATCTTTCAACTCAAACACATATCAGTTTAAAATTCCAGCAAATGATTTATTTCCACACATTCAGTTGTACATCTGTCTCTGGGTTATATAAAGCTCTTGCACTGTTTCATTCTCTTCCATTTCTTTCTTCCTACGCCTTTATTCCTCCCTATTATACTTGGACGACCTATTCATGCTGTTGCACCCAATGCCATCAAAATCTCACACCACTCCTAACATCAACAGCAACCAGCTTGGGCTTACACTCTGCTCACACAGCTGCTCAAGTATGACATTTAGGAGAGGACAGCCAAAAGAATAAAACATTTTCTATTTACATGAAAGTTAACATGAAATCTGCTGTTGTTGCAGTTAATTATTATTATTATTATTATTATTATTATTATTTTGTATTTTTGTAATCTGCCCTTTGCAGTGATTAAGAAAATCGTAAATGATGCACAGGCTGAATGCTTGTTCTGATGTTCTCGAGACCTTCCACATTTCAAAGAGCGGAAGTTGCAGGTCAAAATGACATTTCTCCAACCGCTCGGCAGCCTCGTTGTTTCTCCAAGTGTACTTAGCAGCAAAGCACGTGATATATCAACATTCCCTCGGCACGCCAAGAATTTGTTCCCGTCTGAGCAAGAATTACATTAAAATATTTCAAAGTTTAGCTTCTCGAGTTGTAGCACTGCAAAAAGTGCTCTCGCTTTCCTTCTTAATAAGATTACGAAAGCTACTGAAGATGTTGACCGCTATCAAGTTTCAAATGTTTAAATGTGGTATTCATTTCTCCCACATAATTGTGACATTTGACGTTTATCTTTAAAAATAAAAGTGACATTTTCAGCCTCTTGTGCAGCCATAGATAAGAACCTATGACACACACAAAACACACACACAAACTGAGACAGATAGTAATACAGACAGACAGACAGAGAGACAGAAAGAGAGAGTAAAATTGATTTCAGATAATGTAAAGCGATGTGCAGATTACGCAGCATGATGGTCACCTGGTTATTTTCTTTCTTACTACACTACATATTGATTTTATTGACTGATCTGCAATACCCAAAGTTCCAATGTCTTTGCTGCATGGCTAATCCTCCATGCGGATCGATAACATCCTATATAACGTCCTACTGACAAGGTTATGGAAGGTGATTTCTTGCCATAGATTTACCATGCAAGCATCCACTGTAAAAGATGGCCCTTCCGCAGGGGATAGGGCATCATAATTATAATTTGATGCCATTTAAATAAAAGCTTTAAAAAAGTGTGAAGAAACATAAACGCTCAGTTAATCTGAAACAAATTTCAAGACATATACACACACGAGAGAGAGAGAGAGAGAGAAGAGACAGACAGACAGAGAAGTGAACTCTAGTATCTAATATTGAAAATCGGAGATAATTCAAGCCCTTCATATTGGGTACTGTGGTTACAGAAATCATGTCGTAAATTAACGCTCCCGCTCCGGTATCCTGCTGGTAAAATGTTGATGTTGTAAAATGGGAATTGTCCAAACAATGACCCGGTTTCGGACGAGTCTTGTCTGGTCGAATTGATTTCTAGTTCATTCAAAGGCACATGCAAAGGGACGGTGGCCATTCAGTGCTACGACAAGAACATGATGACAAACATAAATGAAGGATGACATGGAGGAAGTCTGTACTATTTCGCACCTGTCACCCAGTAACACCGTCTTGTAAGTCTTCTAGGGGGAGGAGAGGGGGGGGGGTCCAAGGATGAGGACCCGTGCAACTTGTTTAAGACAGTGAATGGCTTGCAAAATCGTCGCTGGTGCCAGGACATGTAAAGTGTGAAGATTACCAGCAGAAGCTTGCACGACTGTTTCTTCCCAATCTTCCCCTTTACTTTGTTTCGCTCCATCTGAATTCAACAGCTTTAATTTATTTCATTAGGCAGACTGCACTGCTCTAAATTGTAAGAGATTTATCACAATTAAGATCGATATCTTGATATCTCGCCAAAAGATCTTCCGTTGACACTGCAGTTTTACTGATATTTCTTTTAAAAACAGCCGTCTTCGGGCAGCACAGGTGTCAGTACTAAAGCCTGCTTAAAAACAGTATACACACTGCAAAGACAATTAATAATGATAAGCATAACATGTCTTTTTCGACAGGTGTTGCCTTCACTCTTCGTGAGATATCAATAGCGATATCAGCTTTGAATACTGCTTCAAAGCTTTGGCTCACAATTTTGCTGACGTCAACGAAAAAACAAAGCAATCGATCAAGTTGTTTGCGACAACGTGCAGTAATGTGCACGCAAATGCAAAACAATTAGCGTATATATGAATGAAGATGAACTAAAAAGCCTTTAATGGTAAGTTTTAAGCACATTTATTTTCTTGGTAGAAATGGGACGTAGGTATATCTTGAAGTGGTCCATTGTGTTTGCTTAGAGTGGCATCACCATTTTGTTCAAACTGTTTCCATATTATGAAAATATGGCAACCGCCTACCCTGCCTTTCTATAACAGCTAGGCATAAGACTACACTGTAAAGAGCGACGCACGCCCATACTCTGCTATTTTTTATTTTATTTTACCGTTGGCGAATAATTTCATTACTTCCCAATAAAACCATTACGGATGTAGAAAAAAAAATTTCAAAAACGTAATTTTTAAAAAGGAAAGAAAGAAAACAAATCATCATCTGTGTAACGAAATGCCGCGTAATGACCATCCACTTGCCCGTTCGATCGGTCCACCTCCCTGATCTTTTGTTCGAAGTTATGTCTCAGGCTACCTGCGGGTAGAGCAATTATCTCTGACCCGTCCACCTAATACCCCAGCGTCCGAGTTTGGCCATCGTAGAATCTTTGTGCACGTTTTTATGGCTCACGAATTCGAGCTAGCTAGAACCTCCCAGTTTTCCCCTCTGTAATTTTGAGTTTCTGTATATATTCCAGAGCAAATCTGGAGTCGTCAGTCCGCTTGCGATAGACTCACTGCGAGGTCCTGCTCGTGCGAAGCAGTGTACCTGCCTGTAGAACTCAGGCGTGTATTTACAGTGTCTATTAAGGCCTGTAATAGAATTTAGCTCGTAAGGAGCGAGGTCCCGCTCACGTAGAGTGGTGTACCTGTCTGTCGTTCTTATTGTAAGACACAGACGTATATTAACATAGCCTATACGGTGTGTTAAGTTAGCTCGTGTATAGAGCGTTTATGACTTTCAAGTTCGCGTAGGACTTAGTTATAGTAAATTACTGTATTTCTTGCTTCGTCAAAGCATGAAATAAGCTCAGTTAGAGCGGCGTGTGAGTCTAAGCTTAAAGTTAAAGTTAGCTCATGTACGCGGTGCATATATTGCACATATGTTAAGTTCTTAAGGAACTCATTAATTTCCAGTGTTGTACTCGCTTCTCGTGGCAGTGTTAGACCTGTAAGTCTCAGCGCGACCAGGCAGGCTTCTGTCCGCGTGTAGAGCATTGTACCCGGCGTTTCTGTGAATTGTGCAGAACAGCGGGAAGGCTAGAGGCCAAGACCATAAAGTAACCACCTGTTTTAAAGTATCCTGTGCATATTGTTAGGACATTTCGATCCTGTTGTGTATCCTGTGACTGTGACCAGAGCCTTATCAGGACATTAGTTATATATAATTCTAGTAGTCATCTTGTGGATGTGGACAGTGCTTTTTATGTGGAGTAAGGACATATTTGCAATTGAGTGTATCCTGTAGTGAATTTAAGAGAACATTATCTTGTGGAGTCCAGTTTCCCAAGAGACCGGACATTCTTCGGTTTAGGACCATCATCGTCAAGTTTACAGATTCAAGATATAGGACAAGTTTAAGTAACATTTTAGTTAGAGTAATTATTGGAAGAGTGTGGATATATCCTGTGTGAAACGTTCTTTGAATGCAGAGCTGGTGAGATATACAACTACCTTTTTATCTGTGTTTTAGTGTAACATATTATAATCCATTTCATTGTCATTCTATTGTATTAATCAGAAACCTCTTCTTTCAGGGTAGTTAGTTTAGGTTATTGTTGTCACATTTATTATCTTTGGATCATTGCCATTTTAATATCTGTATGAAATATTTGTCCATCTCTTCTGACACGCTATTTAGACTACTTTACAAACATTAATTAAGCCCCCATCCCACGTGTCCCAATAAATTTATTGTGTGTATAACTGAAAAGCACTTGTTTCCATTGGTGTGTTGTAGTCACTCATATGCCGGAACATCCCAAGGTTGCAAACCGCATTTGCAGTACCATTGTCTGCACCTGCGCTTTGTGACAATCTGAAACTGTTTAGTGTTTATTGTTTTCGAACCCCCAAAAATGATTCAGTAACAAACAACACCCAGGTTATTCAATACAAGAGGCTGATGGATTGTAATTATCCTTTAAAATAGATCTAGCCCGTCTTTCCGTAAGTAGCCAAGGACTGACGTGCGTGCCCAGCAATAAAAGCATTAAAACCGTCATTACTTGGTTTTATCTACATATTCTCAGGTTCAATTTTCAGCAATGCGTCAAACAGCACAATTCAAGCCCTTCGCTGGTCTTTCAAAATCATCAACCGCATCCTGTTAAAGGTTGTTGTTTTTTTTCCCCCCATTCTTAAATGCTTTCAAAAAGGTTCATTCTCATATATAATTTGTGAAAGTAGAGGGCAGGACATTTGACAACCCGATAATCAAAGGATGTTGTATAGAAAGGGGACATGACGTCACTAGTCAGCCGGAAAAAAAAAAGACAATTAAATCTACGTCCTTCAATGTGTGTTGCTGAAGAAAACAAAAAAACTTAACTTCTTCCTAAAAAGTTGTAAAGGTCACGTTTATTTCAAATCACGTAAATTGGGATTTGAATCTTTTCAAATTGTCCACCCTTTCGTGCCGGATCTTAGCCATTTTTTTTTTTTTTTTTTGATTAGTCTGATGTTAATGACTTTTTAAAAAATGTCATATTTACCACTCTTTTCGCAATTTTGATATCCCGATTTGCGTACGATTCGGTGCTCTCTATCAGCCGGTCTGTGTGAACTAATTAATGCTGAATTTCGGAATGGAATGTTATTGCCCACACAAGTCTTTTAATGCTTTGTTCATCTTCTTTTTTTCTTTGCATCGTAGTTTATTTGGGTGTCTGAAACCCTGAAATCTTTAAGTCAAATAACGTCACTGCCAAACTTATTCTTACAGAACCTCGAAGGATTTGGTCTACCTGTGGCACTAGCAGATTATGCTCAAAACTACTTGATGAAAGGTTGGAAAGACTATCAGGAAAATTTACTTCCTCCCAAAATCTATAACTATACTTTACTTCAACGTAGTTAATCCTTTTCTCACAGACTGTTATCCTTTTCATTTAACCCTTAAATGACGTGATGTAAACTTATTTCACGCACATTCGTGGCTATCGAGGGATGTATAATACCCGCAGGACGTTTTTTTTTTTTTTTCATTGTTGTTGTTATTGTTTCTTCATTTGTGTCTTCAAATCTGATGTATATTCTTGTTATTTGTCATTCCAAAATTTCTGATTAACCCAATTAAAAAAGCGTATCTGACAACCAGTTAGTTGCCCGGAATAAACAATCATGTGCTGCCCCCTCCCCTCCCTCTCTCATATAAAAAGTAATAATCTAGGGTCTTGCTTCAGAACTCATGCGCACCAGAATACTACGCACCAAACTGAACGCTTGATACGGTTACTTTTTATGGCATGCACGGTACTATATATTACGAAACAAACATGCAAAAAATACAGATGTTACATAGCAATGAACATAAGACGGACGTAAAACGAAACAAACATGCAAAAATACAGATGTTACATAGCAATAAACATTGTTATTTAAAAAAAAAATACATGCTTGAAGTAAACAACTTTTAATTATAGCCATCATCTTCCTTATCTCAATTGCCACCTTCCTGCCAAATTTAAGGCCTGAAGAGTGTATAGTTTGGTCAGTTAGTCATGCCAAAGGTTGCAAGTTACTGAAATATATAATAGATATTTCTTATATTGGAAAGACTATCTGCTCAGAGGTATACGTCACAAATCCGCAAATTTATAACGTTTTCCCCGGTTCTGCTTTCCACTGATGTCAAGGATAACTGGGTGGGGCTCATCATATTTTCAATCACATTGTCCAGTATCTAGCGAATCTTTCATTACTATCGGACATGATGCGTGTGTACCACAGTTTGCACCTGTGACAGCACGCATTCAATCTGTGTGTGTTTACAGTATAATATGTCTGGTCGAGTTCAGGCCTGAACTGACACATCCCAATCATACCAACGGTTTACCGATTTTTTTTGCGCGTGTTGCAATCTGTTGCCAGTGTTGAGGGCTATGACCGTGGGCTTTACTGTAAATGCGCCTTGCACCGTCTCCTCACCGCATGGGGTTTTGCCATTCGAAAATGCAAGCACGATTGTTAATTGCGGGTTATTACCCTGCGTGCGCAGAGAAGCTAAAAATTTCTTCATCCAAGACAATAATTGTCCACAACCACAAACTCGTTTTATTTCTTCCAGGTTTTACGTGGTGTTACAATAATTTAACAACTCTTCTGCAACAGATCCCTTCATACTTGTCTCTTCAGCTAGCTGTCAAAATCATGCAGATGCCTTCTGTTTCTTTTCTTTACATCAACTCAAAACTCTCTAAGTTTGTATTTTAGACTTGTCATCAACGTTATCTGGCAATCACAATTACTATCGGCCACCGAGTCGATAAAAAAAACAACAACAAAACTACCGTATGGCCGTGCGGAAATCGGGACATGAGACTCCACCGAATTTCGCCCACGTGTTGCCGGTCTGCGTTTGGCCATGGCAATTATGGGCCGTGTTCCCGTCACCAACTGCGCCAGCCCCTCCCGGGAGAAACGGTTTTCTAAAAAAGGTCACTGCACATCCATGCTCTTTTCAACATGTCGTGCGGTGAACTGAGAATAGCAAAGTTCTGCCTGCCAATTGAAATATAATAATGTGGTATAGGACACTGTTATTCTCAGATACGGCGCGCCACAAGTGTACAAAATGATCTTATGAAATCCTCCGTCTCTCAAATACAATGCTAACCTTAGTTTAACAGCGTTTTGTTTTTTTCTTTTCGATAAAACCACAATGTAAAACTACATAATTTTGGTTCAGCCAGTGCGCTGTAATGCCAGATGCAAACGGGCAGAGATCCGCGAAACTGCGACTAATGCAAGAAGCGGGATGACACAAAATGTTGTAGAAGGAGGGAGTAAGTTGGGGGCTCAGGGTCAACATCCCTAGGCCGAAGCCCTCGCGAGAAAAAGATTTCCATGGGCTGTAAGTTGGGGGGTTGGGAGAACGCGTGTAAGTAAGATGAATTTAACACCAAAATACAAGCGACGAGAACAAATAAGGGGGACGACGGGGGGGGGGGGGGGGTCCTCTAAATTAAAGCTCTGTCCGCATGCTGGCTGATTTACTCTTGTTCCTGTCACGACAGTCAAAATATGGCACAGAAAACATACAACTTTCTCTTTTTGCCATTATTATTTGTCTTTGCTTCAGGTCTTGCCGCAACGCCACAGGATGACCTTTTTTTTTATATATTATATATATAATGACAATTGACAGGATATTACAGGACTCAAACTCCATGTAAACAGACTAGCTCAGACACAAATGATGGGGATGCAAGTGATATTGTGAGCATAAAAACATGTCTCGGATTGATCAACAACTTTTCAGCAATCCATTTCTCCCTGCTCCACCTTCCGCGTTTACTTAAAAGTGAGCAGGCTAAAGAAAACGAAGACCTCAATCAAGTACCGGGCCGATTCAAAATAGATCGATATGGCGTGGGAAGGGCATCCCCCGCACTTTGTCCATTGGCGAACAGAGAGGCGACAAGTATTAATCTGACACAATCACATTCAGGGGCGACAACAAACGTGTTTTTATCAGAACCCGCAAAAAGGTTGATTTACTTAATAAAATCAATTTTGGGCTGGCAAGAAGGGTATAAATGCTTTCATTTAAAGGCCCACTCTGTAATGAATTATGATGAATGCATATCTAAATCAGTCAAGCTTTCGCTATCTACAGAGATAACGCGGTGAATCAACGAATCACGTTCACAAACAAAATAACCTGTGAAGTCACTACTGCAACTTTCATCTGCTCTTCATGCCCCACCCCCTATTTTTTTTTTCCAATAGCTAGGGTAGAAGAGATGTGCAAATTTGGGAGTAGTTTTGATGCTGAATGGGATGAGATTCGGTAAGCTGATCTGTTGGTTAAAAGCATTTTTTAAAAAACAAAAAAAACTGAAGGATATTCTTTCGGGTGTTAACTAGTTTGCAATGTACCCAGTATTCAGAGGTATACCTGAAATTCACCAGTTCTGATCTCCCCCCCCCCCCCCCCCCATGTGACGAGGGCAGCTCGCCTCTGCAGATGATGGGATGATATCTTGCATTCCTCCCTTTCTTATCTCTGTCAGCGGCTGAGCACGCTATTTCCATTCTCCGATGCGTGAGCTTTTCGACTCGATAAAAATACGGAAAGAGAAGGGGGAGTAGAAACCGGGTCAAACAAGGCAAGGCACAGAATAGGTGGTTGTTGTTGTTGTTGTTGTTTTAATCTGCAAAATCAATGGCTTGTTTCCACACAAAACAAAGGAAATGGGAGAGGAGACGAGGACAAAAGAACAGGTAGAGGGGAAGCTGTCACAGTGTGCACAGCGTTCAGTCGCCAGGCCAATGTCCACCCAGTTCCACTGTACTCTCATTCCAACATGCCGATTTCTGCCCTGGTCTGCTGAGAGACGCCACTTTGTCAGTCCCGAGCTGACGATTATTCGACAATTAATGGCCTACCAGCACGAATCTGCCCTGGTCACTTCTTCCTGTTCTCATCTAGATAAGGGTCTGAATTCTGATGGCTGCGCAAATCGGAGATATGCCGGTCTGGCTAGCAGATGTTGTTCAGCAAAGCAAGCCTACAAACTTAAATGGTATGAGCAAAATGTTTTGATTCTTAATTACGCTGCTGCAGTTGTTGTTTTCTTAAATTAAAATTCGAATATAACAATATTTATTTCAACCTATGTCCAATTCAGCAAAATTACAATTCTTCCCCCTATATGAGTTAGATCTATTCATCATATTATTATGTAATGACCGTGTTTCTCCCCCCCCCCCCCCCCCCCAAGCTCCCTTTCATTACAGTAAAATCACAGACTTTTTACACAGCATATTGATAACAAACTCACTAAATATAGGGGTGATTCATGTTGTCAGCAGTAATAAGTATGTCTGTTAGAATGTAATTACTTAAGGCAATGACGATGTTTCAGAAAGAAAAAAGAAAAGAAAAGAAAACAAGACAAGGGAGTTTGGCTGTACAGGAAATTCTGTTGAAGATGCACATTGCATAATGCCGGTGGTCAGGACAATCTATGTACAAACAATATAAAAATACTGCAGTTGTGGTGTGGCTGTGGCCGATAAGCTTCCTTTCATAAATGTTTTCTTTTGAAAGTAGTAACTGCCACCCCCTGCAGCTGAACTTTATCAAACTATGGCCATCGCTAGGGTCAGATCGATATCTGGGCTGTTACCTGTGCTGAGATAGCTTACTAGATAACCGAGAGAAATTCTTGTGCCACATCTGACATGACCCGTGATGGCATTTGACATGAGCACCTTTGTCACCAACACATGATTAGTCAGTTATGATCTGACTGTTATGACAATGACTTAGTTTTTAGTCAGTTATGATCTGACTGTTATGACAAATGACTTAGTTTTTAGTCAGCTATGATCTGACTGTTATGACAAATGACTTAGTTTTTCCGTGAATTTGGCATCACACCATTCGCCCCCATCGCCGATTAAACCGATTAACTACACAACCTTCAGCCTGCCTATGTTTTAATGCTGAGGTTTCTTCGTTTCTGCATTCGTTTTATCTTATCCCCATTATTTTATGGAGGTATCATGCCTAAGCCCGGTCAGACACAGACACATGCTGACCGACAAAAACTGCACACCATAATTTCGTACATTTTCTTAATAGATCTGGGAAGACCCTATCATACAAAGCCCGGTCAGACACAGTCAGATTCTGCTATTATTTCTTGGGTGTACATTTTGCTGGCAGCATCTGACCGTGGCTGATCGGGCTTAGTATGATACTCCCCTTAGCCTTTTGCTTGGTACCCGGAAATGCTGAACAACATCTGCAAAGGCACTGAATCGAAAAGAAAAAAGTGGCATTTATACTTGTCGATTAATGGCAGTATAATTAAAAAATGTGTCAATATAATTAAAGTAGCTTACTCTTAGGCAGTCATATAAGGCCGCTCGACTGAAGACGTCCTTCTTCTCTTCGCTCCTAAAGCCTTTCCTCGTTTATTTTTTCCATGCCTAGCTTTTTTTTTTATGCGTATACTCGTTTTTCTCTCCATTTTTATGATATTCATCGGTGCATAAGTTTATGCTGCTCTTCACTTTCTCAGGGTCTCCCTTCCACTGTGTTGACACCAGCTCAGAAATTAATGGGCCTTTTGACCTGGATGATGATCACCTCTGGCCAAAGCACTCAAGGACTGAACGTCAACTCGACGTGATCATAATACTGTACATGTCCTGACCTTTCTGACGTCACATTGGAGATCTCACGATAAAGATTACTCAATGTGGTTGGGAAAACAACATAAACGTTGGACAGGGAAGGCCATTTTGAATTTTCTTCCCACCACTATAATTCCTGATACATGGAACTATGCTTGCAAGATATGTATAACTACTGACTGCTCTTCTTTGACTCTTTACTGATTAAGTCGACGCCAATGATAAGCGACAAAACAAGTTTAATTGATACTAGCTGAGTTGCTCGGCCCTGCCCGGGATAAATCGATTTATCAGTTTCAGTTCTGGCTGATTATTATGGACCTGCTTTATTTTGCCTGTTCCTTTAGCTTTATTTTATTTTTGTTTGTTTGTTTTTAGATAAGTTTTACTGCTCTCCCGTTGCGCGTTGACATAATGCGATAACGTCATGTGTAGGCGGAAGTGGGCTATTATTAGAAACATACATCAATATCTTATTGATCGTAAATTTCGGATCAAACGCTCTCGTGAATTTAGTCTTTAATTATAACCGCATTTGCCGATTAACTCAGAAATAACAAACGGTTTTGTTTGTGTATAGCGATATGAACAATGTTCGCTATCCCATAATTCTTTGTGCCAAATTTCAGGTCGGTGCGTCGTGTAGTTTCCGAGTCCATATGACTATTAGGGGTTTTGTTGTAGCTTTATTAGATAAGTATGCATGCTCACCCTTACCAAAAGCAACTGATCGTTGGGGGAGCTATGACAGAGGCCTGTAATGTTTGGGGGGGGGGGGGGGGGGGGCACATTAACAAACTGTGCCTTGATTTTTTTAAGTGTTGTTTTTTTCAATAATATAATATATAATTAGGCATTTAATTATAATAGGCTATTTTCACTGCGATATCAAAGAAGAGTGCACAACACCGCATCATTCGTGGTGTTTAAATCTACATTTTGTGCCGAGACTTTTATCGACCAAACAATCTCGAAAGTGACAGGTTGATTGATCATGGAAAGTTTATGACACCTGTCCCCTGTGCAATCCGTTGATATTGAGAACATACATTTATGGGAATTTTGCCAAATGAAATTTGTTGTCGACAGTTCTGACAATATCTACAATGAAAATAAAAGGTGATTTTAGCTCGTTTGGAACAAGATCTTAGAAAATCCTGTATACAAAACGGCATGCCCCTTCCAAATGCTGGCTGTTTCGCGACAATTTGTATACTATGCCCTCCCTACTACATCAGTGATAAAAATGAGCTCAGCATTTATGCCCCAACAAAAACTTATCAGCTGATAGAATGACGCCGGGAGTGTAAAGTCCACTTAATCAGGATCTAATACTGTGCCTTAGCTAGACACACAGAATGGTGCACTGAACCAAAACAGTGAATTTCCAGCTACCAGGAATGTGATGTTTAAATACAGGGGTCCTGTACAAAGTGCAATGTACGTTTGTTACTTCTACACTTGTTCGACTGAGGCTAACGATTACTACCGGTCCCCTGTGATATTAGACCTTCACTTTGGGTAGATAATGAATGTGACCTATTAACCTCAGCTGCACGAAAAGGTAGCACTTTCTGTTATTAATTTTCCAATCTATTGCCCTAGGTTGGCTGTATCTCAGACATGCAACTACTTCATGATGTTATGGTAGGTATGGACTTCTCACTTCAGGAAGAGCCACGAAGTCTTTGCAGTGACTCATTCTCCTGCTTGCAAGTTTGGTCACTTTAAAGTCGCATCATCGAACTTCTAAAGTGCTGTGAAGCCATAACATTTTCTATGAAATCCATTAGAAAACTATCGATTTTCTTCCGGCAATTAATCACCCTACATGTGCCCTGATTTTATGATTTCATCAGTGCCAGTAAGGGAGTTTTGAGATTACCTGAAGAAAAAAAATCTATTTCTTTGACTGGTATTATATATAATGTACTCTCTCTGCCGGAGCAAAATCAGTGCGTTCTATGATTAACCAGAACTATTCGGACGCTCCTGGACGTCGGTGAGTTTCTGCCAACTTCGAGTACGCCCTTGCAAACTTAACCATATGGTCCATCTCAAAGTCACTGGCCAAAAGCTACAACAGACACACCAAGACAGAGAAAAAGGGGACTCAACAGCAGCAGTTAAGTAGAATTATGTTAAACAGGCCTTTTGCAGCAAAGCCATAACCAGATACAAAGTCGCGCTTGAACCCATAGCGTCGATGTAAATGAGGGTCGTGCGGCAGTTTATTCGGTGGAGTAAACTGTTCGCATGAACTTGCAAAATCTACATACTTGTGAGGACCTCACTAAATACAAGTTGACAATCAGACAACGTTCAGGCGAATGACCCTCTAAAATCCAGTTATATTACCTACCTCTGCGACTCATACACACACACAAATATCTTGAGGCTGGCTTTAAACATGGGTTGAAGAAAAATGGCAATTTAAGATAACGGTAAAGATAACTGCCAGCAAAAGAACAAGATGACAGACAGAGGTAAAAATGAAGGATGCGACTGAGAGATACCTAATCTGTAACGCATACCAACTATTCACTCTCATTAAGACACACGGTGGGAATGTTGTCCCTGCTAAATCATTAAACGCAAAGGGAAGGCAGATCGTCCTGTCAACGTGATTTTAAAAGTGTTGAAAGCATAACATGTCATGCTAAAGTAAAGAATGTCAGTGACGAGCTATGATTCCTCAAAAAACAAGGTTGGGGTAACCGGATGTTTGTTTTAATACATCAGGCTCCACTGATTCTCTTCTTGTCCCTTTTTAACACTTGCAGCCATCAACAGTTGCTTCTCCATTGCACTGGTATCTTGGGCTTCCCACGTCAGAGCGTGAAAAAATAAGTAGCACATTTTTTTCTTTTTTTTTTTTAAATGGATTGGGGGGGGGGGGGGGGGGGATTTATTATTAATTTTTTTCCCTCGCCACATACTTCCCAAGCACACATAAGGAATGATATGAAACGGTTTTCTTCTATTATTATTATACACTCTATCTGTCACAAGGGTCCGCTGTATCATACAACCACCAGACAATTGGTTCAAACAAGACTACGCACCTTCGTGGTTGCAGAGTCCGAGGGGTGATCCAGGTTCGTTATCATTGATACTGTAGCTGTGCTCCGACTTGATACAAGGAGGGTTCATGGCGTCTGTCATCATCTTGTCATTCAGAACTGGGTCATCCAGGAACGAGTTAAGCCAATCATTCTCATACCCTTCATCTTCTGGGGTCGGGAAGCCGGTCTGGAAAGGAAAGAAAAACCAATTACTAGATATATAATACTCGCACAATATATTCTGTGCAGAGTCTGGCGCCAATATCAGTCAGCACGGCATTATACAGAGAAGAAACAAACAAACAAACAACGGATTCGGCCACATTGGTAGCCATATTTGGGTGGACTTCTATTGCAGGGCGCTCCTCAAAGCCATCGAATGTCACTGGCCATCTCTCAAGGAGGTTTTAACAATATAACTCTATATGTCCCTAACCACGCCTAAAACCTCAGCTTGGGGCCATCTTGTTTTTCTTCCCAGAGTTCATTTGCCCATGCTTTGGACATAACCGATTTCAAACTTCGCTGCCTCAATACAAAGCTCTATGTCACAAACAGGTCATTTAGGTCTCTCAAACTCATTCACTGGCTTTTGCAATTGACACTGAGAAAAGACTCCGAAGAAAATTATGACTGCCCTCAGTTGCACGGCGCGTGATACATAGGGCTTCTTGGGCACTATTACTGTGCTACCCACTTCGACACACTGATTTCAAAGGTCGATCGAGAGTATGAGGACTGTGACGTGAAGTGTGCGGCGTGGTAATCTGTACACATGTCTACATAAATATGAAAGTGGGAGAATGACAGTTGGTCAAAAAACAAAATGGCAACAGTGTTATGACGTAAACTGATAGAGAGAATGGAATCCATGTGTGTTTTATCCCCACAATGGCAAGGTAACACGCTCTTCTCCTACTTGCACACGTAGGTGCCTATGTTGTCCCCTGAGGTTCTGATGGATTAACAGTATGGCTGAATGATTACTGCAGTGCTCTTATTTCCCGAAGGGTTAACCCGCCGGCTTTACACATCACATCCTGATCGAGGTTGTACTGAATTGAAGCGTTTCCCTTCTAGCTGTCATTGTAGTGTACTGCAAAGACGGAACCATTTTCAACACTAAAGCTACTAGTACTATAATCTTAACAAAAATAAAATCAGGTAGATCAAAACGTTTGAGTCTGTCATGGCGAGGAAAACTAGGATTAACAAACAGCTGGGCTATTCAGTAAGACTCACCCAGAAACAATACGCCTATTCTGAACAGCCAAATACTTTCACTGCAAGGCAATTTAATGGCATTCGTCTTTTACTTTCCATTAGGGGTCCTTTACATCTGACACTCTGGGTAATTCCTCTTGTAAGGAGATGAACAATTGTTTAGCAGACCGGCAAAGTGAATCATCCTAGATAAATCAACAAAACACTCTGCCGTTTGAGAATGCTATACGCCAGTAAATTCTTTTTCAAATGCTCATCCCCACTGACTTTTCTTCGGGCATTCTATGCATCATTCCTCAGAGCCATCTTGTATATCCCATCACCACGCACTGTGCACTATGTGCATCATCTGAACATTCGGGGTGAAGTTAAGTGCAGTTCACTGCAGATCAACGCTCTCAATGACAAATTTCAATAAATAGGATACATCAGAAATGATAATTCATCCCTTTCCTTCTGATGTCGATATCTTTTGAATAACCTATACCTTCTTTGGTCACGCGCTGTTTCACCTCAATTAAAATTGCAATACAGATTATAACGGCCACGAAAAGAAATAAATACCCTTCTGCCACAAACATTCACTGAACTTTTCAGCGAAAATGTGCCAATTTAGGAAAGTATTTAAAATGGTGCTTGGATGACTTCTTCGCGATGCATAAAAACGGTCGAACGAGTGCATATATCATATCATTAGGAATTCGTTAAGTGCTAGGTGCTTTCAAGATGAGCTGGCTTGCAAAAGGATAAACTGGATATTCATCTTTGTTTACTCTTAATTTTAAAGTTTTCAGGACATTTTCGTCAATTATACAGATTTCTGTTCCCAAGGATGCTGTAGTGTCTTTCACTTTCGCTGATCACTTGATCGTGAAAAAAGTGATCATTTGACAAACAAGAAATACTCAAAATACCATACTTCATTGACTCGCCTCAAATTCCATATGTGATAAAAAGCCTTTTTGTTAATTTTGTTGCATAGCTCTCTTTCATAGCGAGGACATTCGATGGCGTCTGCTCAAAACTAAGCGGACATAAGCCACCATCCTGGGTCTGACTAAAATAAAGATAAACAAATTCAACTCCCAGCAATGTTCTGGACAAGTAATTCTGCATCAAAATCGAGACTAGCACAATGTAATGGCTTCATTTGTTCCTGTCAAAAACATCAACTTAACGTAACTATCTTAGTCAGGTTAAAGCCACTGGCTACGTGTCAGAAATGGAGCCTACATCAAAAGGGTGCAAGTCACAAAAATGCAACAATTCAATAATTCGATAACATCCAAATATGTTTATCGGTCCTGTCCAAATACAAGCTCTGCACAGTTGATTATGATGCTATTTCGGCGGTCTGGCTTGACAAGCGCCTAACGAGTAGGACAAGGTACATTCAGTGTGCAAAATTCATAAATTGCAGAGCTTATAAGAAATATTTATATTTGCTGGCGCATTGTTGTCTTTTGAATGTCACTTTTGTCAGTACTCCTACGATTTTAATTTTGATTTGAAGCTTTCAAAAAAAAAAAAACTTCACTGTATTTTAAATCCCCGGGTAAATACATCGGTTCTGATGACGTAAATGCCCTATTGTGTATTTTCTGATGTAAATTAAGGGTATCTAACCTTTCGCCAGCCATAGGCCGTACTGCAATGCAGTTAAACGTCCGATGCGACCACAATAGGTTGAAAGTGCCTACAGAACTGAATAGTAATTGTTGAATAGCCAGATCCAATCTAAAATTAATGCGACTACTGATGAATTACTTAACATCTGTGTCCAAGAAACATGAAACTGGCATTTCTAAACAAAACCAAAACTTTATAATTATTCTAACTTGATAATATAAGGCTCCCCTCCCCTCTCTCAAACCCAGCAAAAGGTCGTGATGGCATGCGTGTCAGTAGAAATTCTACACCACATTTTGCTTTCTAATATTTTCGACCACACGATCACAAGTGAGAATGAATAATTTGGCTTAGTAGTTAACACATAATTTGTCAGCATGAAGCAAGTGCGCAGAAAACATAATAAGCTCAGAACACAGGGACAGTCTTGATGACAGAAAATTCGTGAAGCTTAATTATGCGCGACATGTATGAACATGTAGACGATATAATTGTAGATCTAACACATACAGAATTCATCTGATACCGAAATGTATTGAGGTCACCAGTGATCAGTTTGCGATATACAGAGATAATGAGTAATGTAATAACAACAGGAATATAAAACGTCTGGAGTGACAAAGACGTCAACACAGTGAAAAGAAACAGACCGATGTCTCATGCTGATCATGGACAGGTGTTAAGCTGACTGGGAAAACCTGCGGGTGATAGAAATGGTAACTCACTAACTCACATAATACTGTACTTCATCATAACTATTAAAAATAACTGAAAGGGCGATGCGAATAAAGAAACCTACACTTCCACCGTAGCAGGATTGGGGAGCTGACGAGGATTCATAGACTACTGTGACACTGAAATAAGACCATGTGGGACGAGGGAAATATAAGTTAATTAATAAGGAGCGAGGGTGGTACGGGTGAAAATGCAGAAGGGAGAAGTTACAAACAGACGGGCAAACAAGTCCAGAAAGAAATTTTAATGCTTTCGCTTCCATCAAGGCCTTATATTTTCTGTCATCGCACTGCTGCTTCCGTTATTCAACCTCCTCGGTCATTGGCTTTCACCAAACAGGATATGTTTCAAAAGCAATTAAAGCATAACTCTTTCACGTTTCTCGCTACAGTGTGTAAAGATTTATTAAAAAGTTATTAGGTTCCATTCACTGCGTCTGTGATCCGCCAAAGTGGCTGTTGCACACTGGAGTCACTGGTGCAGTACCAGCCACCTGAATAAGGTATGACATCTAATATAAATAATGATATCTATTAAGTACCGATGTTTTGCTCCTTTTTTGTGTCTCTATAGCATTTAAAATATTGCAACGAGTAACAAGACTCAGAATATGACAAACTGTCTTTAGAGACTTTCAGCAGAATTGTTTGCTCATAGATGAAAGACATTATAAAGATTGGAAAAAAAAACAACGGGATGTGTCCTTGGAATGAAAAGAAAATCACGTTCCTATTAATTAATATAACTATGTCTCACATTAAAATTTAGACAAACTGATAATTAGGACAGACTTTCAGCGCTTACTGCTATCCCAAAGACAATTTTTTTTTATTAATGGCATGTGTGCTTCCTGACACATCTAATTATGGGGAAGGTCAGTAAGCCACGTGAAAACATAATCTGTCTATTTCTGGCAATTTCCAAATTTTGATTATTCCCGAACTCACATTTCCGCCACAGTGACAAACTATTCGTTACTGTCTTCTCAAATCATTAAAAGTCATCTCGTCCCAGAATTTCAACTGTCCAAGTTCAATTTACTAGAGTATTTAAAGAAGATTGTCACGACATTTTTCGATAGCACAGTGCAATAATCTTGTCACCCTGACTACATAATAATTTACTCTGGCTTCAAACCTCTGCAGTTTTCTTGACATTAGGAAGCGCTTCTAGTTCCAGCTTCATGTTACCACCCATTGTTCTTGTACTGGCGTTAGACAGGAACCGGCGACTCGAGAGGAAAGATGCAACAGAAATGGATTCCCTCTCCACCTAGACTTTGTAACGATAACTTCGTTTCCTTGCCAAGACTGGTGACAAACGTTTTCAACCCCCACACTGATTTCAACTCAAAAACTGGTCTTTGAGTCTGGGGAAGACTCATATAGGGGGTGTCAATGACCAGAACTACCTCCTCCCACATTATTTCATATGAGACAGGGTTAAATATGGGCTTAAAACAACATGCAGAGAATCGCTGCTGTCAAAATACAAGAAATGTCGTAACAAGTTGGCTTCTGTGGCGTGTTGGCAAGCTTGAATGATCTATCACACAGACAGAGTGGATGATTCAGTCATAAAATAGGAGGGCCCTTAAACTGACGCGCAGCAAAATCCTGCTGGTACTTCTGGACGCCATAACGTTCTTCGTCTTTCCCTGGGGAGTTTTTATTCATAAATTTATGTACTTCCATGACAGCCAGGCTACTGACATTATGATCCAAACTAAACTGAGACATCTGTATCCCTATGAAGAAAAGACATCAATTACATATTTTTGAGATTTCAGAGACTGTACTGCAGGTGTAAGACATGAATTACTGTGCGAACAAAACAAAAACAAAAAATATAACATATATATGGGCGAGCGTTCATCCCATATTAAAATATCCCCAATCGCTCTAACGCATAAAAAAAAAAAAAAAATCTGATCTAACCTTTTTTGGTCAGGTCACAAATGACAGACACCAGAAAATAATGGCACTGAAAATAACTTGTCATATTATAATACATGTACATGTATCCAAATCAAGACCAAAGACAAGCAGTCTTCACAGACAAATATATAGGGAAACAATACTGCACGTGCCCATTGTTTTCTCTTTCTGTTTCAATTCCCACCACGAAACTTATGAATCTGTTTTTAAGTCTTGACAAGCAACTGTCCAAAACCCTTACCGTCGGAAACAACTGAGAAATCTGTCCAGTGCAAGCCTGGGTGATTCGATACTGTATGACGACATTACGCTGTCAGTGGTCATTCATGGACACAGCCGGACCGTGACATAAACCTGACAGGCCAAGCTGGTATAAAAATGCTACAGGGGGCCTTGGTGGGGCTTTTGGTCTCTGAGAAAGTAAGTCGTTAAAACGATGGTCAACTGGTCGGACAGTTGCCGTATATCGTTTACTGTGGTACTAAATCGTAAACGGTGGCCTTCGCAGATTTAACGCAATGACGCCTTTGTTAAAATCCACGGAACAAGACAATTTTGAGAAAGATGCGGGAAAAGAAAGAAATGGCAGTTGATAACGCCGTCTGAATAATTCTCCGAGAGAAATAAAAAAAAATGTTGTTTGTCAGCATCATTACTTAAGACGAAATTGCTGATAAAATAACTGTTTTCGGAAATCTGCCACGACAAAGTCTATACAAAAGGTACAAATTAATGCTAATGCAAGGCAAGAGACAATGAATGGTCTAAAAAATGAAGAGAGATCTCCTGGCTTCGATTTCTCTTTCCGCACTTCTTAAAAAAAACATGATCATCAACGTGGTCGTGCAAAAGGTTAAAGAACAGGTGGATTTCATCTTTACTGATTAGTTTGTGTAATCAATACAGTAAGAAGGTCCCCAAAGTGCCGTAAACTCATTGCTATTACCCCTGAGGGCGGACAGTGATCGATGTATTTTTTTTTTCTCAAGGCTTTGGACAACGAATTGCACACGCCGTGAAAAACGATCGATTCTTGAAACACAGGCCAGGCCACAACTTATAAACCACGTGTTAGCGTTACATTTGGTGAGAGCCGAATGAGTTACTAGTATGCCGACTTTTAGTGCATTACTAACTTCATATTTTTTGCCCGGGTGGTGTGGATTGATGATCAACGACATGCAGAGGCTATGACAGTTCACTGTGTGAATTCTGTTACAGGTTGATTACTTCAACATTTCGCAGCTCAAGCAAGGCATTATCAAATAATATAAAGTAAAAACACATATCGTGAGCAAAGAAGGAAAACATGCTGAATGACAGTTGCAGCAGTAGCTTCAGGATACTTCAGATTTTTTTTTTTTTTAAATGACAACAAACGACTTGCTTCGGAAAAAAACAGCCGATTCTCCTGTCCTCAAAAGTTATTGTACAAAAAAGTAGCAGCTATTTGCATGCCTTGCGACGCGCTGGGCATTGATGATCGGGCCGATTCCCAAAAAACCTCTGCATTTACATGTGATTTTTACATGTGAGCTGTCATTTCAATGTTTTCTGGCCGTAACCAACCTGTTGGTGTGTTTCACATTTCCATTGTCAGAAACTCTAGTTATCCTCGATCAAACCTATCCATTACAAAATAACCTATTTGAACTGCTGATTTCGAAAGTCTTCCAATCTTTCAGGCTGCAAACTGGTAAACATATCCTTTTCATTTAACCGCCACAATAAAGGCCGGGAGCAAGGAAATTGGGATATTTCCCTTATATCTTTCAGTAAATTTAACCACTTCAACTTGTGTTTTGTAGAAGGGCATACTACTAGAAAGCCCATGTCACTGTCTATTCCGGCATCATTGCACAATACACAATTGGTTATTGCGTCTTCTACACTACCAAGTCATAAGAGAACTGTCATTAATCCTGCCTGTACCTCAAATCGTACAACAAGCAAGTGACGACCAATTATACTCTCTAGTACATTGTTTCCCTCACTGAGCATGCATGCGCGTATGCTATACGGAACATAGCAGTGGTGAGTGAATGTGACCTTGACGCCTGTCGAAGACCTGAAGGGTCAGAAAGTGATCGGGTAGGCCTACGTTACCTTTCTCTGGCTCGCTTCTTTCTTCGTACAGCCTTTCAATTACTTATTATATGTACTTAACCGCAAGCTTACATCTAATTATTGTTATTCCTCCAAGCCCGTATACATGCTAATGATCATGGTGATAGCGTAAAGCGACAACGCATGCGCTTCCGAATGTTTAACTTTATATGCTACTGCCTTGTACCCCAACGCGCCTACACCTACATCCTAACCCAGGGGAAATGTAAATAAATACGAATAATCATTATGATCAGGTCGCACCGTTCCCTTTTGCAATTCCCACGATAACTACGACAGGAAACAGCCTTCTCCTGAAAACAGCACTGCCTAATGTTAATAAGAAAGTGCTAATCGTCCAAAACGATTCTGGTATTAGTACTATTAGTAGAACTGATGATGATGGGAGGTGGGACACTGTCTGCAAGCCCACAGACTGGCCCAATTCTTTCTGCTGTTAATCGTACACAAGTAAGAAAAGATGAAATGGCAACTTGAATTATGTGTATTTTCACCGCATATATAATTCTCAACCTCTCTCAACTAAAATGGTATGATGTTGATACAGATGCATCCGATTTGACGTCATCTACATAGTCAAAAAAGAAAGAATCAATTTGCCTTCCATACAATCCTGAATTACGTATATTCTGCTTGGCAGCTGTTGCATACACCATGCACATACAGTATTGCAATTACTGCCTGTTACTTCTCCTACTCTGCAAATCCCGTGAAATTTCGAATTTACAATTCTGATTCAAGATCTGCGGATATCAATGGAGACGGTGGCAGAAGACGATGTCTCCAACTTCTACCTAAACAACATTGCGTTTTAAAAAAAACGACATGTATATTTTTTATTAACTTAGGGCAAATTACGAGGCATATTCCATGTATGCAGAGCTGGGCTATACAATATACTTGAAATAGTGTGTACGTTTTATCATACAAGTTGCTTGCCTAAGTTACAATCCCAAGTCGCACGCTGTCGCACGTTGCAGATCACGTAAGGCTATGTAGACGCTGAGGAAAACGTTAAAAAATGACCAAAAAACAATCCATGTTACATCGTCATAGGAGAAACCCGAGAATCCCGTCGTCGCCCGGTGTCCCACAACTGAAGTACACGTAAATAAAGGAGGGCGCATGTATCTTATTTCGCGTGGTTCAAGATACACAACCTGACAACATAGAAATGTTTCGGTGCGCATCACTAGCGGTAGCCTAACACAAGTAGACCATTAATTTTGTTATGTGGGTTGAAAAGGGAATGAATGTAGAATTAAAGACAAACAGGACACATTCTAGTTACAAACTCAAATTTGCTGGATAGATAATTTTTAACTATGTTTCTGTTGAGTATATTGGAAGAAGAGTATCAAGTGAAGTGTATGATAGCGTCTGTCAACTGAATGCTGTGTGAAATTCAAATAGAAGAGGAAATAGACTGGAAGAAAGGTGGGGATTTGGCCGATCTATTAAATAAGGCAAGCTATATCCTTTACATTCAAGTTACATAACACAAAATTTTTCAATTCATAAGACCTAAAGGGGTAAATGAAAAGAAAACGTTATATCAGACTAAAATGACACAGTTATACAATAATTTAGCCGGATACGGATTTCGAAGCACCTTTGATCAGTGGCAGGATGGGCTGGGCATTCCAGCTGAATACGCCATTGTGTTTATATCTGTATTCCCCTGGTGTCGGCAGTAGGATTTTACCGCGGGTCATGGTAATGTGAAGTTAAAGACCTCTCTGAAAATAAACAGAGCCATCCCGGACACACCCACCGAAATGCTGCCTCTGTCGCGGCGTTTTCTTTAAATTTATGCACACTCATGCAGTTCATGTCAACACTATCAAATACAAGAAATATAATATTATGTGCTTCTTGTGCAAATGTGAACACAGTGCGGAGCAAATGAAAAGGAACTGACTTACTCCATTACTGCTTGGCTGTAAGATATAAAAACGTTCACTTATAAGAGCCCATCTCACTGCTTTTATCAAAATAGTGCTTCATGCTGTGGTTTGTGTATATAAGTAAGGAATAAGTATAGCTAAACGGTGGTGACACTATAATCGTTCCGTGAAATTTATGTTTATTAAACTAATGCGTGTGGAACACGGTAAGTCGAACTAGCGTTACATTAAGTATTATCGATCTAGTCTAATGACTGCGGTGTATATGTCATAAACCACCCCACATACTTGTGGATCAGGCGGGTATGCATTACGTATAAAGTGTAGGGAAATACGGTTTAAAAACAGAAAGAGATGCGGGTCGCTGTAAGGCTTAGTCATCAAGTTGAAAGTGAAAATATTGCATGGCTGGGGAGGAAGAGGAGCGAAAAGTTATTCAAGAATAACCCATTCTCATCATACTGAAGGAAGAGTGCTTGCTGGGGCTGGGGAGCAGACGCACTGAAGCAACATCAGCCCTCTAATTAAGGAAAACGACAATTATCTGTGGGCCCACGCAGAGAATCAACGAGGGAAAGTAGAGGTTAACTTTGCACGGCGTACACACCCCAGCAGTGACATTTTTATTTCTGAAGTTAAATTCAATTCAGGGTTAAGAAAGAATCTGTCGCGTCAAAGTCCACAAAATTCCAAAATGTGCTGCTCTTTTCTTCCCCCAAGTTCTCTAACCCTAAAATTTATTTGGTAACTCTTAAGTCATTTAATGATCGCGAACGTCGTCAGCAATAACATCAAATTACATAAATAATACGGCGGTGTGTTATTTTTCAACGGATGAAAAATACCGTACTGACATCATGAAAAGTCTAATTAACAAGCCATGAATAAACAAAAACCACCGTCTACGACACCGCTTAGAAAAATCCCCCTTCAATTTTGTTTCCCCATATTTGTCTTCATTTTTTCTTCCCGGGGCCCTGATTTACGTCCCTGTATGACGTCACAGTTGACCTATCACAATCACCTGCCTAAGTATCCGGTTTCATATTTTAATCCTCCTTGGCTTTGGCTTGCAAAAAAAGAAGTTTATCGTTATACCTTTGTTCAGTTTTCACATCGCCATTAATTTAAATAAGCCGGAACTGTTCTTAATTCAATTTGGCCAGAAGGAATGATGACACAGAGAGCGACGACAACCAAACAAATAACAGAATGATATCTACTGACATTACTGTATTCTCCTGAACAGACAACCGGTGACAGGACCGCTGAATGTGTTCTATCGAGAGCATTTAATGTTCAGCATTACATAACCCATTAATAGGAGGACTGTGTTTTAACGAAAAGGAAAAAAAAGGCACATTCTTAAAATAAGGAAAAAGGTTGGGGAATACAAATAACAGGGATAACACAATAAAATCTATCCCGCAGATGTCTAATTTATCAATGGGATAACAATTCAACGGCTGTCTTATTACTTCATGACGTAGTCAATCATTATTATACTGAAACTGGGATGAACGTAAGCAATCTACTGCTACACAGGTAATAAGCAAAAGTAGTTAGTAGCACGCCGTGTGACTAACACAGCGAATACACTTTAAATGCTGCAAGGAGTATTCTAAGACTAAAGTCAGCTCTTCAACGGATTATGATTACGCACTGTCAGTGTGTGTAAGGGATGTACCGAAATTACTGAATCAGCAAGACCAGTAAGTCGACTGAATCAGCGAATTATAAGTCTCCGCTCATCCCCCCCCCCCCCCCAAATCTCCTCGCTCTCTCTCTCTCTCTCTCCCAGGACTTATCTAGGTCACGATACCCTTGCACTCCGCCTCACGCTCATTTTTCTGTACGCCTCTTGAAGGATCAAGATAGCGTAGAAGTTAACTCACGAGAAGTCTGGATGAAACTTTTAAAACTGTGGCAGACGGGTGCGTATGTGAATGCACGCACGAACCAGGTGGTTGACTCGTCCAGCAAAATGGTGCAACAGTGAAAGCGTGCGCTCAAATTAATGGTGCCGAGGAGAGAAAGCACAACGCAACGCCCTAACAAACATTTAACAACTTGAACTCTTGTAAACTTCTAATTTGATACAAGCCTCGAAGTTGTCACTGAATCAAAATATCAAAACTTACTTGTACTGCTCATACTCGTCCAACATGTTATGCTTGCTCACTAACGAAATGACACTTGTAATATGACTCATTATTGTAAATATAGATTTATTCTGGCGAGCAATAATTAAGACTAATGACTTAAACCGTGACATCGTAAAGATATGATGCATAAACCTCAATGCACGCAAGTCACCCAGCTTTATCTTATTCTTATGATATAATATGTCATGACTCTTGTCGCTATAAGAGCATGCTCGACTGAAAAGACGCACAGGTTCATTTTGATGACACTGGGGTTTCAAACATTTTGATAAGTTGTCAGCATGTCTGTTGATAATCTGTACATGCACGTTGTAATCTGCTTAGAGAATAACGCAACAAAATATTGAGCTTGCATCAGCTGAAAACGATGCCATGCTCGCATTTCATCCACTTCCACAACCACTAACTTAAATGATTTCAGTGTCTCATATTTTGTGACCTTGTTTTCCCAAAGTTCTTTGCCCTTTCCCCCAGCAGTTTATCTTTATCACTGTAACTTAGCCCCTGCTTTAAAGTCTAATTATATTTCTCCTGTCTTCTCTGCCACTCGCTGTCGGGAACGCATTCCCCAAACTTAACGGCCTCAGCCCCACTTTCCATCCCCAATCTCTCGTTACATCTCCAGCAAGAAAATGTCGCTTAAAACTGTAAACTAGAAGAGTGGAAAGCAAACTCCCAGAAACGAAAGATACTTCATGGTGAGGCTGGGTGGATGAAGGCTGTCGGAACGCGGTGTTTGTATAAATAAAACATAGACATGAATTGACGACCTACTGCGTGGAGTCTTTGCTGGGATTCTTCACATTTTGTCAGGGACCACAAAATTCAAGTATGCAGCCACTCACACAATCTTGCAACACACTGTCGAAAATTCCACATATGTTGCCAATTCAGTGGTATTCAAGTTAACTCTGCCACTAAAATAAAGCCACATCATTTCTTACTTTTAAAAAAATGGAATAAATGTCTTAATCGTCGAAGTCTGTGATCCTACATACATAAAGTGTGATTATGCATCGTATCAATATGCATTAAAAATTACTTGCAGCTCCTGCTTATGTTTTCTTGCACTTTTGCCACAATCACAACTGGACCCAGACGAATGAAACAATTCCCCCTATCACTGGTAATTTTTCAAGCCACTCATTTCAAAGAGGAAAGAGAAAGTCTGATTAAATTAATACACTAGTCGTTAGAACTTGTGAGTGCCCAACAGCTTCTGATACCTTCTGACAGGCAGAGGCAGATGACAGCTTCTGACCTAAATTACTTTTTTTTTAATGTTATGGTCCTTCACCTCAAATGACTTCATTTTAAAGGCAAATTTCTGGAACATAAAGATTGCCCATGAACTTTGCTCTGTTGAAAGTTGTCTTCACGCGCGCGCATTGTGACTCGACACCAGTTTTCGTTTACCCTTGTCTCGAACTACTGGCCCAGTAGCCCAGCGCCTCCGTCTGTGAACCACAAAGTGGCAGGAGAGAAAAGGAGGGCCTGGGAAACTAATGAGTGGCATTGCGGGCGTACAATTCACAGCTGTCTGAGATTTAGTAAACATTGCCTTTTTTTTTTTACAGTATATTCCCAATTTTTAAATGTGGTGCGCATGAGCGGGGCCTCCGCATTAAAGAGCTGATTAGATCATCATCATCATTATGTGGTTTGTTTAAAACTGAAGAAGAAATTCACTCATTCTGACTTGACGTAAATGGTATGACCCTGTAACATTCTGGGTGACAGCGAATGTACATTGTAAAAAATCGAGACTTCTCGTGTTTTGGTAGTCTCTGTAATTCCGCCCTCCCACCCCTCCCTGTTCCACCGGCTATCATTCTTTTCTGATGAGAATGCTATTTCTATTTAGTAAATCTGCGGGGATATGTTTTCTCTCTCTGAGCTTTGTAATTCTAGCAAGTTCTTTTCAGGGTAACAAGAACAGGTATGCAGGAAAACCATGGATAATCGGTGGGATTATGATACTAAATATTGACTGTTGTTAAAACTTCTGGGCGCGTATGCTTCAAAATCAAGCACGTAAACCCTGCTATATTTATGACACTAACGCCGAAGCTTAGGATAAAACGCGAGCTCTTCCTGTGATCAAAGGCTACCAGTTGCCTCAAAGCAATTTGAAGAGGATGGGTGACTTGACTGTGGGTAGAAGCGGCAGATGAACAGATCGTGCACGTCTAGTAATGCAGTAAAACATGACTTCGTTCTCCAGGTAAGCGGGCGGTACAGGCTACTGTATCTGCTGAACCGGACTATCACCCCATGAAGGCTCGCGGATGAGAAACGCTAGCTCTTCAACGATGAGGGTCAGTCCCGACGTACAGAATGCCATTTCGCAAGGCTCATCGTGTGATAACATTCTTGCCTACCTCAGTTTAGTTAATAGTAGCGTACACTCTCTGCAACGCATGGCTGATTCTGTTGACCTGCCCCCCCCCCTTTTTTTTTTGTTCCCACCTGCAAAAGCCCTTCATGCAAGTGTTAACTATAGATCGGTCAAATGGGGTTTGTTGTAAGCTCCTTGGCTGTAAGTAACTGTGTTCGGGCTAAGTCTTGTTGGGTCATGGTAACTGAACTGTGGCCGTATGCATAATCAATGCGTAAACTAAAGTAAATACGTTGACTGGTGTTAACACGAGAAATTGTATTCATTTCTTGCGTTAACACCAGTCAACGTATTTACTTTAGTTCACGCATTGATTATGCATACGGCCACTGGCTGGGTTGGTCGCAGAATTGGGAACTGCAGCATGGAAATCAACGCCAGACGTAGCCATCCGTGAATAGGAACCGCCTGACTGTGCCCACTGATCCAGTCAAGATTGCCTTCATAATTATGTGCTCAAGTGGTAAAAAATCACTGGCTCCACTAGCCTTCATA